>OX596380.1:152329558-152676508 GCA_951394425.1 Tipula unca | reverse complement strand
AAAAGTGATCAACCGCGATCAGAATGCTAGTATTTTCAGCACGAGTTCTGGGATAAGGTCCCAAAAAATCCAGATTAAATATATCCTATGCCATGATCACGAGGGCATAGAAAGTGTACCAAGTGGTGGCCGTGTGCATTGATTTGAGGCTGTACTTACCCTAAAAGCCTCGCACGAAGATATAAAATTCCGAGCATCCATGGATATAGTAGGCCAATAAAAGTAACATGAACTGAGTTTCGTAGGGTTCGTTCCACACTTTTTGGTCTGTCTGAGTATACGATCGCCGCTATAGCAAAGTCCGCTTTACCCGTTCCGATGCATTCGCTTGGGGAGCATATTTTTCGGTAAAAATATGTCGAACGCCATACTTTTTGCATATATTACTGACCAACATCGAGTCAAATTGACAACCATTGTCAGTCACTATGACCTCTGGAACACCAAACATCAGTGTGACTCGAGGAACCAAATTTAGAAAAGTGATCAACCGCGATCAGAATGCAAGTATTTTCAGCACGACTTCTGGGATAAGGTCCCAAAAAATCCAGATTAAATATATCCTATGTCATGATCACGAGGGCATAGAAAGTGTACCAAGTGGTGGCCGTGTGCATTGATTTGAGGCTATACTTACCCTAAAAGCCTCGCACGAAGATATAAAATTCCGAGCATCCATGGATATAGTAGGCCAATAAAAGTAGAGTTTTAAAATCTCAGTGGTTTTGCGGATGCCTAAATGTGCTAACGAAGGTGGAACATGTGCGGACTTAACTAACAATATTCGAAATTCTTCCGGTAGCACTAATTTCCAACATGGAATATCATTCCAACCTGGGGCAAGAAACGGGGAATTTAAAGTTGATGTTCACCTTCCCGTCTACGGTTTTAGTGTTATTTGTAGATTGTGAACTAAATTAGTATATGTTTCTGAGTTAAATTCGGGTGCATCAAGATTAATATTAAGAGATCGATCCGTTAACACAAGTTCGTTCATATGAACTCTGGATAAAGCGTCTGAAACACAGTTCTGTGTGCCCTTTCGATACTCAATGTGAAAATTATATCCCTGAAGTTTTAAACTACAGCGAGCTAAACGGCCGGTTGAATCTGAAGTCGACATCAACCACGTTAGGCTGGCGTGGTCAGTAATTACCGTAAACGGTAAACCTTCAACATATGCCCGGAATTTATGGATTGCCGCAAGATCGCCGCCAAACACTCAAGTTCTGTAACGCTATAATTCCCTTGGGCTGCATATAACTTATATGTGATATATATATACCAAATGATATCATCGCCATCTGGATTCTTTTGACAAACCACAGCCCCAACACCCGTCGAACTAGCCAGTAGCGGTGTGCTAATTAGGGTGAATTTTAATGCTTCAAATGCAAGTTGGGGATCTTCAGACCACTTGAATTTTTGACAATTCTTTAAAAATCAGGCAACGGCCCAGAGAGTGTAGAGTAGTTGTGAATGAAGCGACGGTACCATCCCGTGACAGCGAAAAATCTGCGAAGCTGTCTAATGGTTGTTGGTATAGGGAACTCTGCAATACCTCTCGCCTTATCGGGATTAGGTCTCAGTCTCCCTCCCCGACCACATGATCCAGGTACTCGATCTTTCTCAGTAAAGATTTACTCTTCTCTACTATAATAGTGAGTTCCGCTTTCGCAAGGCGTTTTGCTACGTCAGTATAAGAAGAGCAAAATGTTCATCTAGAGTGGGTGTGATTATTTAAAGATTATCGAGATGATATCACATACTTTTGTGCATCGAATGCACATCATGCAATTGGTGGGGAATCACTCTGTTCATTAATCTCGATAAAGTTTGAGGTGTATTGCGGAGCTCGAACCGCATGACTCTAAATTGGTATAATGGGCGTCCCGGGACAGAAAAAAACCGTTTTCTTACTCGTACTTGGATCCAAAGGGATCAGTCAAAAGGCATCTTTCAGATCCAAACTCTTTTAACTTTTATAACTTTTCTCATTCTTATTTTATTATCATCGTCGATAAAACCAGAATTTATTTTCTACCGCTAGTCATCCAGAAAAATCCGTCATAAACAAAAATGTGCTCATGATTAATATTTTTGTCCAAAACCGTTTATAATTGTAGCGATGATTCGTTACACTAGCTTATTGCAATTCGTAAGCTAGAAATGATTTAATGTGTTCTACTTCTTATTTTTGTTAATGTTATTTTTCTACCACATTGGCCCTTTAAATCGGTCAGTTCCGATGCGGTGCAAACCCACATATTTTGCAAATATCAACTTTTTTGGTGATGTTAAATTGGTTATTTGACTTTTCTGAAATTACTCAACTTCCAATACTCCTCAAAAAATTGTTTTCGTAGTTTTGAAACTATATTGTCGTTCTACACAACTTCTTTCAATTTCCTAATTGCTTTAATTTTCGTTTTCTCATAATTTTTCTATTATTGGATAAAACACGCTAATCCAGAATCCCGTTTCGATTTTCTTGTTTTCTGATCTGCTCTAATTTCAGTTTCTAAATCCAGTTAAGTTTGGGCTTCAGACTACGTTTAGGATGTTTGCTTCTCTTCGAAATCGACCAAATTCGGTGTCACATAGATCAGTACAAAAGGAAATTTCATGATCGTCAGATACAACTAGAAAATTATAAAATAAAATAAATACAATACCGTATACCATCGTTAGAGTTACCATCGCGCATTCTTCAGCTTTTATCTCGAGCTCAAACCTTTGTGCATCATCTTGAAATTTGTTTTCGGACTCAATCCTCTCAGAAATTTAGGGTTCTATCCCGAACTCCAACTTTTTGACACCATGTTTAAATTCGTTTTCGGACTCGTTACTTGAAGGCTTTTGGGCCTCATCGGGTTCGTCTTCTTGACTCACGTTATTTTCGATCAATGAAGTGCGGGATTTGTCGATGACGCGGGATTTGGATGCATTATACTAGTGAACCTAACAAATGTACTATGGTCTACGAAAGTTCTAGCTACGGTGGATGTTCTCATATCGGGCAGAGGTACTGCTTCTGACCAGCACGAACATCTGTCTATTATTAATTTGAGTATGTATATGTGAATATGTTCGAAAATGCCTGACGGAATGTCAAAACGTCCATGTTCAGAACGTGCATGTCTGTTAACTTTAAACTTTTGGCAAGGAACGCAAATCTTATACCAAAATCCTGTATCGATGCTCATACTTGGCCAAAAATATCGTGATGCAATTAATTTGCGGGTTGGACGTATACCTGGGTGTGACAAACCGTGTATCTTTTCAAAAATATTCTGACGCATTTCATTGGAAATGTAAGCTCGAGTGACACCAGTCGATGTCTCACACCAGATAGATAGATTTGAGGGACTGTCAAGAAACAGTTTTAGTTTACAGTTTGAGCTTCGCGTGTTTTGAGTTCATCAAATGAATGATAAATAAATGCAACGAGATTTTCATCTGCGCTATTTAATGTCTCTGCCACAACGCTTTTGTTTTCGCCATAAACGTACCTTATATCGCTAGTAAATAGCGAAATGTATAGTCGAGCTGACGACTCTATCGAGGACTTCGCTTTATGGTCGTTGTTAATGCAACGGAAATGCTTGATGGCACAATAAATATGATCAGTAGTTCTCTGGCGAAAGAACATATCCGCAGATGGTTTGACGCCATCTCTGGTGATCTCATGGCTTAGGAAATTTATGGCGCTCACACCGAATTCACATTTGGTCGCTTTAATGGATAAACCATATTCTGCTAGTCGAGCGGATAAGATATTTAGATGCCCATGATGCTCAACCCCTGTTTTGCTGCCTATACTAATATATAGTTAATGTATGCATAAACAAAATTCATTCTCTTCGTTACTTCATCCATTAGACGGTAAAATGTTTGTTCTGCATTTCTAAGATCGAATAGAACTGTGCACGCGAAAATGGTAACTGACCTTCAGTAACGATTGGGTGTACCACGTTGTTTCACTGGCAAATCACACCTAGGCTCCTGTGTTAGTGTAGGGTAACGGTGAAGGAGCTCGCCATATGGGCCTTCGATAGCAAATAGTCGAGGTACAATTTCGTTGATCTAGGGTAACTGAATTATTTGCTATAAAAGGTTCATATGGCGAGCTTTTTCGCCGTTACCCGAACCTGCCTTAACCGACAGAGATGTGTTTGTATCTAACAGGCGTTTGTACTTTAAATGACGGAGCCGCAATTTTGGTACGACGTTAATTTTGTATTGGAACCTCTAATAGTAAGGCGATGATTCGCCATTGTTCGTCGCATGTGGTGGGAGTATGTTAATAAAAGAATACCCTTCGCTTTTTCTTGCGTTTTTTCCAAATCTCCGATGCTAGTAGCAAATCCGCATTGTCCAGTGCCTTCTCGGAAACGATTATCGTTGACTTGTGGGCGATCTCCCAGCAAACTCACGATTGAATGTAGCTGTCAATTGGTCTATTGCTCTCTGAAGACTTATTAATAAAACCTCTGCTTAAAATCGAATACAGGTGTATAGGATGACCTTAATGTTTCAACAGCATTGCAGACGAAATTCGGACGGCTCATTTCGAAAATTCGGTCTGTAAAGTTAATTAGCCCGTTAATATCATCTTGCTCCCGGTTTGCTACAATTAAACGTATATTATCTGGTAACCGTCCTAACCACAGTGTTTTTTGCAGCTGTCCATTTACATCTGTTGATGTTCCAGATGTATCTTCGAGATTAGGATAAATGTCTGAGGATGAAAAATCACCCATCCCATGGCTTATGGATTACTGCGGCTACCGTGGCGATCACATCCATGAGGTGAGCTATCGCGAAGTTAAGTTTCTGTTCGTCACGATTAGTAATTCTTCGAACGTTGATGACTCTAATTGTTTGAACCAAAATTCGTTAGTTTCGACCTGAGAGCTCCATAATGACCATGTCCTTTTAGCCTATTTGTATAAGATTGCGTATGCTTCTTGAAGAATTAAAAAAATTAAAGAAAACATCACCGTATTAAAAAAGATCTGCCATTGGGTCAACCTGCCCCGTATTTTACTCCTATGCTTGTTTGTTTGTCTTCCTTAACGTGGTTTTTTAGTATTTTGGCTTTCCCTAATGCATCTTCGTTTAGAGTATCTGTTACAATTGCACCTTGCACATTTCCTCTTTTCCCGTCGGTTTCGATTTTCCTTTTGCCATTAGCAGATTCAGAATTAGCTGATGGTCCTGGGTGGTTTGCATCAAAAGTTTGCTTGTTCCTTTAGACTTATTTTTAAGATATAAATTCAATTTTGTTGTGACATGTATTTAACTTACCAGCTGTGATACTTGGTAATTCTTCTGCGGTAATGTATATAATATGGGAGGAGATTGCAATATCAGTTTACAATGAAAACTCTGAGGCAATCTACACTTGTTTTGTAATTTATGGCAATGATCCATCAATATACATTGTACATTTAGAATCAATCGAATTAATTTTAGTTATATAATGGTTTCTCTTATACGGTTTTGAGAAATTTGAAATTCTCGAAATTAAATTTTAAAATTCAACAAATTTTGTAATCGAACTTTACTCGAATTGTATATCTGAAAATAGAATTTAAAATTGAAATCGACCTAAATTAGAAGCATTTTTCGAGAAGAGGATACAAATAAAACCTGAGGTGCAAAAAACGATGACGTAGTGGATACCTCCACAGTCTATAGTTAAGGGCGCCAATAACATACAAAAGCTCTATGCGGCCGACTCTTCGATTTAAATATAAATATGTTGCTACGAACGAGCCAAGATTACAAAGATTACAGACACCTTAAATACTCAATATATTGAAGCCACTTCCAAAACTAAGGGCTAGTGATAAAATTGAGCGACGTGAATTTGTAAGGGAAAAAGGAAAAACTTAGCCGCAACTGTTCAAGAAAATCTGCAATGCAAGGTGTAAGAGTTTGAATTTGGGATTTCTTAGTAAATGGAATAATTTTAGCTATCTGCGTTTTTTGGATATGATTAAATATTTTTAAAGCAGAATTAGCTGTTTGAATTTAGAAGAATTTCTAGCCATCTATAGTGCCTGGTGTGTATTTGTAAGGTTATTAAGGTGTGGTAAGGTTAGTTTAGGATTTTCTTCATCACATATACCTATGTGTATACAAAAATCAATTTATTAACGTTCTCTTAAAATATTAATTAGGGCATTCATATTTATAGGCTATTTCGGTGAGACGATAGGACGATGGTATATTTATAATTTTGATACCTACGTATATGTGTATATATCAATTTAACTATTTTTATGTTAAAGCGAGGGCATTGAGCTGAATACTAATTTTGTTTTATAATCAATTTTCAATTCTGATAATAACTATGATGAAACCACACTCTATCAATCGACAATTTTGATTATTACTATACTCATAGAGATACAAAATAATGTCTGTTTCAGACGTGAAAATAAATTAGTTGGAAACTTTGTCAAATATATACCGACAGCAATAAAATGAAAATGGCATCCGGTGTATGACAAGTGAACAACCAGAGAAAATAAATGTACTATGTGTATACATCAAAGCAATTTTTATTTTTAATCACATCCTTAAATTATATTTGTTATCAATTTAGGATATCATCCGTTATTAACAAAAGACATACAATAATTGAGTACACCCACACGTAATTTATATAAAATTATACGAGGGAGTTTACAATAGTCAAAGTTCACTGCACCAACGTTTTTGTAGCGGATACAATTATTCCATGTAAAAGCTTTAACAAGAAATACATAGAATGGACAATTTATATTTCAGAGAGGTGTGAACGAAACGTGTATGTAAGATAAAATTAAAAAGGATATTTCGGAACGATTTTATTTGAATCGTTTTTGATTTTTACCACACGTCATGTCCGTGTCTTCTGTTTATCCTTCTTCTCCACTTGTCTTTCAAAATCAATTTCCAAGCTTTTTAGAATGTCCTCCAACTTCTCCCACCATTTTCTTGTAGAACACTCATCGATCGTTCGTTCTAACTGATCACAAATATATTACTTTACTATATACTAAAGGATTTTATTTTTGAATAAATCAGAATCGCTTAAATACCAATGAAGAGTCTACGACAGCGAAAGTGTTATGGATGTGGTGGGATACAACAACCGACGTATTTTATTGTTCGATAAACTACTCCCATATGAACGTGGAAATTTTGAATGGCACTTACACTCATTGAAGTTTTTCTGGTCTACTCAAAGACACTTCTTCAAGAGATTTGGCGATCATCAATTGATTAGGATGAACCTACTACCGACAATCAACACACAAAATGGTTCAAATGGGCCGAGGCAATGCCAATAATCGGAAATATAAGAATCCCGAGATACTCCCTATCAAACTTACGATCAAAACCATCATCAATAGAACTGTATATGTTCGTCGGTGGCAGCGAAATTTAATTTGCCGCCATAGCGTAAGCGAGTATTTTAGTTGGCCTCAATTATAACCGTGCTATGTTGCCTCAAGTTGATCACAGAAAATATCGACAGTTCATGTTGTAGAAATATTAGAGACTATAAAAGTTAAAGAATTGAGATGGATACCCACTAAACATATGACAGGCAATGTGACAGGCAAAGCAACGAAATGGAAAAAAGCTTTGTCCGAAATATTCAAAACGTGACCCCATATCCATATAGATCCTCACAGTGGCGATAAAAAGTGTAACAGCACATGCGTATGTATGTCAATGTTGGTTTTGAGCCAACATTTATTAACTCAGTTCGTAAGGAAGTGAATGATATTAGTTTGTGCTCCATGACCATCGTTGACTCACCCCTGATCATAGCTCCACCTCTTTAAAATATTAACTTTAAAAGACCACCGATTAAACCATTTCGCAATAGGAAACTGAAGAATTGGGATTCATTCTCCTCTGATCTCGTCTCTACTATATTTGCCTACCCAGATTAGATCTATCACATATCTTGATTTGTATTCACCTGTATTAACGAAAGTAATCTCGATTACGTTTAAAAAGTCATGCTCTGAACCAGAAGAAGCGTAACAAATCCTTCTGGTATTCTGAACTGAAAAGGTTCAGGAAGAGTGCGCCTTAAATTAAAAATAAAGTCAAAAATACGAACCTCATTTCGGATCGGAATTGATTTTTGGTAACTTAAAAAGCTTATCAAATAGAGCCTATGATCGTAAACTTCTGTGAAGTAATTGATAGCTCATCTGTTCTTCCTAGATTTAACAAAACTCTGGCTAAGTATGATACTTGTAGATATAGTCTTCGTTTACCTTCCGGCAAACTTACCTTTTGCAGGCAAGAAGATGGTGAACTACTGTTGTCTGTTCATTTTCCTAAGTGTGAAATTATTGATTCAGGTGTGGTTTTCTTCGAGCTGATGATTACTGATGTTCTACGCTGAAGTGTTTTCTCGTTTGCACATTTCAAATCGAGTAGTTCTGATGGCGTTTTCCTTGCTGAACGGCAGCATTGTTTTCTACCTAACAGTATTCATCTGCTCAAAGCGTGCGTTGCTTTTTACTGTACCACGATCTTGGGGCAGTAGTAGAGTAGTTTTCATACCTTAAGCTGGCAAGTCGGATTACACTGACCCTCAGGGTTTAGGCCTATTATTCTGACCTTTATACTTTTTTTAAAGTTTTAGACAGGAAAATCGATAGATTTATTAGCCAAAACTATTTAGCTACCTTCCCTCTCAGTAACATGCAACATGCTTACAGAGCTGGCTGGTCCTGCGAAACTGATCTACATGAGCTCGTTACTATAGAATCAAAAGATCACTTAATTACATAGATTTTCTAGTAGGTACCTTCCTGGACATTTCGGAAGCTTTCTATCACGAGTGCTTGTATACCAGTTTGAATATAAGTCAAATTGTTGTTAGATTCATCGATTATATGCTCAAGTTTCGCTTAATTGAGACTTAGCTGGATGGCTCATCAGTGTCCGCCAAAGTGGCCAAAGGCTTGCGGAGTACCCTCACTCTTGCTGTGTTTCATGGTAAAATACCTGATCAGATAAGACATCCGATCTGATGCAGAACGCCCTTAATATAGTGGCAGTTTGATGTCTTGCAAATGGGTTGTACGTCAATCCATCTAAGACTTATCTGGTTGTCTTTACCAGACATATTGACATTGCTAATATATCTGATCCCACTCTATTTGGTAGAGAAATTACAAGGACAGAGCAGTTTTGGATATTTTTAAGTAAAATTCAAGGAAGAATTGTACTATGGGGTTGAGTTAAATTTTAAACAACAAAGTTTGAGCGCAATTTAAATAATAATTGTGTTCGAACTCTAATGATGATTAGAAAATAATTCTTTGTTACATTTGAATGTGATTGAGTAGACTTTGATTTATATATTTTGAGTGGAACTATTTAGGATAAATTCAAGATACAATATTTGTACAATTTTAACGTGATTTATAGATTATTTGAGTGCAAAATTTTATGAGTGAAAATAAATTAGTATTTCACTTTTACTTGAACAAAATTTGAGTGCATTTTAAATTGAGTGCCAAAAATTAAACACTGAGTTGAAAACAATATTTTATCTCATTTGAGTTTGCGTATAGATTGTGAATTATAATTTAAGTCAGGTTTTAGTTTTACTTTAGAGCGAATTTAAAGTAGATTTGAAACAAAATCTTCAATTAAATTAAAAGAGTGATATTTCAACTGATTAGGATGGGCAAAAACTGGGTGGATTTTCTAAAGTCAAATTCCAGCTAAAATTCTAGTTGGGCTTGAATCAAATTTTAATTATAATTTAAAGAGTATTTCACCGATTTTTTTTTTATTAAAACGGTTGGAAACTACAGATGTTCCGCACTCAATGCAACTCCGCACATTTCACCGTAGATTAGTGATTTAAGTAAAAATTAAAAAAATTCTAAAAAAATTCTATATTTCTATGGCAGGCACGGCAATGTCTTCCGTATCTTGCATATTCTATACAATTTCGAACAATTGCCTCATTAAAGTGGCTTCTCTTCGTTGACCTGCTCACAACCATCATAGCAACCAAAGTAAGTAATAATGCTTTAAATCCTTCGGGATTGAAAAAATTTAGCACATTTGATGTTGGCCGCAATTTCCAGATTTTATCACTTGGATTGGTGTGTGTGTTACTTTGTGTTACTTTTTAATATTTTCCGTAGACAACGTAGACAACGTCAATAATGTACACAATTCCTAGAGTGATTTTGTGAATTAGGTCTACGGTGGCCAAATTTCTTTAAGATAAATGTAAAACAGCGAAATCAATTGATTAAAAATAGTATAAAGATGGCTACAGCGTAGAAACTGCAGCTCATAAAAATCGGATAAATTAAACAATTATGATTTTAAAATTTAGAGGAAGATTATAACTAATATTAAAATTAATTCGGAGATCTCTGACCGCGGTAACACGAACTCGAGTTCAGGAAGGCCACAACTGAGTTATTAAAAAATTAAATCGTTCAGATAAACAGAACTTTGTCAGCTAAACGTGTCAGACTGCTCTTTGACCAAGTTTTGACAAAGTTTAATGAATGTGTTTTGATGGATGACGAAACGTGCGTGAAAGTGGATGAAACAGGTTAGCAGGTCAAAATATACATCTTGCCAAAATAGTGACAATGTGCTCCCGCTAAATAAAAGGACTTCAACTTAGATAAATTTGCAAAACGAGTTAAGATGATAGGCGATTTAGCGTTGCCGATTCATGGTCTTTGCCCGCAAGTCTTTGTGAGATTCTCTACAGTAGAATCGAATGTGTACATGAAAGAAAGCCATTCATACAGAAATGTATATTGAGTTTAATTCGGTAACACGATTCACCTCTAAAATTTTGGTAACTGGCCGAATTATCGCAAGCAATTTACCTTATGAAATTCAGTATAAGCAATTCATCGCAATCAATTCAACGCGATAATAATTCATCGCAGCAGTATAATTCATCGGGAATCGTGATGGCAATTAAGCGCGACTTTTATTAAATAATTAATTAATTTGAAACTGGGCAACGGAACAAAATTATTTCTTGACTATGATAGAACTCGACATGATGGATATAAATGATATTTTAGAGGTATCGAAAATAGCCTAATCCTTGACCGATTCTGATGAAACTCGTCATGTTGGATGAAAATGGGATTTTAAGTGATTTTTGATTTGAAAAAAGTGGGATTAAATATTTTTTGAATACAATTCTTGAATATGGCCAAATAGAATAGAGCTAATCCATTCTTGATCGATTATGACGCAACTCTATCTGTTCGTCAGAAACAGAAGTTAAAAATAAATTTTGAGAATATTTGTTAACTGATTATGACGTAATTCGACATGTTCAGTTGAAATGAAAATTCTAACATGATTATTGAGATAAGTTTCATGCCTTCACTGATTAAGATTAAATGTCTTTACTTAAAATAATTTTCCTTCGCTTAATGTAACATAATATGTCCTCTTTGTTAAAATTTGTCCTTAAAATTAGTATTATATAATTATCTGGGAGAGATTTGCGTTCAACTGAAAAAAAGCATATTTTACTCTAATTGAACTTTTACAGAAATAGCCTAGTTTCTTCCCGGTTGGCCATATTCCACAATATGATGCAAATAATTAATAATATTCTAGAACTTTATCCAAAAATCAATTTATATCAAAATCAATTTAGAATCGGAAAAAATAGCTCGATCAAGTTCCAGTATAGGTAAGCCAGAACTTTATTCTGAAATCATTTTGTAATGGCATTGCCCTTCAACATGCAGAGTTCCATCAAAATTTTTTCCGCATTTTCAACCAATATGTTGAGATTTATCATAATCGATAAAAAAAATAGCCTAATCCTCATCTAGTAGTCTAAATATCGGAACATTATCGTGATAATAAATTGTTACTAGACTAATCACATCAATGTTATAGATGAAGAAGAAGAATTGCGGAGGCGATAAGATGGCCGAAAATATGCGTTCTAAATGAAACAATATTGCTGGCAAAGTCACATCAGCAGTCGTGTAAAATCTCTCAAATTTTTGGTGACTACGACAAGTGGAAAAAGAAACGCCCTTTGACCGCGTTAATATTTGGTGTGGGATTATAGATGACAAATTATTGTATTGCCGCGTCGACCACCCGTATAAACAACTTAGGCAAAATCGATAACGTAGACAACGTCGATATTGTAGACAATTGTGATTATGTAAACTAGTTCTAAACTTCGTTGACCTAGTTACTTTAGGATATCAATACGATACGGACGATGACAGTTTTAAAATATCCTTCAATGCATTTTATTCTATCTTATCCTCTCACAAAAATTAAGTTACGTTTGAAAAGTTTTAAATTATTATATTTCCATAACTTATCTCTAGAAATTTAGAATTTCAAAAATTCATTGTAATCTAAATGACCTGTTTTTTGAATCTCTGATATTACTCCATAATAGAGGAGACAACACTATACCTGTCAATTTTTAATGTTGCTTCTAACTTGATAAATATATCAATTCGAATAAATGAATCTGGCTAAATACTTCACGATATGCGAACAAATAATTCGACCACACTCCAATCATAAATACGATACGACATAACCTATATTGTCCTAAATAAACATTACTGTGTACCTTGGTCAAATATAACTGTTTATTGTATACCAATGGTCGTTAACAGAAAAGATTTTCTTATTTGCTTTCCGAAGGTATGTGGTATATAGAGTGAAACAAAAACAGAAGAAATACCTAAGACCGATTAGTAGTGATAACAAAATAAATTTTATTTGTGTTTATCATTAAAGTTGTTTTAAATATTAAACGGAGATTAGCCCTATTTTTGAATACATTATTTAGGCCTATTTTGTTTGAGAGGATTTTTTCGCAAGGATACCCAAAATCGATATACGGTTAGTTAAAAATATCTCCAATTTTTCTTCCTGCTTAACCAAAATTAATAACAGTCTATTAATTTCGTGTATCTATCATTGGGAAAGAAACTATATCAATCAATCAAAAAAAGTTTATAGATTGTGTGTGTGTCTACATAGTAATGTGGTTGAGGGCGAAAAAGGGAAATTAATCCTTTTTGTTTCTTCCAAAAATAATTCCAAAACTTTTTTAATTTTATTTCGTATTTCGTTACACAATTTCCCGTTAATATTATTCAATTTTCTTTTTTATATAAACAAACATGAAGTCATCATAATTTTCCTTTTGGCATCTATTCTCACCCTTAGATCGGATAACATTTCCCTTATCTATGTTTAAGTTTGGTAGGTAAACTTTTTTCGTTTTGCTTTGCTTTAATTTTTATGTTTTGGGGAGGAGAGGGTTGCGCGCACCGAGATGAAAAATATATGTACGTCAAGAAAATAATGGAAAGGTGATCTTGATTCGCGTACTGTTTTTTTATATAAACGCGATGGTTACTAGTATGTTAATGCTAAAATCTCTTTAAAATACCTAATTAACATTTTTCCACTTACTTATTAGACTTTTCGAGATGTTTTTTTTTGTGTGTTTTGTTTACTTACCTGCTTTTTTATTTTTAAAATAGCTCTATACACTAGACATACCTGGAAAATGAAGAAAAATACGGCTCTCAACATTGTTGTAGGTATATTTTGTTGATTGTTTATTTACCATTGGGGAGAACTGAGCAACAATTAAATACCTTAATTCCGGTTCGTATTTATTTCGTTGCTGTATTTTAAAATTCAAAACATTTGTGTATGTGTGTGTGTGTATATATTGTGTTGATGTTGTTTTGTATTCTTGACATTTTATTTTTTGTTGTTGTATTCAAGAATATATATATATATATATATATATATATACATATATGTATAAAGTAAGATTAGGTCTTCAGGATGGTACTGTTTCCGTTTGGTTTTGTATTGTTTGTGAATTTTATTTATATAAACAGATGTATCTGGGGAATAACTCAAGGTAAACGTAAATAAATGTGAAGTGATGTGACATTGACTTGGATAACAATTAAGTTGTACATGATGGTATATATGATGTAGCGAAATGCGAATTGTCATATTACTAAAATATAATTTGTTACTAAGTTTTATTTCAGGTAAGTGCTTTGAGAGTTGAATTAGTGTTTGTCCATTCATGGCGAGCGGACATTGATTAAATTGTAGAATAATTAATTTTTTTATTTAAAATATGCACTTCAAATCCAAAACACTGTAATAAAATTATTAAATCAAATAATTTGTCAAATTTGTCCTTTTTGTTGTTAAATTCATCCTTAACTATAGAAAGGAATTTATTTTTGAATCAGCACGCAGAACGTGCCCGAGCCAGCGTACTCGCTGAGATCTTACTTCATGTACAATATCGGGGATCTTCATCAGATCTCTGATCTCGATATTGTACAGAGCTCGGTAGGTACCATCTATTTCGCGGTTTGGGCCGTAAATCACACGCATGACTCTTCTCTCAAATATTAGGAGCCATCTCTCGTACTCATCCGTCAGCGCCTAACTTTCACATCCAAACATAGCAACGGGCCTGATCAACGCTTTGTAAAGCTTCAGCTTCACGGCACTTGATAAGTGCTAAGATTTTAGCAGTGGCCTTAGAGGATACAAAGAACGACTGCCAGCTGCAAGTCGCACTTTAATATCCTCATCCACACTGTTATCGTGAATGATAGAGAACCCAAATATTTGAACCTCCTCACTCCCTCAAACGTGTGGTGGCCACTACTGAAATCTGGCGTGCCATTGTCCCTAAAACCAGAGATCAGGTATTTTGTTTTGGACTCATTGATCTGAAGTCCAACTGAAGCTGAAAACTCTACAGGCGGATCAAGTATTTCTTTCACTCCGCTGCTATTCAGTCCAATCACGCATATGTCATCTGCATATGCAAGCACCTGATTGGACTGGCGATATAAAATGTTACGCTGAGGTGTTTCAGTTTTACGAAAGATGTACTCCAACATGAGATTAAAGAGTATCGGGGACAGAGCATCTCCCTGCCGAACACCCGAGTTAACTACAAAATTTGTCGATAGCCTGTTCTCAACTTTAACACAGCATTGGGACTGCGTCACTGTCATCCTACATAGTCGTACCAGTTTTGTTGGCATTCCTAGGTATTCCAGGGCAGACCATAAACTCCCTCGATTGATCGAGTCATAGGCCTGCCGGAAATCCAAGAACACCGGATGTACGGGGATGGATGTCTCATTATATTTAGATAGAATCATCCGCAGCGAAAAGACCTGATCGGTGACTGATCGATTCGGACGAAATCCTCCTTGATAGTCACCAACCAAGCCCTCCGCTAGAGGAGTGATTCTATCCAATACAATGTATAACAGTAACTTGTACGCTATGCAAAGGAGAGCTATACCGCGATAATTTTCACACTTCAAGCGGTCTCCCTTCTTGAAGATGGGGCATATCGCGGCCACTTTCCATTCGTCAGGCATAACTTCGGTTCGCCATACTAATCGAATAAGGTCGAAACGATACTTCAACAAAGTGTCCCCTCCGAATATCAAGAGCTCCGAATTAATGCAGTCCACTCCAGGTGCACGGTTTCGTTTCAATTTCTGCATGGCTTTATTGAATTCCTCATGGGATGGCTCCTCAGTGCAAATCTCCGCAGTCTGTATTAGAGGTGGCTCAACAACAGGCTGTGACGCATGATGGACATCAAGCAAGTCAGTAAAGTGTCCACTCCATGCGTCAAGTACTGCGTCGATGTTGACACAGAGGTTTCCATCCCGGTCCCGAATGGCGGTTGACGTAGGCCTGAAAGTATGGTGCAGTCCAGTAATTCCTTTAAAGAAATTACGCGAACTGCCCTCATTGCTGAGTTGAAGTACTTTCAGAACCTCGGCCTTCCACCATTCTCGCTTCTTCCGTCTACAAATTCGCTTAGCTGCCCTTCTTGCAAGAGCAGCCTTGTTTTTCCTCGCGATTGTGAGACGTTGTTGCACTTCATTATGGGCTATATTTTGTTGCTCAACTGCAAGACGACACTCGTCATCAAACCAATCATTCTTGGGTCTGACTTTCACTATACCTAAAGTCTGTTGAGCAGCACTGACTACCAAAGTGTTCAGTACCTCCCAGACAGAGTTCACGCAGTCAGACTGGTAAGTAGCTTCATTAATGTTGTCGCTGACAAGATCCTGATATCGTTTTTTTTTATCTTCATTTATCAAACCTTCACAATCGAAACGTACCATGCGTTTCGCTGTGTTCCCAGACTTGTACGAAAACTTCCATCGTAGCTTTGCAGCGACCAAATGATGATCGCTGCCTACGTATTTGGTTGCTGACCGATAAGTTCTCACATCCTGCACAACCTGAGCCCGTCCTTTAGAAACTAACAAATGATCAATTTGGCTGCGGGAAGTTCCGCGAGGATGTGTCCATGTCTCAAGATGTATGTGTTTGTGAGGGAAGAATGTGCTTGCTACTCTAAGATCATGAGCAACGGCAAAGTACATCATTCTCTCACCATTATCGGTCGCAGTTTCGTGTCGGGAGTACGAACCTATGTTTTCACACAAGTCGGTCTGATTTCTGCCAGCTCTAGTCCCCGCATTAAAGTCCCCAATTACCATTCTAACATCGTGTTCGTGTATAGATCCCATCAGATCGTCCAAGTCATTGTAAAATGAGTCTTTATCTTGGGGGGCTGGCTGACTTCTGTTGGCGCATGTACACAAATTAGCGACAGGTTAGCTAACTTCATGCGCAAGCGAAGCTTACACAATCGGTTATAGAGTGCTTGGAAATCCAAAACAGCATTCAGCAATAAGAAATCTAGCTCCAAAATTTCCGAGGTCATCTCCACTGTAGAACAACGTATAGCCCTGGGACACATGGTCTCCACTTTTAGGCCAGCGAGTTTCTTGAAGAGCAACGAGTTCCAGCCGATACTCCTTCATGCACGTGATTAGGCCCTCTAACGCTCCTGGTTTCCTTAGTGATTGCACGTTCCATGTGCCGATCCTAAATCTATGGCCGGGTACTTGAGGGGGGGTCCGGTGTTGTTTTGGCGGTATCCATTTTTCTTTTTGTTGACTTTATAAACATTTTATTTTTTTACGGATGCGGGTCGTCAGCCCAGCGATCCAACCGTTTAGTCGCCTCCTACGACAAGCAAAGGATACTGTGGTGGTATTCTTGGGAAACATGTTCGTGCAATTTTGATTTACGAGACATGTGAGTGCCTCCCGACCACAGGGGCCGTGTTATATGTATAGTGGCAACAAGGTGATTTTTTTCTTGCTTGAAAACTGGGATAACGTGCAAAGGGAAATATTTATTTCAAAAAATAATAAAATATCAATGGCTACTCTGGTCGCGGGGGCAGGAGTGTTGTGAAACCACCATGTGTCCCAGGGCTACACGCTGCTCTACAGTGGATTTCCTCTTGGGCCGCAGGTAGAGAAGGTTTTTTTGGATTTTTAAGCAGTCAATAACCGACTGTGAAAGCTTCGCATGCGCATGAAGTTAGCCAACCTATCGATGATTTGTGTACATGCGCCCACTCATTTTACAATGACTTGTACGATCTGATGGGATCTAGTGCCAAACACAACGTTAGAATTATAATTGACGACTTTATTACTAGAGCTGAAGACCAGAAATCAAAAATAGTGAGAGAATTGTTAATTTCGGGTTTTGCATAATGTGAGAACTTATTGTTCAACAACCAAATACGTAAGGAGCAATCATCATTTGGTAGCTGTAAAGTAACGATACAAGTTTGGAAACACAACGAAATATATAATGACGTTTCGACTGTGATGGTCTGATAAAAATCAACATTGAGGAAGTTTATTCTCTGCTAGGTGAGCAGCAAAGCCGATTTGTAAATGAAAGGACGCATGAAGTGAACCCTTCACTGCTTGGGGTTCATCATACGCCACAAATCGTAGACGAGTCACCTTAAATACAGACTGCGGAGAATCGTAAATATCGTACCCGGCTTCGACCAGGTTTATTTTTACCATCGTTACCTTAAATAAAACCAAATGCTATGTTTTTCAAATAAAATTTGTACTTGTTGAACGTTTAAACCTTATCATTGAAGTATAGTTTTTCCAAAGGTAATCCTTCAACACCTGTGTGTGGTTTTTTATCAGCTTTGTTCACTATTTTCATGCCATCTTGTATATTTCCGACTAATGCACTTTTGAATGTCCTGATTGTGTTCATGTACCATTTTTTGAAGTTATTTGATTAACTTAAGAAGTGAACCCCCTTTGTGATACATTTGGCCTTGTATGGAGAAAGTTGGCATGAAACCTTTGTTTTTATTCATTGGCACGGATGTACCAAAAGAAGTCATTTGAAAGCTTGAATTGTATTTACGTGTAAAATTGAGAAACTCCGTTGATTTTTGATGATCACAGATAGTTTAATGGCTCGGGTAACTTGTCGTAGTTGGGCAACTTGACTTTTGGTACAACATAAACCGGGTGTTTCTCCTTTAAATTTGAGTGCTCTTTGAGTTGTTAACTCTCAATTTTCTGTGTCGTTCCCTTTGTATTTGTAGGCGAACATGAGTTACATCGCAGGTGTTTCAATTTGCCGTGACTTGATGTTCCATTGTCTATTTGCTTCAAGACGGTCGGACTTTTTACAATAGTTTCGTTTTGAAATGAGGTTTGTTTTCTACGTCTGTCTGCTTCAAGCTCTTTTTCTATCGGAGCTTCTGAACCATTTTCGCGTGATACTTTTTCCTTTTTCGTATCAATACGGGTTGAGAAACTTTAAGAATTATAATTTAGAATCGATAAGTATGGCTAACCGAAGTTATGCCTGATGAATGGCAAGTGGCCGAAATATGCCTCATTTTTAAGAAAAGAGACAGTAGGATTTCGTCCGATTCGATCAGACACTGACCAGGTCAAAAAAATTAATACAACTGTGTAGAATGACAGTAACGGGAGTCTCGATGCCGTGTTAAAGTTGAGAACAGGCTATCAGTAATTTTACAATTAACTGGGAACTGTAACACCTCAGCGCAACATCTTATATCGCCAGTCCAATCAAGTGCTTGCATATGCTGATGATATATACGTGATTGGACTGAATAGCACCGGAGTGAAAGAAATACTTGATTCGCTTGTAGAGTTTTCAGCTTCTGTTGGAATAACGAAATACATGATTCTGGCACACCAGATTTTAAAAGTAGCCACGACACACTCGACTACCCATATGAAGGAGTGAAAAGGTTCTAATATTTGGGCTCTCGTATCACTTACGATAACAGTGTGGGTGAGGATATTTGAGTTCGGCTGGTATTTGGCAGTCGTGCTTTGTTTCCTCTAAAGCCACCCAAAATCTAAACACCTATTAAATGCCGTCAAGCTGAAGCTTTACAAAGTGTTGATCAGGCCCGTTGTTGTGTTGGCATGTGACAGTTGGGCGCTGATGGATGAGTCAATAACGAGAGGTGGCTCTGTACATATGAGAGACGAATCATACGTGTGATTTATGGCTCAAAACGCGAAGTAGATGGTATACATACCGAGCTTTGTACAATATCGAGATCTGATGAAGATCCACGATATTGTACATGAAATAAGTTGTGAAATGAATGGTACAGAGATCTCTGAAAGGAGATCCACCATATGGTAGGCGCAGAGTTTGTTACAGGCAACGATGGGTCCACGGTGTAGATAACGGCTTGGCTTCCTTAGATTGTCAATATAGAGAGTATGAGGACCAAGCTCAGGATCGAAACCATTGGACCTTTAAACACTGTTTATGATTATTATTTTTAAAATATCAGTGAGCATTACATACGGTATATACATTTATACGTATAGGTATCGAGGTCCTTAATATACCTTCCTAAGTTTGCCCCATCGAGATGACCTAATTAATATTTTAATATAACTTTAATAAATTGATTTTTGTATATAAGAAAACCCTAAACACGCACACACACATTAAATGAAAAATATTTTTTTATTATTGTTAATTAAAATCTACCTATCAGTTTCGGCTTTCCTATACACATATTTAGGTTTCTTGTTTGTATCTTTACCTTTCATTTTATGTCTATATGTACAGGTTGTATTCCCAATTGTAATAAACGGTAGATAATAGATCAGGGAAAACCATTAAAAAACATTTTTCTTTTGTTTTTCTTTTTTCCGAAAATATTTTCATTTCAAAGTAATTAATCTTAAATTATAGAGAGAAGAATGTAAATATACATATGTGTATGTGTATACGAAACAGTACCCAGAACAACATATAATGCAACATTTAAAAAGATATTACACGCGCGTGTAATAATAAAATTAGAGGAGGATTCAAAGAAAAAAAAAATACAAAGCACTTTGGAAATTTATTTTCGCGCCCGTATATACACAACAAAATAACAAAACACTTAAATTTGAATGATCCTCGCGCACGTTTTTTTGTTTTTGCTAAAATTGTTCTCCATATTATGGTCATATAATTTAATTTTCACCTCACGTTTTCTTAAGAATAACAAAAAAAAATTCAACTTGTTATTAGTACAGTCACTTTGAACCAAAATTGTAATAAGGATCGTCGTTGTACTCGTATACATATACATAATAATGAAATTGAAGAAAATATAAAATTATTTCGTTATTTTTTTGTACATAAACTTTTTCAATTTGTTTATTTTTTCACCTCAAAGTTATAAAAAAAAAAAAAAATTTATAAACTTTTCCGTTTACGTTTACATGTTCTTATCTTACAATTTAAGTTTTTATTTTTTATTTGTGCATGATTCTGGTTTGGTTCAACTTTAATAATGATGTAACGGGTTAAAAGGATATTTTCCGACCCAATCCTAATGCGAATTCAAATGTTCATCGTAAATCAGTTGGGATAAACTAAATCTGAAACAAAAATGTGTAATTGGTCCATATAAGTTCTACACTGAGTTAGTAGACATGGCCACCAAAACCATTTGAAACCATTAGTATTAAAATGCGACAAACTATATACAACGGTATTTAACATTTAAACAAAAAAAAAATGTTTAAAATGGTAATTTGAAATTCTAACCATATTTCAATTCTGAATGATAAAAATTGATATTGAAATTTCAAAGTTCAAAATATACCTAGACACATCCATATGTATGTACCTATACGTATCTGTAATATGTATTTTCAAAATTTAATTGTATGAGTTGAAATTTTAAATTCAGAATTGTAAACAGAATATTTAAAAAAAATTAACATTTTTAAATTGATTCCTATAAACTCTAAATATTGATTAGGATTAAAAATTACCAAACCTCGTCGAAATTTAGTTTTTCGATTAAATTTTAAAATTATCAAAATTAAAATTTAGAATTCAAAATTGTAAAATTCAAAGTGAAAAAAACTCAGTATGAAATTTAAAATTTATCCTTAAATCTAGTAAATTGAAAAATAAAAATTCTGACTTTATCATGACGTGTAAAACAAGGAGACAATTACTCTTTTTCAAATTTATGCGAATTTTTCAGAGCTGTAAGGAGTAGCAACTGAAATTGCATATTGTAAATTTCTGAAAAACCATCTGGATGTAATATGGACAAAGTCCTTTTAAATTATCTCATTCAAATCTTAATCTTAATTTAATATTTGAATATAAAAATATTATCCAAATTAATATTCACTTAATTTAACTTATAATTTTTCTAATGGATTAAAAAAATGTTTATCACCAGATTGTTTATAAAAATACGTTTCCATGGATATATCACATGGCATAACCCAAATTAAAAATTCAGATCCATCATCCAGCATCTGGGGTCCTGGTGATTTTTTGTCAGTTTTGCAGATTGCACTTCCAGGTTTAATGGAGGAAAGGGCTCAAGTGTGGAAGCGTTCGTCAGCGTAATAAATGTTTACAAAGATTGTAAAAGTATTTCTGCAGAAAATGCAATTAAAGGTTTGCCCGCATGCTTATTGAAGGTACAGCCGCCCCGTGGTGGGAAGGAATCAAGCCAACCGTTGATAGTTACAATGATGCTGTGGAGTTGTTGATTTCGATTTACGGGAAAAAGAACACCTTATAAAATTTACCGAGACATTTTTGCAATTCATCAGCAGGAAAATATAAAAACGAAAAGGTTCAATTAGATATGGCCTATGGGTTGCTGGCGTTCAAGATTCCTGTTAAGGTAAAGCGAGACTCTTTTTGATCATTTGACGAATTATTAATGGTAGCGAGGGAAGAAGAGGAGTTGATTGACGAAGAAATTCAAATTGTGAAATCCATCTATTCTATGAAGATGACGAGTAGTTTGTTTTGTAAAGTTTGCAAGAAGGGTGGGGACAAAATGAAGGATTGCAGAAAATCCAAAGCTCACATTTCGGAAAATCAAAAACCTGAATGGTTAAAAAATAAATCTTCTATTTATAAGGTTGCGGATTGCTGGGGTTCATTAAAAGGAATTACCCAATCGAGTGTAACAAAGTCTGCTCAGCCTAATACAACGATATCTTCTGTTGATTTTATTAACCCTGAGTTTGATTGTGTGTCGGTTGATAATTCGATCTTTTTGTCCGAAAACGAAACACACGTTTTAAAATCCATTTGTCGACCCATATTTAACATTAGTATTCTTGATTCTAGCGGTACTGCTATAGTTGATACTGCATTGCCTCACCGGTGTTATACAAATTGTTGGTTAACAATTGTTAAAATAATTCCAACAACGTTCGTTGTGTTACCTAACGCAGTTAGAAATAAGACTCAGTTGGGAATAGATTTCATAGAGATTCACAAATCATATTACATTTTTGCGGATCATATATGGAGGTTCTTTGACGGTAGTGAAGTACATACAATTACTTACGAAAGTGATAATTGTTTTTGTGGATGTGCGTTCCATTAATTTGTTAAGAATGGATGAAGGGCCTACGTTGACTCAAATTGAGAAAAGCGATGTGAATAAATTTCTGACACAGCACGAACGGTTCTTTGCACTAGGAGGTGAACCAACATTTGCTGCATTCCATAGAATTGATACGGGTGGTCACCCTCCAGTTGTGGCCCCCTCACATAAGTTACCATTAGAAAAAAAAACGAGAAAGTCTTCAGCAAGAGATAGATAAAATGCTCAGAGACGGAATAATAAAAGAATACGAGTCGCGTTTGTGTGTTCTTTTGGTATATTTAGATTTAATAGAATGAGTTTCGGCCTTAAGAACGCTCTCGCTACGTTCTAGAGATTGGTTGACCGGTTGAGGTCCTGTAAACAGGATGACACAATGTTCGCATACTTGGATGACATAGTTGTTTTGTCCGAATCGTTTGAATAGCATTTGATTGATTTTGGAATGATATTCGACCGATTAAGACATTATATATAATTTGCGCGCCAACCGAGAGAAGTGTTCGAAGACGGTATTAGAACAAACCTAGAAAAGACTTCAGCAATTGCTGATCGGAAAGAACCTAAAAATGTAACAGAGGCAAAGTCGTTTTTGCAGGCCTATAGCTGGTACCGTGAATTTGACAAAAAAGATTGTACATTTTAAGTGAACGGAGGCTCACCAGTCTTCGTTTGAAAGGTTAAAGTCTTGTTTGGTTACTGCCCCAATACTATAACAAGCAAGTCCTGCAGAACCTTATATTATAAGAACCAACGCAAGTAAATCCGCTATATGTTCTGCGTTGCTACAAGGCACAGATAAGGGCGAAAGTCTCATTGAATATGCTAGTCGATTATTAATTCCGGCGGAGCAAAATTATAACACCACTGTACGAGAAACATTAGCAGTTGTATGGCCACTCAATAAGTTTCGTGGATATGTTGATGGTTGCAAAAATCACGATAGGCACTGATCGTCAAGCTCTTTGCTGACATTATAATCACCAACTTTGAGAAGATAGACTCCCATAGACTGTCCATTCGCATCATCCACCTGATAGGAAACATTGCCAATCAGATTCAATACAATATCTTTAATAAACTTATGGGCTAATATAGCAGCGAAATTGTCGGTGGCTCTGCTTTGTACAAAATTATTAACGAAAACAGTCTGTCTTACCCTTACTGTTGGAACTCGGCAACGCAAGTTATACAAAGCTTGGGATTTTCGATTCGCATCTTTCAGGTATTGCGCAAACCTTCATGAGTACTTGATGTAACATTTCTTTCTGGTTTCATTTAGATTAATTTGGTTTCCACCACAAAACTTTACTTGCTTTAAGCAACGGGTACAATGATTCGTCAAAAAAGGCGTGTTGGCTAAACACTGCAAAGTGGAGTGAAATTGTATTGTCTGTAACTACTACTTTGGGAACTCCAAACATTAGAAATACCTGAGGTTCAAGGAACCTTCCCACCTCACATGTCGTTGATAGGTGATCGACGGCAATAATAAAAAACGTATTACCATCTCGCGTTCTGGTGTAAAGTCCCAATTAATCCACATATATCCGCTGCCAGGGCCTAAGAGTTAAGAGCCTTATTAGATTTGCTTAAGGTTAATATAAGCATTACCATCCAGAATTTTAAAATTATTTTTATTTGAATTAGCTTCCCGGGCGGGGATGAGCTCATTATATGTTTCCGTCTGAATCGAGGGAGAATCAAAATCAAAATTTAATGGACGATCAGACAGATGCACTCGAGACAAGGCATCAGGAACACAATTTTGCGGGCCTTTACGATACTCTATATCGAAATTGAGCTTTAAGCTTCAACGAGCCAACTATCCGGAAAGGTTTTTAGTTGACATCAACCATTTCAAACTTGAACGCGGAAACCCTTCGACGTATGATCAAAATTTGTCAATGCAGCAAGACACTCGAGTTCCGTTACATTGTAGTTATGTATGTTAAGCATCTGAAAGTTTATGTGACATGTAAGCCAATAGTCTATCCTCCCCATCTTGATATTTTGGAAAAAAGACAGCTCCGGCACCGCAGTCGAGCTAGCATCGCACTGGATGTAGAATCGGTTGTTGAAATCAGGCGTCGCTAAATCAGGGGTTGAGACTAACGGTGATTTCCATCTATGAAATGAGTTGTGTACATTCTCGTTCCAGTGGAACTTTTTCCTTTTTTTAGAAGATCATTAAGGGGAGCGAACGAAGCAGAGTTTTTTTGGACGAAACGGCGATGCCGCATCCCGTTACTCCCAAATCCGAGGTATTGTAATAGATCTCTCTCAGTAAAAATTTACATTTTTCCACATGGTAAGACCTGTTTTCGTGAGCCTTACGGCAACGTCTGCAAGAATTGCAAAGGGCTCATCTAATGTGACTGTGGTTATCAAGAGATCATTGAGATAAACGAAAACCTGATCATGCAGTTGATAAGGAATAACCCACTTCATCAACCTCGACAAAGTTTGAGGGGCATTGCAGAGCCCAAAAAACATAACCTTAAATTGGTATAAGGGGCGCCTCGGAATAGTAAACGCTGTTTTCTCACGAGACACTGAATCCAAGGGGATTTGCCAAAAGGCAACCTTGAGATCCAAGCTCGAAATATATTTTGTTTGACCCAGTCTACTCAAAAGGCCGTCGATCAGCGGTAATGGGTATGCATCTTTTTTGTTAAGAGCATTTAATCTCCTGGCGTCTAGACATGATCAAATTTTTGTCATTGCCCTTTACACGATAGCCATTGGAGAGCTCCAGGCGCTAAAACTTTCTTCAATTCCATCTAATTAAATCATCCGGTCAGTTTCTGTATGAAGTCGTGGCAAAATTGCCCGTGGTCCAGAACTCGACTGCCGGAAATGGGGGGGACCGCTTTTTCTACCAACACCATTATCCAATTTAGCGACGGCTTGTGTATCGGTGTACCAGACAGAGCTGCGCTGCAATAGCTAATTACAGCAGATGATTAAAACAAAGTAATCGAATGAAGGTAAGACGGCATCGAATAAAGATAAGGTTCAATCTTATACAGATGCTAATCAGAGGATTATATTTTGACGGCCGGAAAGCAAAACACTTGTACTAGAATTTACTGGAAATAACAACTACCGGAGAAATGTAATCGAAGAGCATTATGTGTTGGTGCAAGAACCGGGATCTAAATAAATAAGTCATTTTTCTGCTCGGTCTGGTTCAGCTGCTGCAATTAGTGAAAACATTGTTAAATTTGTTGATTCAATAGATTTTTCTTAATTAAGGGCAATTGATTGTGATGGAACAGTCATATGTACGGGCCAAAACGAAGAAGCCATTAGAAGACTAGAAATGAAATGGAATCGTCTACTACGAAAATTGATCATGAAAAGTGGCTGACTACGACCAATCGGATTCTTCGACTATACATTGGAAGTGAAGCACCGTCAAACGAATTAATAATATTGGTGATGTGGTTCTCAATTAAAATACCATCGTCTTGTAAAGATTGAGCTACACGTTTATGGAAAAGTATTCCATATTATAGGCGATATCCTATAGCACGGATTTACAAAAAATTATTGATCCAGTAATTCAACGAACCGGATACTTTGCTATTCCGGAAAATATTCTATTGTGAATGATATCGAGAGCAAATCCGAGAAGTAGGAGTTCGAAGAATATTATAAGTGAGATCTCAACGTACAGAAGGAAACATCCGTAAATTTCAGCTACCAAAAATAAACTTTTAAGCCAAGGAATCTTATGAGATGATTAGTTGGGCTGAAATTACAGAGCCTCATTTGATGAGCCATACATAATCGATGGAGAATTACAATATTTGATCCAAAAAAGTTCCAATTTATCGGTGTTAGGTATACTTTATGTATAGCTGGAAGTGCACCCTTGTAGATGCGGATATGTCTATTTTAAAGATTATTTTCCCATCTACTTCTAGGTGCACTAGATCGGCTAATTGATTTAAATGATGTTAGATGATGTTCAGACTGATAGGTTGTTGATTGGTGCGGAGAATGTTTCGAAGTTTGAATTCACTACGACTACCTGTTCTTTTACTGTCATAAATATACTGTGTGAATTTTCGCGCAACTATGATAGTTCTGGTGCTATTCTTTGCGCTTCTTCTTTGTCCATAGTGCCGATTAGGTGTTTTTGTGTGGTTCCTACAAAGTCGAAAAGTGACACGTTATGACTTTTTTGTTGTTGGTGGATGGCTTGCTCCTCCCGTTTCACGTCTTCGATCTCAATTTTTAGTTTTTCCAACAGTATGGGGCATGTGTGGTTGTTTTCGATTTCACTGAGCCATGAACTGATTTCTCCTAGTCTGGTTCTACATTCTTCTATGTTTTTAATGGTATCGTGAAATTTTGTTCGTTCGAATGATGTTAGTACCGTGTATTTGCTGTTGTATAGTGCTAATTCTGATATGTCTTCGAAGAAAATTCGTACGCTCTTCAATTCATTCGTAATTATGCTGGACTAGGTTTTCGTTTATGTTTGTTTTGAGGACCAGCGTAATGGTTGCTAACGTGAAGGGTAGCATCTGAATACAAAAGGTAATGTTTTTTTTTTTTTTTTAAAGACGTGGCATAGACACTTTTTTGGTCCATAGCCTTACCTTACATTCACACAACATTCATTCTAACCATTCATTCATCCCATTCACACAAGTACAGTATACCACCTGCGCATTGCATATAGCTCTAAGTCACCCTTTACAATGACATGGAAGATGGGTCGGAGTTCTACATTCCAACAGAGGGTCATAGATATTTTCAATTTAATCACCGATCGTAATCGGGAGATGAAAAATCGCCTTTGGCATCCCGCCTCTGTTGGGATTCGAACCCGGTACCTCCCGATACCACTGCGCTATTTGATCGGTGATGGTAATGTTAGTTGGGGTTATATGCAGGTTAATCTTTTTTTAGGCGGTTGTTGTGGACATTTTTTTTTGCCTTTGATGCTAATAAGGTTGTTGGTGGGTGATAGTATTTTTACGACTGGAAGGGGGCCTAACTAATGTGGGTCCTGCTTGTTGCGCCTCATATCATTCTGAAGGCAAACAAGATCCCCAATGGTTGTTTGAAAATTGGTGGTTGACTTATCGTAATTGGTTCTGGCTTTTTCTTTTTATTTCATTGTACTGAGTCGGGCTTTAAGCTCAGTCCGGCTTATACGTAGTCATCATAATTGTATATGGGGTGTGGTATTGTATACGAAAATTGCGCTGTGTACTATTACATCCCAATTGCTATGGTCGATGTTTGTGAAATTGCTTAAATATTCTTTGAAGGTATTGTGAAATCTCTCAAGGGCACCATTGGTCTGCGGGTGGCAGGTTTTATAGTGGCTATGTGTTTAGTTTTAAGAAGTTTGCAGATATTCTCGAAAAGGTTCCTCATGAAATTTGATCCCATGTCTGTAAGGGTTATTTCAGGTGCTCCAAGCTTAGTAATATACTGCTCGCATACTGCTTTGGCTACTGTACTAGCTTTTTCGTCTGGTAATGGTATTGCACCAGATTATTTTGTTAAATCATCTTGGATTGTCAACAAATATTTATTTTGGTTATTAGTAATTGGTAGGGGTCCTATACAATGTCGAGTTCAACACGTTGAAAAGGGTACTCCTATGTATCGGTTAGTACAAGGGGAACTTTTGCCTTTTTGCTAGATTTATTTTTCTTACATTTCTGCCATTTTTGAACATATTTCTTTACTTCACGGAGCATTTTTGGCCAATATTAGTTCATTCTGATTCGTTTGTACATCCGAAATACACCTGCATGTCCTCCTAATAGTAGGTCATGTTTCTCGTGTAGAATTTTTAGTTTGGTACTAGGATCAGTAATGGTTTGGACCATTGGTCTAGTTGTACTAGTTGTTTCGGGATCTGAGGCTTCCGTTTGAATTTCTTTAGGTTTGGCTCGAGTTATCACATTGATTTCTACGGGTTTAGTTCGGCTTAATGCATCTGCTACAGTATTAGTCTTTTCTGATCCATGCACTATATAGTAATCGAACTCAGCTAACTGTATTCGCCATTTTACAATTCGTTTTGAGACAGTTTTGAGGTCGCCAATTAGCGGCATGTGGTCTGTTCTAATCGTGAATTTCCTATGTCTACTATCCATTTCGTGGCTAGCATTTCTTTTTCTATCGTTTAGTAGTTCTTTTCTGTTTGCCTTAGACAGCGTGTTGCATATTATGCAACTGGTAAACCATTGTCATTGTGACAGTGGCTCAAGATTGCACCTACGCCGTAATCACTAGCGTACAGTGGTATAGGAGTTGTAATCAGTTTGGATTTTAGGTGTTCAAATGCGTTTTTGCATTTTTCTGACCATCCGAATTTAAACCTGGGACGAATTTGCTGTAGTAACTTGTGAGACCTAGAAAACTCTTCGTTTCTCGTGCTATTACGAGGGACTGGGAAATTGACAATTGGTTCTACTGTTATGGGTTTCGGTTTAATTCGTTCAGTTGTAATGGTATGACCTAGATATTGTATTTTTTTGCCTAAAAATAGACATTTTTCTGTCTGGATTATTCAATCTAAATACTTTCAAAATGGCTCTTAGCTGGTTATAATGATCGTATATTGTAACATCGTCAAAGTATACAAACCATTTCAAACCTTGTTGACCCAGCAAAATATTATTAATGATTCTTTGGAACGTACTCTGTGAGTTCTTCATTTAAAAAGGCATTCGGAGGAATTCGAAATAACCGAAATCAGTGCTGAAAGCGGTTTTGTGCTGATCTCTGGGATCCATTTGAATCTGGTGGTAACCACTTACCATATCTAATGTGGTGAAATACTGTGATTGACCTAACTGATCGAATATATCACATATGAGTGGAAGAGGGTACGAATCATCTTACCTACTAACATCATCATCTGCGCTCAAAAATACAATTTTTTTATTATTTTCGTTCCACCCAACTGCCCACCTTGCCTCAATCTATATTATATATACTGACAACTGACCTATACAATACCCAAATTTTGACCTACATTTTATACGCTATAAAAATCCACATCATTCGTTGGGCCTGATTTATTCAACGATATATGGTATCAGCTATAGGTCATATAATAATGTATTATGCGATGAGTTTATTTAACCCATATGGTGCTTTATCTTCGACAGGCGAATTAATCTTACTTCCCTCCTTATGTACATACATATATATACGACAGAACAATAACAACAACAACAACAAAAATGTAATAATAATCCAACTTTACTTAAAAAGTTAAAAGGGTCGATTGTATGTTGCTTTTGAATACTTTTCGCAAATATTTCACTTTCGTTTAAATTCATATCTCAAACAATCTTAAGTTCCTTTTTTATCTTCTTGTTTTTTTCTATTCACATTGCTACTTATAATTTATTTGAAAATCTTTAAAAGTTTTTGAAAACTTAATTCCTGTTTGTCTTACCGTATAAACGAAAACGAAAAGCATACACAAAAATTAAAGATTACAGATCCATGTATGTACCAAAAAAAAATTTTTTTTATGGTTTTCGAATATTCGATTGAGATTAAAAGTTAAATTTTATGTTTTATTCCGGTGGTAGCTAGATATATGTATATAGGTTTATTCTTTATAGTATATAAATGTATGTATATACGATAAGTGGAATAGCGGAGATAAGAAAAGATTATAGTTTTGTATTAATTTTGTTCGAATTCATGTGTTACATTTTAAGTGGTTTTATTGATTTTTCTTGCGATATACCAAATCGAAAAAGCTTTTTTATGTTGTTGATTTCTTCTTGGTGTGTGTGTGTTCCATTTCCCATTTAATTCTCTATATTTTTGATGATGATTGGGTTTTATCGTATAGTCTCAAGGAAAATTTTTTTGATCGCTTCTAAGATAAATGGAAATAAAGGAAAATCAATAGGAACAGATTTTTATGAGGTTTTTAAATTTTAACAATGCTTTCAAGTAAAATGAATTAATTTTACTTGTGTACGAGTATTATAGACGATTATTATATAATTGAACGTGAAGATTAATAGCTTGACGCATTTATTTGATGATCATAACAAAAAATTTGGTCAATATAAATATTTGTTCGACGATAAAATCATTGACATTTTTATGTATCTCAAACATATATCTCAATTACCATGTTTAACAATTGCGATGGCTATTGAAATTAATCTGTAATCTAATATTTGAATCTATATGCTGTCTTTGTTATTTTATTTAAAATTAATTTCTAGAAATATTTTTATATAAAAATATTTCCTCGTAATACTTAAAGGTTATCTATGTACGAATATATAGTCTTGTTTGAATATTTTCTAAGTACAATTTACCGAAATCCTTCAATTATCACGATTTGTTCGTTACCTAGCTGATGTTATTTTTGACATGCCCACGCGATATTTGAATACATTGATTAATATATAGGTATTGTCAACGTGTGCTTTCAGAAATTGTTCGTCGATATTATCTTCAATATTTGTAGCCACATATGTGTTCGGACATCATTAAAATCGTCCGACGCATCACTATTCGATTCAGCTTTACATTAACTGGTGTCGAAGGAATGTACAAAAATCGGGGAATTTGATTTTTTTCGAATAGGATGAATTTGATTCCCATTCTAATGCCAGGGGTGATCGTCCCAAAGCGAGCTTACGAAGCCGAAGTTTTTGAAATATAATTTTAGCGACAACAATACATGGCGAAAGAAAGCCCCACGGAACGAGTATACGGCCGGTAATGTACAAGAATTTTCTTTTTGTGATAGTCCCAATGTCATTAATCTCTGTAATTTTGAAAACGAAGCAATCCGAATGTGGCTTCCAAACTATGTAGTCCTAATGTTTTTACGAAATTCTTATCCTTATCTAATTCAGTCAGAGATAAGAGTCTCATGCTGATTTTTCGGTACACAGCGTAGAAATTCTTGACTATTAAAAATACTTACTTCTAGTAAATCTAAACACCCCTCTGTTTAATCCTTTTACTATTCTTGGCTGAATATATTTGGCCTGGCTGACTAAGTCATCTGACTTAGTTTCAGGTTGTGTAATTGTCACTGTATCCGCTAACTCCTGCACTAAACTGGTCATTGCCTCAGTTTAGTTGCCGTATGTCTTTTATTCACCTCCTCCCTCTGAGGAACTCACATATGGGTTCTTCTCTGCTTAACTATATAAGCTCCTCTGAGCTTGAAATTCTCAATACTGTAAGCGAGCCTACTTTTTTGTCAACTCTGTCCAGCAGGAGGTGATTAACATTAGTGTATGTTCCGTGTCCATTATTGATTAAATTATACACCGGAGGGTGACGGATGACACCCTCACCTCTGATTACAGGTGTATCTCATTTAATATTAGCCTTAAACGACCGCCTCTTAAACCTTACCGCAATCAAAAATTAACCGATAGAGGTCTTTTCTCTCTCGAGCTAGGTTCTTTTATTGCGCCACAAGTAAAGGTAAGTAAAGGTTATTCGGTCGAGCAAGGATATGAAAGATCAAGCATTGTTCCTTGCATTGGCAATTGCGAGAGCCTTCGGAAACTCGTGTCCTCTTATCACTAAAAAAAAAATTCAGAACAAACCTTTCTGGAACTCTGACCTTAAACATTTAAGGAAATCTACTAGGACCATTTCAGTTCTACAAGAATTACAAAGCAAAATTATTCTAAGCAACAGATTCATTGGGATGACTTCTTGGTAACAAAAAAGGAATATAAAAGATGTTTGAAATCCGGTCTCAGAGCATCGTGGTTGAACTTCTGCGAGGAAATCAACAGCCTATCTGCAGTCGCTGGACTCAATTAAGCTGTAGCTAAGAACATTATTTGTTAACATGATTCTCTTCGTCTACCGGACAGACAGCTTATATCTTTTCCTACAAGGAAATTGGTAAGCTACTCCTTTCGGCTCATTTTCCTGGCTGATATCGTCAACTCGGATAATGTTGCTGCCGAGCTCACTAGGACGTCTGTTGCAAGTACCGATTGGAGTTTGGCTCACTGATCAATATTGTCTTGCGATGGAGCCCTTTTACCTTTGCATCTTATAAGGCTGGAGGCCCTGATGGTATTTTTCCTGCTGAACAGCGCGCAGGGCATTCCTCTAATTTAGGATCATTTGCTCCACCATTTTCACGCGTGTATTGCTTTTAGCACTGTTCCAAATTCTTGGAGCAATAGCAGAGTGGTATTTTCCCCGAAAGCTGGTAAGTCCGATTATACGGATCTTAAGTCCTTTCGGCCTATTAGTCTATCCTCAACTTTTCCTCAACAGCACTGGAAAGAATTGTCGATAGATTCATTAGAGATCATTTTCTAATCACCTCCCCATCAGTAACATGCAACATGCTTATAGAGTTGGTAAGTACTGTGAAACCGCCCTACATGAACTTGTAACCAAGATTGAAAAATCACTTAATAATAAGGAGTTTCTTTCGGGTACTTTCCTGGATAGTGCGGGAGCTTTTGATAGCACTTCGTTTGCTACGATTACTACCGCCTGTATACCAATTTTGGTATTGATCGTACCATTATATTATGGATTGACTCTATGCTCAAGTCTCGTACTGTGGAGGCGGAGCTGGATTGGGTGTTAGTTTCTGTTAAGGTTACCAAAAGCTGTCCTCAGGGAGCTGTGTGCTCTCACCTCCGCTGTGACTCTTGGTCATTGACGAGGCCAACGCTGATGATCTTGTTTCGACAGTCTCACGCAAACATCATAGTATCTTATCTAACCAAACTCAGCATGCCTTAACTATTGTGGAGGCATGGTGTGTTGACAAGGGTCTTCACGTCAACCATTCTAAAACTTATTTAATTGCCTTTACAAGGAAGAAGAATACTCTTGAACTATTAAGGAATACTTTTGAACTGTCAAGCACCTTGGTGTTGTCCTGGATAGTAAACTTTCCTGGAAGAATCACATGGACTACAAGCTTCAAAAAGCAATTGCCATTTTTTGGCAATGTAGAAGATATTTTCGGAAATCCTGCGGTTGCAGGATGTCCAGGATGCTTTCATTCATTTATAAATCACTAGTCCTACCGCTACGGTCGTGAGCTTCTATTGTGAGATGACCTGAAGGTTTCTGTAGGCAAGCTTAATGGTCTACAAAATCTTTGCTTGCAGAGCTATAACTGGGGCTATGTCTTTGACTCCACTTCTTGCTATAGAGTCCATTCTTTCCTTGCCTCAGTTACATCCTTATTTTAGGCGCAGTCTGTTCTACAGCATATCGTCTGAGGTGTATTGGGGGATGGAATTTTTCGGTCATATCGTGGGACATCGACAAATTATTAAAAATTATTCTTCGTTCTTACCAGAAATTGATATGGTTAATGACATTCTACTGCTCGAATTCCATTTCTCAAATCTTTTCTCGGTGGCTTATCCTTCTGACAGATATGTGGAGTTTGCAGGATTTTTTTAAGAAATTAGATAAGTCAATAGTCTTTTTTCTGATGGCTCTCGTTCTAACCTCAGTGCAAGTTTTGGAATCTACTGTCCTTGGACGGATCTGAAACTTTTCGGTAGTCTAGGTTCGCATTGTACTGTTTTTCAGACGGAACTTATATCGGTAGCACGTAGTGTTATTAAAGCTTTGAATTTTGCTGTTAAAAACTAAAGTATTCTACTGTGTACAGATAGTAAAGCTGTACATAACTCCTTAAGAAATCCCTTGATTGTTTCTAAACTCATCAAGGAATGCAAAAACATTTCATGAACCTTCTTTTATCTAAAAATAAAGTTACGCTCATGTTGGTTCTGGCTCATTGTGACATCGTAGGCAATGAGATCGCAGATTGTTTAGCCAAATCATTTGGGCTTTCACGCCAAACAATGCGTTGGAAATCACGATCTTCTTCGTGCATAATGAGTGACCGAAACATCTTCTCCACGTCGCAGCGAATAAGATCTTATGTTTCCTAAATCGAATAAGGATAGAAAATAGCTCTTGCAGAATTGAGGGTCCCTTATCCAATTTATCATTTAATGATATACCAGACGAAGATGAGACGTATTACCCAACTTTAAATATATTCTGATACTTTTAGTGTACTCTAACTTTTGTTCTGGGAATTTGTGGAACCGACGCTCCATTGCAAAATGTCTTCGTTTGGCTACGTGTAATGATTCTCCTATTTCGTATATTTACCGTAGTCGCGGTTCTTATATGTATTTTCTTTAAAATGAATATCACACCAATGTTCGCTTTGTATTTTTGGTGGTCCGATATTCTCTACCTCCCAGAATTTTTGGATTCTTGAGAGACGCTTTGCCGGAAACTACGTAACCGAAATATGTGTTTTGGCCAAAAAGATCATCATTAAGTTGATATTTTTCTGGACGCAGTAGTTTAAACAAAATATCCGTTCCAAGAAGTATGACCAAATGACTTGGATGATTAAAATTACTATCAGCGAGTTTAAAAGACTGATAAAATTCATATTTAAATGCGGTTGTCCGACGATTTGGCATCCAATTTCCCAGATCCTTTAGTTCTATAAGAGCTTATAGAACCTAAGCCCTTGATATTCACACAGGCATTTTTACGCTGTTGGCGTCATTTTTCAGTAATTCATTTGGATTCAGCGGCTGAGTAATGCACGGAATTTTTGGTAAAATCCTCTGGATACCTGCACCATGATTGCTGCAGTGGTAGCAAATTTAAAGAAGTGTTGAAAACTCTGGAAGCTACCGATTCAAGATACGAATGATCCGTTATATGGTCAGTAGAATCAGTGTGAGGGTTTGAGGAGTTGGGCGGAGTTTATTCAACTGAATTTTTATTAGACAGATTGCCATTTGTGCAGATAGGTGAAAAACTGGGCGAAACTGAATGAATGGTTAATTGTCAGTAGGAATTACCAGTTGTCTTCCCTGAGGTTTGTTTGATAATTGTGTATCAACTTCATGTTGACTGATAAATGTTGATGTTGGCTAAAGTAGTAGTGAGTTATGGTGTTGATCACAAATGCGACAAGTCAGTCCTTTGTGATTTTAGGCCGAATTACGATGGTTAATCTCTTATATACTTGTAGCATTTATAACAATAATGATTATTTATGTCACGACAGGAGCACTTAAGTTTATCGATGGTTGTGTGCAAGCTATATTGAACTGGAAACTTCGATGTAGATGAATATTTATTGACGGAAAGTTTAGATGATAAACAAAATTTAAATGTATTACATCTTTTGTAGAGAAATTTGAAAAATTCCTCGAATGCCGGAGGTATTCGAAACTCTGCCCAAACCTCTTTAGTCTGTACATGAACTTGGTTTGAAATTCTATAAACTAACCAGGGGTAAAGTTTTGCATATTGAAGGCCTAGACACTTAAGTTCTCGAATCACACCATCTGACGCATCTCCAATTTTTCATAATTCGAGAACATTGAATTTCTGTAATAGTTTTTGTTTAATAAATTAATGAATAAGTGACTTAACCTCGGCCTTTTTTTTATCATATCTGACCTACAATTTATCCCAAGCCTCTTCGTAATGAATATCAGTTATCAGTATATGCCGGATTAAATCGGCGGCCACATCTCTAAGAAAACTTTTCAACAACTGAAATTTATGAGATTGAGACAATGCGTCATTTAAGTAAACTGCTGATCTATAATGATCCTTGTAAATGACGGCCATTGACTATAAACTCCAGAGAAAGGTTCAATGACTACACGTGGTAATTTTACTTGTTGATTAGATATTTAATGGCAGCGTTAAGACCTTTCTGGCGAAACCAACACATTTGACATGTAGTGAGGTTTTTCATATAGCAACATTGTTAAAAATCCATCTAAAAAGTCTTTGAAATCACAAGATCTAAAGAGTTGATAAGATTCAGAAGCAGTAAGAAGATGAAAAACTGCCAACCGATATGAATCATTAAAACATCCACCACTTCAGGGGGTTTCCTACACCACAGTAGGAGTACTTATAATTTTCTTTGTTGTGGCCTATTATAAACTCAGGCAAGAACAGATAGCACCAGGATCATCCGCAGTTTAAACAAAACTGCCCGGAAAAATGTTCACTTAACATATGAACAGGGCATTACCAATTAACCAATTAACCAGAAATGTATTAGCATCAATTTAAACGTCAATCAAGTTGTTTCTTCAAATAACTATAGTTAATTCCCACCAGTGGTAACATGACTAATTTATCTGATTAAATTTTATCGCATTAGCAACAACAATACTAAAGTGAGGCTGGCAGCCTGCTTTGTATCCTCAAAGGCCACTGCTAAAATCTAAACACTTATCAAGTGCCGTGAACCTGAAGCTTTTCAAAGCGTTGATCAGGCCTGTTGTTACGTTTGGATGTGAAAGTTGGGCGCTGACGGATGAGTACGAGAGATGGCTCCTTACATTTGAGAGAGGAGTCATGCGGATGATTTATGGCCCTAAACGCGAAATAGATGGTACATACCGAGCTCTGTACAATATCGAGATCGGAGATCTGATGAAGATCCCCGATATTGTACATGAAGTAAGATCTCAGCGAGTACGCTGGCTTCGGCACGTTCTGCGTACTGATCCGGAACGAATTGTGCAGCGATCTCTGAAAGGAGAGCCACCATATGGTAGGCGCAAAGGTCGTTGCAGGCGACGATGGCTCCACGGTGTAGAGAATGACTTGGCTTCGTCAATTTGTCTAGGGCAGTATGAAAACCAAGCCCAGGATCGAGACCGTTGGAGCCGGATTGTTGACTCAGTAAGGGGCCAGTAATGGCCTTTAAATACTGCAGCTTTATTATTATTATTAGCAATAACGAGATAAACACGAACTCCTAATTTTGGTGTAGCACTGCGCTTGAAACAGGAATTTACCATCGCTTCAATCTTGATTGCGTGTGGTTTAGTTTTGATTTTTAGTCCAAATCTCATTTATCAAACGATGGTATTCTCAATTGTAGTATGGTGAATTTATATTTTGTAAAAATTTATTCAACAGTCAATTGCTGCTCAATTTGGCCCGCAATGGATTTTAAATATTAATATTTTCAAAATCGCTATAAGAGTTGCATTTAATTGACTTTTGCATAATCCGTGTTCCTTGTGTTATCTGTCGACGTGTCGACAACTCGTAGACAACGTCGACAACGTAGAGAACGTCAATAGTGTAGACAATTCCTAGAGTAATTTTATAAATTAATTCTAAAGTTTATAGAATTGCACCTTCAATGCATTTTAATCTATGATAAAAATTATGAGTTAGATAGCGATTCGCAGACTCAAGAAGTAAGTCGGTTTTGTCTCATTCTCCACAATGACGTCGATTCTATGCAAGTGTATTAGTAGAAAGCGACTAAACTACATTAAAGTCAGGTGTTTCATTCTTTCAACGATTAATTTAAAAAAAAGTGTTGAATGCCCAGTTGGTACGAAAATAATCTATTCAGTGTTGTCTCAAAGGAACTGTAAACTGTAATACAAATGCCAATCATCGTGTTCTCCAGTGTCTATAGTCGTTTGCATATATGGTTAGATTTTTATATCAATATCAAAACTTTAAATGCGTTTTTAGTGTTAATGCTCTTAACTTTCTAAGTCACAAAATTACCCCTAAGAGAATATTCCCATGCAAAGAAAGAGTTGAAGCTATACGGGTATTTCTAGTGCCTACATCCATTCCAGAAATTCAAAAATTTATTGCATGGTTAATTCATGGAATCATTCGGTTAGAATAAAAGTGCTCTTCCCCATGCAACACTGTCGGGTCATCCTTTAGATGATGCAGTGTTCAGTATTGCTACTGTTGCATCGAACACCGCAGTCGGAGCCGTCTTATAGAAATTCAAAAATGGATGTAGGGAACCCCTAGCATATTTCTCCAAAAAGTTGCAACCATCAGCCAAAACGAATTGTTCAGCGATTAAATATTTTCGATATTTGCTTGAAGGATGGGAATTTACGATTCAAAACTAACCTTCATAAGCTTCAAACCAGAAAGAAGTTCGTACTTCAAGCTCGTGATTTGGATTTTATTTCTCAGTTTTCAACGGATATTCAATAACTGCCTCTATCGAAAAAACAATAGATCTCATATTTATTTCGGAGTTATAGAAGGGTGACGAGGAACTTCAGTAATTACTTTTAGGTTCCACTCGCCTCACAACTAGAAAATTAAAAGCGGATCGTTACTTTTGGCCTAACATGAAATCGGAATTAGGACAATTAGGCATACGAAATTGGAATTAGAACAATTTAAATAGCCTTTTGGTTGTTTTGAACACATTCATTTGGAAATCGTTGGATCACTTGGACCACCATATGCAAATATTTTAACTGCCGTATGTCGTTTCACTAGATGCCCAGAAGGTTACCTTATGAAGGATAATTACCACCGCAACTGTTGCAAAAACTTTTGTGGAAAATAATATATCCAGCTTTTGGGTACCTCTTAACATAACTCCAATCTAAGCTGTTCTCAGATTTAACGAAGCTACTAGGCGCACATGGAGTGGAACGTTTTCATCGCCAACTAAAAGAATCTCTAAAAGCGAGAGGCAATACGATAAGTTGGAGTTCACTGATGTCAATAGTTCTTCTAGGCGTAAGTGGTACACCAAAAGATAATATGAAATGTTCCCCGGCAGAACATCAATAACCAGCAGACTCCGATCAGGTTATTAAATATCTGCAAAATACTATGCGCAATCTTGTTTTAGCTGCACCACCACGTGCTCTGAAAAGCGATATATTTATTCCAAAATTATTAATTAAAACAGTTTTAAAGGCCATTACTGGCCCCTTACTGAGTCAACAATTCGGCTCCAGCGGTTTCGATCCCGAGCATGGTCTTCATACTGTCTAAGACAATCTGAAGAGGCCAAGTCGTTCTCTACACCGTGGAGCCATCGTCGCCTGCAACGACCTCTGCGCCTACCATATGGTGGCTCTCCTTTCAGAGATCGCTGCACAATTCGTTCCGGATCAGCACGCAGAACGTGCCCGAGCCAGCGTACTCGCTGAGATCTTATTTCATGTACAATATCGGGGATCTTCATCAGATCTCTGATCTCGATATTGTACAGAGCTCGGTAGGTACCATCTATTTCGCGTTTTGGGCCGTAAATCACACGCATGACTCTTCTCTCAAATGTTAGGAGCCATCTCTCGTACTCATCCGTCAGCGCCCAACTTTCACATCCAAACATAACAACGGGCCTGATCAACGCTTTGTAAAGCTTCAGCTTCACGGCACTTGATAAGTGTTTAGATTTTAGCAGTGGCCTTAGAGGATACAAAGAACGACTGCCAGCTGCCAGCCGCACTTTAATATCCTCACCCACACTGTTATCGTGAGTGATTAGAGAACCCAAATATTTGAACCTCCTCACTCCCTCAAACGTGTGGTGGCCACTACTAAAATCTGGTGTGCCATTGTCCCTAAAACCAGAGATCAGGTATTTCGTTTTGGACTCATTGATCTGAAGTCCAACTGAAGCTGAAAACTCTACAAGCGGATCAAGTATTTCTTTCACTCCGTTGCTATTCAGTCCAATCACGCATATGTCATCTGCATATGCAAGCACCTGATTGGACTGGCGATATAAGATGTTACGCTGCGGTGTTTCAGTTTTACGAAAGATGTACTCTAACATGAGATTAAAGAGTATCGGGGACAGAGCATCTCCCTGCCGAACACCCGAGTTAACTACAAAACTTGTCGATAGCCTGTTCTCAACTTTAACACAGCATTGGGACTGCGTCACTGTCATCCTACATAGTCGTACCAGTTTTGTTGGCATTCCTAGGTATTCCAGGGCAGACCATAAACTCTCTCGATTGATCGAGTCATAGGCCTGCCGGAAATCCAGGAACACCTGATGTACGGGGATCGATGTCTCATAATATTTAGATAGAATCATCCGCAGCGGAAAGACCTGATCGGTGACTGATCGATTCGGACGAAATCCTCCTTGATAGTCACCAACCAAGCCCTCCGCTAGAGGAGTGATTCTATCCAATACAATGTATGACAGTAACTTGTACGCTGTGCAAAGGAGAGCTATACCGCGATAATTCTCACACTTCAAGCGGTCTCCCTTCTTGAAGATGGGGCATATCGCGGCCACTTTCCATTCGTCAGGCATAACTTCGGTTCGCCATACTAATCGAATAAGGTCGAAAAAACAGTTCAACAAAGTATCCCCTCCGAATATCAAGAGCTCCGAATTAATGCAGTCCACTCCAGGTGCACGGTTTCGTTTCAATCTCTGCATGGCTTTAGTGAAATCCTCATGGGATGGCTCCTCAGTGCAAATCTCCGCAGTCTGTATTAGAGGTGGCTCAACAACAGTCTGTGACGCATGATGGACATCAAGCAGGTCAGTAAAGTGTCCACTCCATGCGTCAAGTACTGCGTCGATGTTGACACAGAGGTTTCCATCCCGGTCCCGAATGGCGGTTGACGTAGGCCTGAAAGTATGGTGTAGTCCAGTAATTCCTTTAAAGAAATTACGCGAACTGCGCTCATTGCTGAGTTGTTGTACTTTCAGAACCTCGGCCTTCCACCATTCTCGCTTCTTCCGTCTACAAATCCGCTTAGCTGCCCTTCTTGCAAGAGCAGCTTTGTTTTTCCTCGCGATTTATTCCAAAAACGCTGGATAAATGTGAGTTCGTTTTTATCCGGGTTGATAAAATTTGTAATAGGCTGACATCGCCTTACGAAGGCCCACACAAGGTAATTCGACGATTCAGACAACATTTTGTGGTGGATATCAATGGAAAAAACACATCCATATCTATCGATCGACTTAAGCCAGTTTTTACAGTCTCGATCAATAATATTGCAAAACCAAACTGTGTTTAGAAACAAATTATTTTTTTCCTCGTAACATTTACTCAAACGAGGATGATGTGGAGTCCATCTCCCCAATGTTGCCATATATGACCGCGATGAATTATTCACGATAAACAATTAAAACAATTACAGAGGTATACATAATAATCCGGTTGGTAAACATTCATCCATATACAAAAAAATTTGTGTTTTTGAAGAAAGATTATAAATCAATTCAGTTAACAATTGCATAGTAATACCTGCTAACACTTACAAGCCCACCGGTTTTTGAGTTATCCAAAAATATGAGGCTGTAATGAGAAGAATGCTGAAGAAGAATGGCGGCTGCGATAAGGTTGCTGAAAATATATGCTTTCCAAATAGAATTATATTAGGAAGCAATTATATATTGCTTCCAAAGTATCACTTGAAGTTGTTCATGCTTTTAAACGTGATAAAACAATTTGAAATTAAGACCAATTCGGACGTTTTGTTCAAAAAAAGCTGCAAACTAGCGCATTTTTTTCAAATCGTAAAAATATCGTAGTTGTTGACATTGTCTTAATTGTTGACGTTGACAAAAAACCTTGCCAAGTAATCTACGTAACGTTTTACTCGTCGACAACCGCGTATATTACATGGCGTAATCTACCTCGCCCATCCCTGCTCAAGAGTTCTTCATGCTACTCTGTCTAATAAATTTTTAATTCTTCTTCTTGTTTTGATTTAACATGCGATCATACGTCATGTGATATATTCTTTCTAATACTAACCCATTTTAGCACTTAAATCTTTATTTCTTTAAAATTTCAGCGGTTACGGTATACATTATCTTGGATTTTATCTTGGACACGCTAGTTTATTCCTTGGAATTTTCCATTTTCCCTTCTCAGTTAGTGGATGTCTAGGTCACAATATGAGATAAATGTATCGCGTTCCTGTACTTTTCAGAGAAAATTTAAATCGAAACAAAAAAATTGTATTTGAAAGCAGGGACATTGTTGACAATTCCAAAGATAAAATAATTTTCGGCGCTGGCATAGTGAAAAGTTCACGGATACGGACACTTATTTATGTACCGACAATTCCAACAATCAAAAAAATGTTAGCACTGACTTATTAGGTGGTTAGAAGAATTTTTTTAGTCAGAATATTAATAAGATCCTTTTTTAAATAGCGAAAAAGTGGTATAAATTAGATATTTTTAAAAATTCGGGGAAAGTTTTGTTACATTATATTTAAATTTATCTATCTTAACCTATTTAACCTATATATAATCAATTGGTCAAGTCTAGTTTTGATTCCAGGTTGAAGAAAATCCATAAGTATTTTCCATGCCTGTGATCAGCATTTTTCTATGACGCATTTTCGAGTGCGGAATTATTCAAATTTACAACAAATTAAAACATTTACATAATCTTTATTTGGTCAAATTAAAAATATCTAAAACTTTCCCAGTCGTTTATCTGAAAATACTAATTTATGATTGAAATTGCAGAAAATTTGCGATTTTGGTAATGTTTTAGAAAGGATTTAACGGATTAGAATTTGATTGACAACGCAAATAATTTTTTGAAAATATTCATGTGTGGTGATTTTCGAAATGTCACTAATTAAAAAGGGTGCCTGTAAAAAAAACCTGTGGGTGCCTGTAAGTTATTTAAAAAAGTTATGCCGAGTATAGTAAAGTTAATTTTTGCCGAAAAATCTATAAATGAGAACTCTATGGGTTAGCCATGATCTGTCAATCAAGTAGCGCGTTTATTTCGACGCCGCTGGTTTCCAGTTGTCAATAAATTTGCCTGAAAACTGTCGATAAATTTGCCTCTTAAAAATTTTGATGTGTGTATCACATGATTTTATCATACAAACGTGTCTAGCCGGAGGTTAATTTTTTGGTGTTCAGCAAATATCACAGAATTTTCAGGAGATTATTACTCTCTGTCAAAAGCGAGTCATCAAAACAAGCAATTAAGAATAATTTAGATTTCTGAAAATCCGACATAATTAAGAAAAGCTCTCTTATATTATCATGTTAAAATCTTAATCTTAATTTAATTTATAAATATGAAAACGCTATGCAAATGAATAATTAATTAATAATTTTCATAATTGATCAAATAAATGTGTACTCCTAAATTGCTTATAAAAATACGTTTCATTTGATGTATCACATGACATAATCAAAATTAAAAATTTTCATCCATTACCAGCATCTCTGGTCCAGGTGATGTTTTATAAGAAGTCCACAAATACTTGTCAAATAATAATTCAACTTAACATTTTTATTGTATGCTATGTATCTGCACAAACAAAATTTTTAAATTAAAATTTTGTTTATTCAAATATTCGTGGAGTTTGGTATAATGGATTAGAAGTTTTGTCAAAAATCACCTGGACCACAGATGCTGTTTGATGGACTAAAAATTTTAATTTGGGTTATGTCATGTGATATATCAAATGAAACGTATTTTTATAAGCAATCTAGTGGTATACGTTTTTTGGTCAATTATGAAAATGATTAATTTGCATAGCATTTTTATATTTAAAAATTAAGATAATATAAGAGGGCTTTTCTAAATTATGTCCGATTTTCAGGAATTTAAATTATTTTCAATTTTTTGTTTAGACGGCTCAAATAAATTCGCAATTGACAGAGAGAACATCAGAATTTTTCAGAAGCCGTACTTTTATTAAACACAAAGCCTAAGGCGTTGGATTTGAAAATGCCAAAACTATTTTAGGTTATTGATATTGTCTACATTTAGGCTTGCCACCCATCCTCCTTTCGTAAGAAATTTCCTCCATCCTCCACGGGGACAAAAATGTCCTCCATCAGGAAAATAAATCATAGAGGGACTGTATTAATCAATCAGTTTTGAGATGACTTGGAGAATTGGAATTGATATTTGAATGGATAATCACAATTATGGATTAAACTTGTTTCAGAGTATTTAAGAAAATTTTAAAATGACAACGATTTACACAATTTTAAATTAGAATTAGATGGATTTTGTGATTTTTAAGATCATAACTATATGAATTTTAAGATAATTAAAGAAAATGACGATGGACAAAATACCTTTAGATTTTGCGCTGAGGTGCTTCGTAAGACAGCTCATATGAGTAAAATATTTTTCAAAAATTGGCCTAATATCAATGTTTCCAGAATTTCTACAATTTTTCTGTAGGCATCAATGGATTTAGCTTGTATCCTAGTTTTCGTAAATATTACGCCGTTTAATTTGGGTAATAAAATATTCTCCGTTCGATTGTTCAGTATACGCACAGCTATCATTTGTTTGAATGGTGGCTTCTATAAGTATATTGAAGGCGATCTTTCTTTCGATCCTCCCTCACAGGCAGCTGTGCATTTGGCGAAATGTAGCACTTCATTAACTCAGACTTCAGAGGTCGTTGGTCTTATATGAGATTTACACTTCTATTCACTCGTACATTATTGGTTTAAGTTTGACGTTAATTGTGATACTTATGCAAAAATTTTCAAAATTCAATGACATCTTGAAATATACGTCATTATGGTGTTAGCTTCCGTTACATAATCGGGATTTAGAACAATCTTCACCCGTCTATATGGAATTGTGAATTTTGTTTTAAAAAAATCCAAAAATTTTTTTTAGAACAGATCTAGGTTAGGTTCACGGGAATGATTGTAATTAATGTTCAATTAATGTTCTTTAGTTGAAGAAAGCATCGTCATATTTTACATAAATAAGAAGCTAACACATCACTTTTTCACTATTTTATTTAGATGTTATCACGTACATCGATTTCAAGTCTAAACTGAACGGCAGTTAAAATCGAATTCGCTTCATTTGAATAATATAATTTAGAAACATCACACGTCACTTCAATAAATTAGAGACTAGACTAAAAAATTTAAATAAAATTTAATTTAAGTGTCTGAGTTCGGTTTTCAGCAGAATTTGATTTTATAAAATTATAATTAAAACGAAAAGCAACCTCCACGAAGAGGTTAAATTAATGTTACGTTGCCTTGTCAAACATGGTCCTATGACTGAATTTTGAATAAAACAACCAATTTAAATTCTAGATAACACTAAATTTATTTATTTCCGAATTATTACACCAAACACTAATTTAATTAATTCAACTTTCACTTTTTCCTTTTATTACTACTATATAGCATTTACATTTTACTACTTACTAACACTATCACTGTTAAATCACCCTACTGTCACCCAACTAACAAGCTCTTAAAACTTCTTCTCGTATTTACATATATCACATATTCTAACCTACTAGAATATCCCACAATATTCGAGAGTGTCTAGACTATTCCTGAATAGTCTAGACACATCTAATTTACTACAGTTTACATTTACGGTAGTGTCTCTACTCAAATAAAGATGTTACCACGATCGTATCATTACCCTAAAAATTCACCTCCCCAGTAGAGCGCTAATCGCTCTAAGTCACCATCTTCAGTTTTCCTCGCTATCCTTTGCTAATCCGGTAAACTACTTCGTTTATCTTTTCGAAGACGATGAACGGTTCATTCCAGGAAGATTGCAGTATCGGTGATCAATCCATCTTCTTTTGTGGGGTGTCACGCCATACTAAACCAAAAATATTTTTAAATAACACATATTTAAGGATAATCTCAATCCATGTATGAGAAGTTTATTTACTCATTTTATTAAATTAGAATCAACGATTATTTTAGTTTTGCCGACCCTACAAAAATATAGCATATCATTTTTCAGATAATGAACTCATTTATTTATTTTATTATAAATAAGTGTGTACATCCCTGAAAAGTTATTAATGAAGTTATGTACTTGAGTGTAAGTATTTCAAGAGGTGAGAATATCCATTTTCAAAATCTACTGCGATATAGTACGATAAAGACAATTAATTTGAGATGGAATACCTCGATTCATATTATCCTTAATTGCTGAAGTAGGTGAAAAATAGAGCACTAAAATCCATTCAAAATGGAGCAGACCATTTTGAGAAACTGCTATAAGAAAAATTTTAGTGCTCAAAAACTCTTTGACTTTTACAGCGGTCGCATTAATTCAGTGATTTAGATTTTCTAAATATCATTAATTGTACTGTCCTCCTCTGACTTTTTCAAAAGGTGGCAAGCCTATCTATATTACGCTGACATTGTCTACATGAGGATAAATATTCTCAGGGAATCTACGTAATATTTTACGGTTCGACAACCGCGTAGATGACGCGTAGTCAACCTCGCCCATCCCTGATTATTGAGTATACGGAATTATTCAAATTTACATCAAATTGAAAAAGTTACTACGGGACATAAGGTGAAAGTACTAAAAGCTCAATTTGGCGTTAATCTTTAATTGGTCAAGACTAGTTTTGATTCCAGGCTGAACAACAACGCTTTGGCGTTTTCCATACCTGTCATCAGAATTTTCAAATTTACAACAAAATGAAAAATTACTATGGGGCATATGTGAAAATGCTAAGTACTATCCATGATACAAACCTCTCGAGCTCCCAATGTCATTTTTGTAATTACTTCTCGTGCTAACTTCCCACCAGTTAAGTCTGGGATAACATCGAGGAGGTAACTTTTATTAGACATTCGTAGAATTAACCTCTTATTGGATTATTAATTTGAGAAAAACTCGAATTGGACCGCACTAAAGGGATTTGAAAGATTTTATTTATTTCACAAATCAAATATTTGACTGAAGCAATAAAATATAAAGGATAATTTATAGCATTTTGTGGAAAATCCTTATATATACCATCCCTATATAACCATACAATATATATGTATGTACATTTATAATGAAAGACCTAATTACCATATCAAATAAATTAAGTTGTTATTCTATATCGTGTGCGCGCTTCCGTTTCAAATCGCGTACATATTAATTTTCTACATCATGGATTTTAACATGCAAAACACAAAAACCAACGAAAATGTGAAGTGACATAAATCTTATTCCAAAATCATTTCCATTTAATAATTACATGTACATATACATTGTCATCTTGAAGGGAGCAACAAAACGGACAAATACATAGTTAATATTGTAATCAAATTACATAATCGCGCTTCAACAATATACGATATAGCAAAAGCTCATGAGAATATCGTTTTTTGTATTTCTGTACAATATCAATGTACATATAGTGAGCTTAAAAGTTTATCATTGTTTCGTGTCCATTTATGCACAACACGCTTTTATATACTTAACCGCAAAGTATTATAAATCACACGAACATGTATATACAAAATTATCACGCCTCATTCACAATACATAATATACAACAATTTATATACAATTTAATGAAAATTCCATTTAGCCAGTTGAAGGTGTAGCTCCTAACTATGTATGTATACATAGTAGCGAGACCAATAGCCAAATATTCAATATTTACCAATTTTTTGGGGATTATTGCATTTGATATATGGTTCGATCGTCTTTGCTATTCTAAATACACATATATATGGATAGAAGCGAACTCTAAATTGAACTTTGCGTGATTAACTTTGAATATAAGTATCCTCATACCCCATGTACGTACAACAACTTGTGCTTTTGCAAATATATAATAAATAAAAAAATAAATTGAACGAACATGTTTTAACAATAAATTTTCTCTTTTCTTTTAAATTTTATTTTTAGGTAAGCAATCACACACAGCAGCACAACAACACTAACCGGCGAAGGCATATCTTTATAGCATATATATAGCTTTTCGGGGCTATTATTCCTCTGGGTGTTTATAATGCTTTTGTTTGGTGAGTTTTAACATACATATATGTATGTATAATGTTCAAGAAATTGATTGAATTCTTAAAAAGGATTATATGATCTTTTGTGAAATTTTTTTTTTCTTTTATGGATATGTTGTACGGACATAACATATGTATATATGTGTATGTGTTAAAAGAAAACCTGAAATGTATTATGTGAAAAATAAAAGAGGTACTGAATTATTAATAAGAAACGTGAATTGTAAAATTAATAAATCATCAAAATAAGTTTTTATTAAGAATATTTTGGGTGTTGCTGGTTATTTTGCTTTATGTTCATCGATGGTACCCCTATAACCTTAAGCCGCGCATTGGGAATCGTTTTGATGAAATATATACACTTGTGTAGGTATGGGTTCAGTTTAAAAGTTTTATACATGATTTAGTTCAAAAAAGACAAAGCACCAAAAGTTATTTAGTCCAATCTATGCTTCAAAGACGGGGAATTTAACTTAATATGCATGTTTGGGTTTTATTTAAGTTTAGCATTAATCGGGAGTAGGTAAGTTTAAGCGATATGGCAACATTCGAATATATACGGCATGTAACGACTAAAAACTTTCTACAAACAATAGTGTGAAGTTTTCCACAAAAAACCAAAGTGTAACTACACAATATAACAAATAATTAAATGCTATGTAGAAATAATCACAAACATTAAAGACGTTAAGCTATTACTATCAACCTTTAAAGAATTTTCAAAATTTAGTTATACATTTTCAATGAATTAACAATGATAATCCAAGAGATGTCAAGATGAATCTGAGTATGCCATCTTATTGTGTGTACTTTCAGGATTATATATGGTTGGGATCGTATTCCCGCAACCCTCATAGGGTAAGTCATCGATTTTATAAAAAACACTCTTTACAATGACAATGTATGGGAGGAGTAGATTTGATGGCCACGAATAGGTGATCCTAGAGATGTCTAGATGAATTTGAGTATGCCATCTCATTGTTTGTATTTTTAAGATTCTTTATGGTTGGAACCATATTGGCATATTAAGGGGGCATATTAGGGGGTAAATTATCGATTTTATAAGAAATACTCTTTACAATGACAGTGTTTAGGAGGAGTATATTTGACGGCCATGAACAGGTGATCCTAGAGATGTCTAGATGCATTTGAGTATGCCATCTCATTGTTTGTATTTTTAAGATTATTTATGGTTGGAACCATATTAGCATTATAACGCGACCCCCAGGAGGTAAATTATCGATTTTATTAGAAATACTCTTTACAATAACAGTGAATAGGAGGAGTATATTTGACAGCCATGAACAGGTGATCCTAGAGATGTCTAGATGCATTTGAGTATGCCATCTCATTGTTTGTATTTTTAAGATTATTTATGGTTGGAACCATAAATAAGTGATCGATTTTATAAGTAACACCTATACAATGAAAGTGTAGGAGGATATTTGATGGCCCTTAACAGGTAATCCTAGAGATGTCTAGATGCATTTGAGTATGCCATCTCATTGTGTGTACTTTAAAGATTATTTATGGTTGGGACCATATTAAAGCGACCCTCAGGGCGTGATACTGAAAATACTCTTTCAGATTCTATACGGAAGTAGGCGGAATAGACTTTAAGGGGTTATAGCAAAGTGTAAAATATTTCCCCCTATATAGTTCTTTCATCCTCAAACTGCGCTTGTTCGCGCCTTAAAATTCTTTCAATAGTTTGAAGTCGTAAAACATAGTGTCTCCTTCTCTTTTCTCAGACATGGATATTTCGTTTTCAATTACCTTTTGCATTTGGTCTTTGATTGATTCAGTTTCCTGTTCAATTTCTATCAATATCTGCGTTATTAATTATGGCTTGCTGATCCTCGTCATAAATCGAACTATTGCTAACAAAATATTTTTGGCAAGTCCTTTTTAAAAAGGAGCAAACACGTCAGTGGAATCAGAAGTATTATTTACTTTACCATTATGCAAATATTGCAATAGTCCTGATAAAAGATTGGGTCTCTTTTTGATTTTTAAATCTAATGCGTCCTTGATGTCAGTAGCAAGTTTGCCGCCTATTTTTGCCAGGGTATTAAGCAAGAGTTTTAATGTTGCGTCTGCAGTTAATAGATTCGCGTATTGACGACATAGTGCTTCGACTGCATATTTAGGTAAATTCGTCGTTCGAAAATTGAATGTCTGATTTCATGTCAATTATTGCATTCTGAATAGCGAGTCTCAATCTGTTGAACCTCCCAAGTATTACCAATAATCTGTTCCAACGAGTTTTTGAATCCAATATCAGCATTAACTCTTTTCCAAAGGCTTCCTTAACACAATTTTGCAATATTTCATTATACCTTGTTGGTGAAAGCCAAAAAAGTTTGATTACTTTGCGTCTTTTAGCTGTTAATGGCATGAGGCGTTTATTTGATATTTCGATCGGTTTCTCGACGTTATCAGGGGCAATCGATAATTCAAAATCCGCTTCGTCTTCATTATAATCTGCGTCGGTGTGATTCGATCACTCAAATTCTTCAATGTTGTATAATTGCAGATGTTCCACTTGAACGACAGGCATCTTCTTATGATATAAAACATTCAGCACGCCCAATTGGATTGCATGAGCAAAACAAAACTGCTGTGAAGCTGGAATTAAGTTGCCTATGTTTTGCATGACAGCGGCCCCATCACGTCGTTTTCAAAAGAAATGTTATATATTTTTAGTGTTTCGTTTATTAAACCAATGTACTTTTCGGCTGGTAAGCTACCTATAATTCGCCTGGATAATGATCCAATAAGAGCTTCCGGAAATTTTTTTTTGAAATAAAACGTTTTAAAATCAATTTAATAATCAAAAATTGTATTTGTGACGTAAGTTCGGTTTATGAGATTTAATGTTTGAAAATAATTTCTTTTAAATGTTGTCCGCGACTGGCTCTTAGATGATTCATTCTATGGGTCTAATATTCGAGCACTCTTCCGAGCATTTCGGCCGTGTTATGTTCGCTTCCAAAGCAGGAATCGGTTCGATATCGATATAAACAAGTGATTTCATATTCCCCCATAAAAAGTAATCTAACGGCAAGCTGTGTGGCACGTTGCACCATCCTGTTGAAACCACAAGTCGGCTACACCAATATCTTGGATTGTCGGCAATAAAAATTCACTGATCATTGCTCTGTTTGCGCCATTGACGTTTACCCGCTGTCCTTCCGCATGTTTAGTGTCTTCAGTCGGGTGATGAATATCACTAATGAGGGGTTAGTAATGAAAAAGTGGTTCGAAATTTATTGATTGTTTTGCGCATAATGCGTTCAGTTGGACGATTATGAACACCATTCGCAGAGCAGGAAAATAATTTTTCACTGAACACCGAAAATTTACATGATATCTTTAGGATTGGCAGTAAAAATTATTTAAACCCCTTAAAAATCACGAAGTATTTATTCGAGCATGAGATTATCTCTAGGAGTCTATAGAATTAGGGGCACACCATTTTTTTATTAACTTGATTACATTCATTGTTCTTTAACATTTATCTGTCATATTCAATGCGTTCGATATGTTCATGGTTCGAAAAAAAGATTCTTCGTTTGAAGCTGCTGGAATCATCCACGCTCAATTTTTTTATTTTTTAGACGATGTACGGTTTTCTTCGCATGATTCTTTATATCTTCACTGACGGACGTATTCCATCTTTAGGTTGTAACCGAGCCCCTGAATAATATATCATTTGGATGCTACCTTGTAATCGGTAGCTTGTATTACTCCGACCCGGTTACATAGAAATTGTCCTGCCTATTGACCCGCCGTCGTATTAACCCGAACCTGTGGTGGGAACTTGTAGGACTTAGAATTTACCGCTTTAATTTATGGAAGTTAAAGTGTATGGCCAAAGCCTATAAGCACCCTATTCTCCACGTTGCAGCAGCTTGAGACCTTGTATTTTCGATAATGATGGACCAAATCCATTTTAAAAAAATTTTCATTAAAAGTGAAATCAAAAACCTCGAAAATAAAAATTTTAAAAATATGAATAAAACAAATACGTATCGTCAAGACAAAAGTCAAAGACACCAAAAGAAAAGAAAAGAAAATTATATCGCCAATATTTCTAGGCCAATATCAGTTTTATAGAAGAATTTGGGTGTAAAATATTTTCAAGATACCACGTTTCCACTTTATGGAGATTGGTAGCTCTTTTACACAAGAGTTGCTGGCTTCGACTTCAACTTAAAAATTATGTATTTACTTCTTTTTTTGTATATTTGACACCCTTTGCAATAATGTGGATGAGCATCGCAATACCGAAATATGTTTCTATCAAGCATTAACCAAATTTCAGTAGCTCGTAGTATACTACACCTTCCTTCCCAGATATACAGCATAAACTTCGAACCATATATATTTCGAGTATATTTCGTTCTGGCGTCGATGTTGAAGGTTCCCTGGTTTCCTGGTTCCCACAGTATTAATTTTCGAATTAAAGGGAAAATTAAAAGGTCATGGCAATTTTTTTGAATTAAGTTTACCGCCAATATTAAAAAGGTTTGTTCCACAGCAAGTCAGTAGATTTTCGATTTTCCTTTCTCTACTGTTTTGTAATGACTGTAATCAAGGATGAGCATTTACGCGTCATCTATTATTTTCTACGTCGACGTGTCGACAACCCGTATACAACGTAGACAATTCGAAGCAATCATCGATAATGTAGACGATTGATAGATTTATTTATTTAGTGAACTAGTTCTAAATTATGGTGACCAGATTGATCTAATGATAATAATCTTATGAACTAACGTTAATGATCTAAAATAAGATTGAAAGAATCTAAAATTTTGCAAGACAATTCGGCAGATCTAGAATAAAACTTGGAGTTAGCAATACCTGTTGAACTTTTAAATTTATTTTAAATATTAATAAGCAACGGCGTTAGGTACTGTATCAGGCAAGGGCTAGATGCACTAGGCACTAGGCTATAAATTTCCTCTTTAATAGTTGTCCAGAAAACCATTACCTGAAAGCGAAGGGTGGGTGTATAAATACCCGCTTTTCAAAATTTCATTTTTTATACTTATTTGAATTTTAGTAAATTTTGAGTGAATTTAATTTTGTTTGAACTCAAACATTATTTTGAAATCAAAATTTTGTTATATTTCATTGTGATTGAGAACACTTTGAATTATATATCATGAGTGGAACCCAACTCTCCCTGAAATGCAGGGTACAATTTGTACTATGAAGTTGAGTAAAATTTTAAACGCGATTTATAGATTCGTTGAGTGCAATTTAAATTGTAAATATTTACTACTATATGAGTTTGCATAGACTACGAAGTATACATTTTTTGAGTGGATTTGCTTAAGTGGAATTCCAAATAGATAGAATTTTAGTATGAACTTGAACCAAAATCTTTAATAGTTAGTGAAAATAAATTAATATGTATTTCACTTTGACTTGAACAAAATTTGAGTGCATTTAACTGCGAGATTTCAGTGCATTAATTTAATCAAATTGAGTTAAAATTCAAACTGTGGGTTCAAGAAAATATTTTGTCTTATTTGAGCTTGCGCATCTAGATTTTGGGCCTATTGAAACATTTGGGCGTATTGAAACTAGTAACTTTTATACAGTACTTGTACTAAAATAAAAGCAATATTCCATTCCAAAAAACTGTAAACTAATGTTTTCCTTCAAACTAATTAAAGGTCAGTCTAAATATATGTTATAGAATTTACACTGAGGTAATTCGAGAAGTTCTGTTTTTGTATTTAGTAAATTTTGCAATATTTTCCAGACAATCACTCTCAACAAACAGTTTTACTAAAATAAACACAAATAAATGGAATTAACTTGAATATTTAAACTTCCAGTCTACGCGCACTCAATAAATCCGAAGTTGAACTAACTTTTACATTAAAAAATATAAACAAGGGTAAAAAATTATAAAGAATATCCTAAAAACTTTAACATCACGATTGAATAATAAATTTGGTAGCATATTTCCATTCCCACCGCAACACAATTTAAAATTTACAACGCGCATAAATTAAAATATTTCCCAAAAATTCGCCACCTCTTTAAATTAAAAGTTTTGCCAAATAAAATATAAGCCTTTTCGGCGTAGATAATTTCTTCTAAAAACCGGCTATTAAATTTCTATTACATAATAATTCATGCAGACTAACCTCAATAAAATACCAAACAAGAATTCCAAGAAAATTTCTCGTCGCTAATGAACTTTTATTTCGAACGCTTTAATTATTTATACCCCCGCCAAAAAAAAAACCCGAAAAAAGCACCAAATTAAATATTAACTGCTTTCGCTTAAAAGTTCATCAAATAATCTTTAAAATTTATTATTATTTGTATTATATGCCAAATAGATTACATGGGGACTTTTAAGTTTTATGTTTTTTGTGCGTTTCTTATCTAAATTTATATTTACTAAGAACGACTAAAACCCTTTTTTTTTCTTGCCATAATCTTAATCAAATCTTTTTATTTATTTTTGTTTTTTTCGACACAAAAAAGATTAAAATCATTCAGTCAATAAAAGCACAAAAAATATGACATTTCTATGTTGTATATGTATGCGTGTGTATATACACGAACGAGGCGGGAAAGAGCTTTCACTTTTATCGATTTAAGCGAACGAATAATAAAATTAAAATCCTTTCATGTCAAAAATATAATACAATAATATCCTGTTTCATCCTGATGTTTGTTTTCTTAATCTAATACTTAATCCTTATGTTTTGTCTTCACTTGGAACAATTTTTTTGTTTTGTTTTGTGTTTGGTTCTGTGTTGTTCGTTTTAATCCTATATTGGAAGATTGTGTTTGTTAAGTTTTTGTTTCCTATTGTGTTGTTTGCTATTTGATTAAGAATGTTTGTTTTACACTCTAAGATAACATGTATGTGTGTTTTTTTTTGTGGTTGAGGGGGAAATCTTCATAAGACCTTACATATGGACATAATCCATAAACATATAAGAGTCTCGGATTCTTACCGACTAAATCCTATAACCTCCAAATTCTTATGCCTATATAGTTGTCTCGTCGAACTACTGTTATGTGCTACTTCGCGAGAACAGGCTCAGCCTTAGCTGCCGTCTAACTTTGTTGTTTTTGTTAATATTTTTCTCGACTTCTCAGTTTCTTAATAATCCTTGCACTCATTTTACACACTATTTCTCAAATTTCTGAATTGATAAGTCCATAAGTCCATATAGTTCCAATCTTTCTTCCTCGAAGCGCGGGCAGTCAAAAAATACATGCTCTACGTTCTCCAGTTTTCCTTCGCACATTTGGCAATAAGGGGAGTCATCTTGCTTAAATTTATGTAAATACGCGCGAAAACCACCATGTCCCGTCAGAAACTGGCATAAATAGAAGTCAATCTCTCCATGTTTCCTATCTAGCCATTTAACTACCAAAGGGACTAAACAATGTGTCCACCGACCTTTCTCCAATACTGCCACATGTTGACGGTCACTGTGCGAGCCACAATACGATTTTCTCTCTTGACCCTATTTGCACGGCAAGAATACGTTCTTTCACGCTCCTTATCCAATAAGTCAATTGGAGGCATACCAACCAATAAACACACGGTTTCATCTGATACCGTTCCAAATGCACTAACCACCCTCAAAGCGCTTAACCTATAAACAGATGCCACCAGTTGTTTGTAAGTACTTCTCTCTATAGCACTGGCCCAGATTGGTGCTCCCTACATCAAAATAGATGTCACCACACTACTCAGTAACATTTTGAGGTTCTGGCGCCCCCAGGGTTTGGCGTAATTTGCATTAACGCCCCGGTCATTTTTCCAGTTTTTCCCCCAAGGATATCCAAATGCGATTTACAGGAAATTTTAGAATCAATTATTGCTCCCAGATAATTAATAGATTGTTTTGACTGAATCAGTTGACCACCAACTTCTACCGTCAACTGTAAACCCACAGATGATAACCAATCCTGAATTACTCTTATACTCCATTTGCAGATTTCTTCCACCTCTTCTTTGTACTTTGCAACAACTACAATCGCAACATCATCAGCAAAACCAACCACCATTGCTTCTTCTGGTAGTCTAGTAGTTCTGACCCCTGTGGTTTACCTCCAGACATGTGATATTATTTAGTACCTTCATCGGTTTCGTACTTCAAAACTCGTTGCCTAAAATAATTAGCCACCATTTTAAGTAAATACAGAGGGACCTCTTTATTGATTAGCGCGTTTAATACGCAATCCCAATTCGCCGAGTTAAATGAATTTTCCCATCTAATGTAACTACCGCACAATACTTTTTAGAAGCTCCTTTCCATCTATCACCAGATATTGCCTCTCGCGCCGTATCTACTACGAGTTTAATCGCTTCAATGGTAGAGCGAGCTTTACGGAACCCATATTGGTTTTAATGGCCTCCTGTAGTCTCTCACATATAATTCTCTCAAATAATTTACCTGCAGTATCTAGCAAGCAGATTGGCCGGTAAGAAGATGATCATGGAGCGCCTTCTTCGCTTTAGGCAATAGTACCAACCGTTGTAACTTCCATTGCTCTGGCAATACTCCTTCTTCTATGCAGGAGTTGAATAAGTTTACAAACAAATCTGGGTATGAGCAGACCGCCGATTTAATTGCAATATTGGGAATTTTATCAGGCGCCGGAACCTTGTTATTCTTCAACTTGCTAGATGCTTTAAGACCTCATCCGTTGTAATTAATTGGAATATTTCTCCGCCTCCTCTTGTTTCGATATTAACCGTGCAATCTTTTTGTTGTGGAACAATGACGTGACGATATTTCCCAACGCTCGTGGGCACGATGGGCATGGTACATATGCACCCTTAACCTTTTTCATAACCATTTAATAAGGTCTAAGCCAGGGTCCGATCAACTTCTTCACATAATTCTTGAAAATATGTTGGTTTGTTTGCTTTAATTTAACACCTGAGTAAAGAGCGGGCGACACAGTACTGTTTGCGTATAGGAGGTCCTTAGTTTCCAATCTTACACGTTGGTATAAACTTCTAGCTCGAAGGCAATCTCTACGAAGCTGGGCTATTTCCTCGGTCCACCAGAACACTGGTTTTTTCCGATTATTCTTCGATTTTCGTGGCATTGCTGCAGCACAAGCTCTTGTGATATGGTTTACGATTTGATTCACATTGCTATCCGCAGTTCCGAACAAAGTACTGTCCTCCGGCATATAGACAAATAACTTTTCATCAAACATCGAAAGTTAGTGGGCAATATACACTTAGTGATCACCAGGCTATTTTCTGTGAAATAAACGATGGAAGGCCAGGAAAGGTTCGTTCAGAATCGACAAAAAAGATTATTGAGTGGAAGCAAACACTCAATAATCTTTAACCTTTCCTGGCTGTCCATCGTTTATTTAACAGATAATAGCCTGGTGATCACTAAGTGTATATTGCTCACTAACTTTCCGACTCACTACTATTCTATTTAAAAGACCCTCGCTAATCCATGTAAGATCAATTGCCGAACTAGCGCCACCCCTACGGAAAGTGGTTGTACTACCAACACCCAATATTGCCACTGGTAGTAGAGAACATGCTTCCAGTAGCACTTTACCTCTAACATTAGCCTCTCGGCTGCCCCACTCAACAATCCAAGCATTAAAATTCCCAGCTATCAAGAGAGGGTCTTAGTTTTGTGCATCACTAACTAATGGATCTAGGAAGATTTTGAATTACTCTAGGGTAGCACTAGGGTGGGCATAACAGCTACAAATATGAATACCACCGATCATCACTCTTGTCCGCCGCTGGGCTTCTCCAGAAAGGAGCGGTTACCACTTCCCCAAACAGTCGCTTATTTTGAATAGTCTGATGCTCTAATATTGTTATCGAACTGTTTATATTGTTCGCATACAATAGCAATGCTCGCATACAATAGCAATGTCAGCAGGTTTTGTGCAGCTTCACAATGGTTGAAACTTAGTTAGCGCCTTCTTATATGCAAGGCACTTTCCACTACTCGTTGCATGTCATTTTCCCCCAACAGTTTCCTCGCTACAAAGCACGCATTTCGGGTCATTCTTGCACTCTTTTGCAATATGACCTTCTTTACCACAGTTTATACACAGTTAAGATCTCTCTTTTTCACTCCTACATTTTTGCGCCAGGTGACCAAACTCAAAGCATATACACGTTAGCGGCTTATAGTTCATCTTCGGATGTGGTGACTTCATCAATATCCCTTATTTCTATTAGGGTTTCCTGTGACAAGGTTTTAATGTCAGCTTCTTGGCCAATAATGTCCTGTAATTGTGATTGGAAAATAACTGTTTGAGGTTGATTGCCAGTGCTTTCCAAATCCAATAACAGATCCAGTTTGGCGATTTGCTGTATATGCGTCACCTTTTCTTCCAATCCGTTTAAGATAACATGTATGTATGTGTGTGTGTGTTAGTTTCAATATAAGGTTTTTGTATAATATATATACCCAGCCGTTGGTCTGTATTATATAGAAAGATTAATAGGTTTGGCAATTAATCATTTATTTTAAATGTCACATTTTGTGGTCGGGGGTTTGATATAGGACCTAATTGACCTATTTTCATATGAAAATACTAAACGTCTACTTTAAGTAATTGTTTGTATATACATTTATATAAAAAATGTCAATTTAAATAAAATTAAAGGACGAGTCTTTAATCGATAATAAAATTATTCAGTACATAAATCATATGTACATAAAGCTGGTGTCATCACTCAAAATCAACCAACGGAAGTGTGAATAGTAAAAAATAAACTTTCTAATTAACAATAATATATTCCATTTATGTACACTCCATAGGATACTCAATGAGCGCCGCTTTCTTAAAGGAAGTTTCATTAAGATTTATATCACTCTGTAGAATAACAACAAACAAAATTAAAATAATTCTAATTAAACTCATAATGATGATTAGTGTTATCACTGTTCATTTATCATCGTAAATAAGCACTGCGTATACGCGCACAATATTCTATCCGCAGCTGCCGGCTCCTCATTTATTTAAATAATTCATTCGTTTGGGTTATCTATCCTCCAATATTGAAAACTTTTTTTTATTTTTGTTTGTGTCACAACAAAATTAATTTAATATTTAATTAATTTTAAATAAATAAATGAAATAGAAAAAGTTATATTTAGACAAAAACAAAAAAACTTGTGTTGAGACAAAAAAAAATTCTAACTCGTCTTTGTATTTTTAAATTTTTTGATTTTCTTCCAAAAGATAAAAATTAAAAATTGTTGTGGAATGAAACGAACATAAAAAACATCGAGATTTTAATTTTTTATTATTAACTTTTTTATTTATTTACAACAACAACAATTAAACGATAGTAAAATAAATTATAAAGTTTAACCTCTTCTAACAAAAAGTTTTTTTTTTTTTTTAATTTTAAAAACTTTGGCGCACGATGTTCTTGTACTGATAAGTATTACACCCTAGTACTCAGTCGAGGCACTGCACATGATTTCTAGTGCCTTGGTGCACAGAACTACGTATTCTGTTTTAATTAATTAAGTTGTCTTATAAAAAATAAATAATTTATGTATTTGCGGTTTATAAATTATCAATGAGGCACTTCTTAAACCCATCTAGTAACTTTCCTAGCATAATTATATAAATATCTGTTGGGATATAACCCAACGGCCAAGGATGAGCATTTATGAATCATCTATTATTTGAAGATGATGATGATAGTATGCACTTCATCGGCAGCTGCCCTGCTTTCGATTGTATTAGGTCTTATGTCTTTAATTCCAGGACAATTCCTGTGCATACTATCCTCTCTGCCTTGGTTCAAACTTCTCCAATTTGCTAAGGATGCAGAACGGGTGTGCATGATTTGATAGAATCCAAGGTTTGCAGCGTGGGCCCTTTGTGGCATTGAGTGCGGAGCCTTACTGAGTTTCAGCCAAATTAATAAAAAGGAAAAATCCCTAGGAAGCTAACACCATAATGACGTATATATATATATATATATATATATATATATATATATATATATATATATATATATATATATATATATATATATATATATATATATATATATATATATATATATATATATATATATAATATATATATATATTTCAAGATGACATTTGGTCTAAGGTATCCGAGAAAAAATTATTTTTGAATTAATTGGGGATTAGGGGACTTAGGATAACCACATAGGTTTGGTGTGTCGGATTTCCGGATTTTCTTAGGATAAACCGCCTGGTTCAATTCTAACTTTCATATTTTTTAATTGCTCGACTATCATGAATTTTTGGAATATTTTCCTCCTTGCCAAACGTTAGCATGAATAGCTGTAGCCCGCGTTTTGTGACGACACTGTTGCCTTTTTCATCTACCTTTCTTCCTTTTTTAATGATGTTTGACGAATCCTTAATGTCGAATCCTTTACTCTGGAACTCGGCGATTATACCTTCACTCTCGCATGTTTGATGTAGTCCTCTAGCCATGACCTTCATTAGATTTTCCTGCTTATTCTCACATGTATTCTACTGAACTTTCTCAGCTTTAAGTTTCATATAGAGAGATTTCTATAAGTATCTGAGTCTGAAATATTTACTTTCCAAACATCAATATTTAGTGCTACTTTTTTTTCACGGTGTTAGGAATTTCATCGTTGCGGTGAGTAGTTGGATTACTCGATGTTGATTTTTGCTTTCCCAGCTCAACATATTCTGGCGATGATTCTGCTTTTCTTTTCTTTCAGGGCTTGTTTTTTCTCACGATCCAATCAGATTATATTGCCACTTTCTCTACATCGGAAACTGTCATGTGTAATGTGGCGGTTTTTCTTGTGCTTCTTTATCCTAGTATCCACTGGGAATTGGTTCCGACAAACTTGTTTTTTTCTTTACCTGATTCGATGATCCTTTTCAGGTTTCCATTTTCTCTCTTTAATAGGATAGTTTCATTACTCAGGTTTGAGATCACCTCTTCTAGGCTTTCTAATTGGTTATATAGTGTGTTTTCGTCTCTTTCAACATTTGAATTAGTTGTTGGTGAAGACAAACTCATATTAATATCGCCTTTAGATCTCGTTTTTTCAATAGTTGGTGCGATCTTAAGATTTTGTTACCCCTATAAAAAGGATACTCATCATCCCTTGTTAAGCGTCTATTAATATGTTAATATTAATATATGCTCCCTCCCGAATGTCGCCGGTAATGGGTTTCCAAGTCCTTGCACCGTACATTTTCCTATATTCAGGCATTGTATTCCTCTAGCAGTTTATACTTCCTGCCAGGTAAAATCACCCACCTCTTACATGAGAAACAGATGCTGATGCTTCTTGCAAGTTTTGGTCCGGGAGTGGTATTTTATTTCCCACTTACCCGACAGTGTTCTGGTCTGGGCATCCTCCAATCCGCCACCTGGGGACATGCCTGATAGGAAATATGATTAATTTTTGTTTTAGTTTAGGGTGTCGATTATATTTATCGGGATTATATTAAATTTCTCGTCCAGCAAAACTTAAAAAATCCATTATCCCGAGAAATAAATTGGCCATGAATTTTTTTCTGGTAAGATCGAGTTTGGCTGAAAATGATAGAGGCTATTAACTGATAATATATGTAATAGCTCATTAAATTCCTCGTCCAACTAGTTCCAAAGTGATCCATTCATGAAATAGGGTTGCATTTTGCAAGTATAGTTGTTGGGAAAATCGATTTAAACTCCCCGTTTAATAATTGAATTTCCGATGAGGTAAACAACATAGATTTGGATTGGAATAGTTGCAAAACGGAATATGAGGAAAGCCTTAAATCTAATGATTCGATAACTCACAATATTACACCATCCGATGAATTTATAGAAGACGCACATTTACACTTAATCAGAGACAACGCAATCATATACTACGATAGTTATTGACTGTGGAAGCTGTCAAGGAAATGCATTAAAGACGACCAAATATTTGTGACAATTTTATAAATGAAAAAATTTATAAGAAACAAGAATATAACTTTGGCTTGTTAAGAGCTCCATCAGTCGAATTTTGTCAAATCGCTATTATAGGTAAATAAATATTGTAAAATAAGCTATGAAAGAAAGTACTCTTATATCCTTCTCTGTGGCTTAACTATAATAATTGGCTATGTATTGTTAATTGTGCAATTATAAATTATGAATACATTTAAAACTTTGGCTTATCTATATACTACTGTCTAGCAGTATAAATTACTCGAAGTGTCTACTTCATAGACACTAAATCATATTCGTTTTGTAAAACAATATTTTCTTACTTACTACCAACCATCAAATTGTGAACTTCATAAATTAAAATAAAAGTAAAATATTTGTAAAAATAGAACCTTATGTGGAACTAAAATGTTTTGTACCTGGTTTATTTATTGATTGTATACAACCCGATACCTTGGTACAAGAACACTGGTCCTTCAACACTGAAAACATAAATCCCCAATCTTGCAATATATACAGTAATAATTAAAATGGCGGAAATCACATCCTTAAAAAGAGGCGTGCATGCATTAAAGGTAGCATCACCAAGTTGCTGAACTTTATCAAGTCTATTTAGGAAAAATACTTCCAACGTAGAAGACATTAACCATTGTGGCGTTAGACAGTGAAAATGAGCTAGACCAAAACTTTCAGGATAATTATTACAAAATTGTAGCCGCATTAAACCTCGCATTAAGAAAAAGGGCAGAGCCAACGGACTTCCAAAATAACAATACCGATATTCACCGGCGATTACACTGAATGACAGCCTTTTCACGACTTATATTGCTCAATAATTCACGACAATCCTAGATTAACACGATCACAAAAGCTTCGATACCCGAAGGACTCGTTGAAACGTGAAACAGTGGGATTATTAAAGCATTTTTGCATCACGGATGAGTTACAACCGTAAAATGCATACCATCTACGCATTCATAAAAAGTTTTATGTTTCAACCAGCGATCATCACACAAACCTTCGAGTACTACTAGATACGTCAGACGAAATCCCGAAACGAGAGACCATTGGTTAATCCATATTCTAGTGAGCAAGCTTGAAAACGAAACCAATAGTTTATGAGCACAAACTTTAAAACAATTTTTTGACTTTCTGGCTATCATTAAATCATTAAAATGCCAAATCAAGCGTCATCAACTTCAATCAAATCACCTGAAACAAAACATTTGAAGGCATACCATCACAAATCAAGCAAATCATAATCAAATATGTTCAGCATACAACAAAGAGCAGCTATTTGAGTGCAAAAGTTTTAAAGAAATGTCCCAAATGGCTCATAGAAAGTCCTTGCTAGTTCACAAAAACCGGTGCTTCAACTACTTGAACGACAATCGCAACTGGCAATGCTTCCGCTAAATATATAAGCACTTCTAGTTGGATAAATTTTAAAAAAGAGTTGTCACATCCTTCACAATTACGTCGAATGTGTACGTAAAAGAATGGCGCCAGAAACGCATTTGTGTGTAGTTCGTTGACACGATTCAGCAGTAAAATGTTGGCCCGATTAAGCTATAATTACACTACTCTAAACTGTGGAATAGATTTTTTATCGTTCTGGTTTTGGATTCAGTGGCAAAAGATGTTTAGTTCCGGTTTCCTGCGCCGGTTTTAGGAAATTATTTTCGTTCTGGTTTAGAACCGGGTTTAAACCGGTTAACATTTTTAGTTACATCTATTATTTTGCTCTTTTAAATTAAGATTTATGCAAAATTGTAACAAAACAGGTTCATTTTAATGCTTTTGGAACATAAGCCTTAATAATCAACTAATAATTTGTGCCCACGATAGAAAGTTAAAACGCATGTTTCTGTTTATTAAATCTATTACAATTCAGAAAATATTTACAGACACTGATGAGCCGTCTAACTTAGTCTCAATTATACGATTAATATTGATATGGGTAAACGCACGGGCGTTTACGCGTCACATTAACGCGTTTACACATTAAAACCAAACAACCTTGATTTTTTGAACCCGAACCAAACTACCAAAGGTATAGGACCCTATATTTACTGTACTTTCGGTTTCACTCATTGTTCGTCTGTCTAGTCTGCCAGAAGAAACTGACAGACTAACTTTTGAACTATATTCGGTTAGAAGAAACTCTCAGATGCCGAAAACAAATACTCTGCATTCAACCGAAAACAAATACTCTGCATTCAATGAGCAATTCAGTCTAAAACTAAACGTAATCCAAGGCAATCACGCCACTTGGATTATATTAGTAAATTTTACACGGACATCCAGCATTTTGATCAAAGTACCGATAACGTTGTTGCAGATAAACAACAAAACGGCCATCAAAAATAAGTTTTCGAAACTTTTCTCAGAGTTAACAAAACTCCTCGGTGAATGCTCACACCGACATATCAAATCTGCTCTCAAGGTTAGAGGCCACACAATTAATTGGACCTCAGAAGTACCAGCCGTTTTACTTGGTATCGGTTAACAAATCGATATTTTTGTTCCGAAATCACTCCAACTGCTATTACGTTTTAGTCAGGGTTAATAAAATCGACACTGGGGTAAAAACTTCATACGATGGACCATACAAGATTAGACGTCAAATATGCAATTTATTGTCGGAACTAGCATACAGTCACGAAATAATATAAAACCGTCCGATTTGTAGTTTAATATAATTACCTCAAATTTTATGGTTTTCCGTCTGCGAAGGGAGTCATGTACCAGCTCAAATATCACGACTTATTGATATTCGAAACTGTAACAAAAACCAAATTAGGGAAATTCAATTGATGATTATTCCTAATTTTTAATTAATTTACTTAATTTTTTCTGCAATAGTACTTGAGTAATCTGTGGAGTAAAAAATAATAATAATTGCGGTTTAATGTTCCGGTTCAGTTCCTCTGCTCTAAAGACGTTGTAAAGGAGACTAATGAAATCAATGTTGTCTCAAAAGATCTAAGCCGACCGGTTTCGATCTATCCAAAAATATTTGGAAATAGAGAAAAGAAGAATGGCGGATACGATAAGATTGCTCAAAATATGCGTTTTAAATGGAACAATAATGCTGCCAAAGTCAAGTCGAAAGCTGTGAATATCATTATTGCTGCCAAAATCACATCGGAAGCTGTGTAGAGAAACATCGAACAACATGTGCTTGAGTTTATCCTTAATAACAAAATTTGAAATTAAGATCCATCCGAACGTTTAGAGCAATAAACTTCCTTTAAATAAAGCTTCTGTTTATTTTATTTACAAAGCTGCAGTATATGGTATGTGATTTCCGATTTAATTTGAATGATTCTTTAGTTTCTCCTGACGGCTTAACTGAATTGCCTTTTTCAAAATACAACTGCGCACTGGCGCTTTTTATTTCAAATCGTTAAAATATCGTAGGTTGTTGACATTGACTTAATTGTCGATGTTGACAAAACAGATTGCCAAGTAATCTATACGTATTATTTTACGTATCGACAACCGAGTAAATTATACGCCGTAATTTACCTTGCCCATCACTGAAGAAAACGAATGGCAAAAGCTCCCGCAATGTCCAGGAAGGTACCTACAAGAAACTCTTTGTAATTAAGTGATCTTTCGATTCTAGTTACGAGTTCATGTAGAGCAGTTTCGCAAGACTTGCCAGCTTTGTAACATTTGTACGCCGTCAGGACCACTCGATTTGAACGGTATAAACATGAAAACACTCCAGCGTGGAACATCAGTAGTGATTAGTCTACGGGCTAAGTTCCAATCCGGACAGTCTAGCGAGAACAGATCAGCTCCCAAAAATCGACTCCTATCAGAAATGAGATTCGTATTTTTGGATTTTTTAATTTTACGCACACTCTTCCTTAGCTTTTTAACAGAACACCAGAAGGGTTTGTTAAGTTTTTTCTGGTTGTAAATAAGAGGGCACGACTTTTCAAAAGCAGTTGAGATTGCTTTCGTTAATGCAGTTGCCTGCAAATCGATATTCTGACTTTCATATTACAATATGGTTTTGCCGGTGGTCTTTTAAAGTTAATATGAAAAGAGATGCACCTATGATCAGAGGTGAGAATATCATCCGTCACCCTCCAATGTAGAATCTAGTCAACGATGGTCATAACCGAGTTAAAAAATGGCTCACAACCAACATTGAGAATCTCTAACACAGAGGAGTAAATATAATTGAAGAGTGAGGATCCTATATTATTGGTATTCGAACTACCCGAAATGGTATGATGAGCATTAGCATCACAATGAATCGCGAGGTGGAATCATAGCGTAAATAGGCTGATGCAATGACAAGTTTGAAACATGAGTCAGCATATACAAGAGTGATTAGCACCGCCGCCTCAATATCATTAGAAATATAAATTCACCCTCTGGTTTTAAGGATGGTTGACTATAGAAAAATCCTGCCGAACTTCGAAACTAAACCAGAAACCGCGCCATTAATGAGGTACGGTAAATCTGCGTGCGATATATAGTAAGCAGCTTCTTCAACTCAGAAGAGGCTGACTTGCTATGTTGCAGGTTGATCTGTTTACAATCAAGCATGGACGACATCATGAAGACCGTAAACTAAATTAAATTAAAACAGTTTTAAAGGCCATTACTGGCCCCTTACTGAGTCAACAATTCGGCTCCAGCGGATCCGATCCCGAGCATGGTCTTCATACTGTCTAAGGCAATCTGAAGAGGCCAAGTCATTCTCTACACCGTGGAGCCATCGTCGCCTGCAACGACCTCTGCGCCTACCATATGGTGGCTCTCCTTTTATAGATCGCTGCACAACTCGTTCCGGATCAGCACGCAGAACGTGACCGAGCCAGCGTACTCGCTGAGATCTTATTTCATGTACAATATCGGGGATCTTCATCAGATCTCTGATCTCGATATTGTGCAGAGCTCGGTAGGTACCATCTATTTCGCGTTTTGGGCCGTAAATCACACGCATGACTCTTCTCTCAAATGTTAGGAGCCATCTCTCGTACTCATCCGTCAGCACCCAACTTTCACATCCAAACATAACAACGGGCCTGATCAACGTTTTGTAAAGCTTCAGCTTCACGGTACTTGATAAGTGTTTAGATTTTAGCAGTGGCCTTAGAGGATACAAAGAACGACTGCCAGCTGCCAGCCGCACTTTAATATCCTCACCCATACTGTTATCGTGAGTGATAAGAGAACCCAAATATTTGAACCTCCTCACTCCCTCAAACGTGTGGTGGCCACTACTAAAATCGGGTGTGCCATTGTCCCTAAAACCAGAGATCAGGTATTTCGTTTTGGACTCATTGATCTGAAGTCCAACTGAAGCTGAAAACTCTACAAGCGGATCACGTATTTCTTTCACTCCGTTGCTATTCAGTCCAATCACGCATATGTCATCTGCATATGCAAGCACCTGATTGGACTGGCGATACAAGATGTTACGCTGCGGTGTTTCAGTTTTACGAAAGATGTACTCCAACATGAGATTAACGAGTATCGGGGACTAGTACTCTCGATTGATCGAGTCATAGGCCTGCCGGAAATCCAGGAACACCTGATGTACGGGGATGGATGTCTCATAATATTTAGATAGAATCATCTGCAGCGAAAAGACCTGATCGGTGACTGATCGATCCGGACGAAATCCTCCTTTATAGTCACCAACCAAGCCCTCCGCCAGAGGAGTGATTCTATCCAATACAATGTATGACAGTAACTTGTTCGCTGTGCAAAGGAGAGCTATACCGCGATAATTCTCACACTTCAAGCGGTCTCCCTTCTTGAAGATGGTGCATATCGCGGCCACTTTCCATTCGTCAGGCATAACTTCGGTTTGCCATACTAATCGAATAAGGTCGAAAAGACAGTTTAACAAAGTATCTTCTCCCAATATCAAGAGCTCCGAATTAATGCAGTCCACTCCAGGTGCACGGTTTTGTTTCAATCTCTGCATGGCTTTAGTGAATTCCTCATGGGATGGCTCCTCAGTGCAAATCTCCGCAGTCTGTATTAGAGGTGGCTCAACAACAGTCTGTGACGCATGATGGACATCAAGGAGGTCAGTAAGATGTTGACACAGAGGTTTCCATCCCGGTCCCGAATGGCGGTTGACGTAGGCCTGAAAGTATGCTGAGTTGTTGTACCTTCAGAACCTCGGCCTTCCACCTTTCTCGCTTCTTCCGTCTACAAATCCGCTTAGCTGCCCTTCTTGCAAGAGCAGCCTTGTTTTTCCTCGCGATTGTGAGACGTTGTTGCACTTCATTATGGGCTATATTTTGTTGCTCAACTTCAAGACGACACTCGTCATCAAACCAATCATTCTGGGGTCTGACTTTCACTATACCTAAAGTCTGTTCAGCAGCACTGACAACCGAAGTTTTCAGCACCTCCCAGGCAGAGTTCACGCAGTCAGACTGGTAATTAGCTTCATTAATGTTGTCGCTGACAAGATCCTGATATCGTTTCTTTTGATCTTCATTTATCAGACCTTCACAATCGAAACGTACCATGCATTTCGCTGTGTTCCCAGACCTGTACGAAAACTTCCATCGTAGCTTTTCAGCGACCAAAGGATGATCGCTGCCTACGTATTTGGTTGCTGACCGATAAGTTCTCACATCCTGCACAACCTGAGCCCGTCCTTTAGAAACTAACACATGGTCAATTTGGCTGCGGGAAGTTCCGCGAGGATGTGTCCATGTCTCAAGATGTATGTGTTTGTGAGGAAAGAATGTGCTTGGTACTCTAAGATCATCAGCAAGTGCAAAGTACATCATTCTCTCACCATTATCGATCGCAGTTTCGTGTCGGGAGTACGGATCTATGTTTTCACACAAGTCGGTCTGATTTCTGTCAGCTCTAGCATTAAAGTCCCCAATTACCATTCTAACATCGTGTTCGGGTATAGATTCCATCAGATCGTCCAAGTCATTGTAAAATGAGTCTTTATCTTGGGGGGCTGGCTGACTTCTGTGGGCGCATGTACACAAATTATCGACAGGTTAGCTAACTTCATGCGCAAGCGAAGCTTACACAATCGGTTATTGACTGCTTGGAAATCCAAAACAGCGTTCTTTACTTGCGGCCCAAGAAGAAATCCAGCTCCAAGATTTCCGAGGCCACCTCCACTGTAGAACAACGTATAGCCCTGGGACACATGGTCTCCACTTTTAGGCCAGCGAGTTTCTTGAAGAGCAACGAGTTCCAGCCGATACTCCTTCATGCACGTGATTAGGCCCTCTAACGCTCCTGGTTTCCTTAGTGATTGCACGTTCCACGTGCCGATCCTAAATCTCGTGTCCGGGTACTTGAGCGGAGGTCCGGTGTCGTTTTGGCGGTATCCATTTTTCTTTTTGCTACACTTTATTTTTTTACGGATGCGGGTCGTCAGCCCAGCGATCCAACAGTTTAGTCGCCTCCTACGACAAGCAGAGGATAGTGTGGTGGTATTCTTGGGAAATACGAGACACGTGAGTCCCCCCGCCCACAGGGGCCAACTAAATATAACAATAAAATAATAAAAATCCTACGTCCCTGAGATAACCCTGAACTGGATCCTCTCAAGGATTCGAAGGACTTCTAATTAATCCTGAACACAATCGATTGGCGATTAGCCTCTCGCTTGTATCGGATAACCTTCCATCCAGTGTACGAAAAATTTGGATTCATTATGCCAATGTTAATCATTACTACAGTATCAGAGGTACTAAACTCGCGAATCTAAATATTTTGATGAAACTTTAATCTCTTGACCTTCGCGAACAATATTTCTTTTATTATATTCATAGCAGCATATTGAAGCTTTCCAAGTGATCTAGAAAAAAACCTTGATATCACTGGAAAGTCTGCGACGAATTTTTGAATTCTTTGAAAACTGTTACACGATATTTTTCATATATAAATGTTGTACAAGGTAAATATGTTTATCTTTTTGATGGAATTTCCAAGTGAAAGGATCAAATTAGAGGTCAATATCAGGTATATTCAGGGTAAATCATCTTGGAACATGTAATTGTATATAATATAATAAAACATTTGGAATTGTGGATCAACCAACATATATAATTTAACATGGTTGAATCTATATATGTCATCCGAGACATAATAATAATTGCGTGTCAAATGTCAATTTTAATGAAATGGTAATCCCAATACACTTCATCATAATACATTCATAATGTTTTGGTTTCTACGATATGTATGTATATACACCATACTCGTAGCAGAACACCTTAACATCGCCTTAATCATTTATATGTTCATACTTACTTCCTATCTAATTTATCTTAAACAGTCAAGTAGATGTTAATCATCAATTTTAATTTACCATCAACTCAAGAAACACGACAAATCCAAATGAAACGGAGAAAATCGACATTTTCTGTAAAACCAAACCAAAAATTCTTATTAAATTCTCCAGAAATACCTTAAATTTGATAATAAATATCATTTTAGTTTAGGTTTTTCTTCTGTATATGTACTTTCTTATAAATTGATAAGACACACACACACACACATACATATATATATATATTTATATAAACAAATATCGATTTAACTTTCATATATGTATGAATGTACATTTAAAGGAAAGCAAAATCATTTTATCTTCCCAAGGGATTTTCAACCATGAAAATTTATTAAACTTTTTTTGTGCTTTACTTCTCGATTAAACTGAGTTTTTTTTTTTTGGTTTTTTTCGTCAATTGAAAATGAAAATTGATAATGAAAATAAAAATCCAAGTAAATGAGAAAGGCAAACTGTCAGCAACATGTTAGTGTATATGTACATATGTATGTATATAGATTGTCATTTATTAGAAATTTTCGTATTTTCCTCCTCTCCATAAGATGAAATAAATGAATTGTATATTTTTGTTGATGTTATTGTTGTTGGTTAAAAGATCGGAATGAAGCACAAATATGTTCGGGGGTCAGTCTTGGTTGTTGTTGCTGTTGGTTGCTAGTTGAGCGATAAAAATTGATTGCTTTTGTGTACATACATATATACCGCATATTAGAATATCATGTTGCCGAAAAGATTCTAGTCCATCAAACTTTAATTGAATTTGAAAACTTGGTTTTCATTCAGTATCATTCCAGAGATTTGTGGAATAATTGAAAATCGTATATATACTTATATGTATATATAGTAAATGAAGCTGTTATCGACATATAAGATCAATAAACAAATAAATTTTAATCAAATTGGTGCAAATGATGTTGGTTTCGATTCGAGATTTAACGTAAAGTATGTTTACGTTTCGGTTCGTACAATCGAAATATCTTAATGTATCACTGAATTATAAATAAAGCGTGCACGATATACATGTTTAGCAATTACCATAACTCACTTTAATATATATATGTACCTATATATACCTGGCGATGATAATAGCCTGCATACCTGTGTGTTCACCATCATTAACCAATAAAGAACCCATTTTTGTTTGTACATATAAACAAAGCGACAAATAAATTATTTATTCATTAAATTGAATGGACTTCAACATTATATACTATAGAAGGGCCCCGCTCCCCCACATCCAACCGCACCACATATATAAATGTATACAGTTTCGATTTTTATTTCATGATATAAATTTTTTTTAAGGAGTGCCGCTTCGTATTGTGATAATTTATGATGAACCATACGTTTAAAAAAAAAAAAAAATTGGTGATTTATGGTTGTCGGATAATAACAATAATGGCGAGCCATATATACAAATTATACAACAAATGATACATAAACATTTTACATGGGAATTATTTTTACTATACATTTACCACCTAACCACATATACAGAACTACCTCGAATAACGCTGTACAATTTATTTATGCGCATCCTTTCGAGTTTTGTACTTCCACACTGGTTGAGAATTTGAAGTTGGTAATCAACTTTTTGCAAGCTTAAGTCTCTGAATTTTATTTTGGCAAAGCATTTTTTTCAAAAACAGAACAGTCAAGCCGTACAAAATCAACAAAACAAAAACGGGGAGACTCAACTCTACTGGGGCTATATTATGCCAAGTCATATAGTAAATAGGATAAAAGTAGTCCAGCAAACTATTGTTCTAACCTTACCCTTGTTTCAAGTTATCTTCATTGATAGCCTATAGACTAAAATAAAAGTCTAAAAGTAAATTTATTAGCGTATCCTCTTTTCTATTTAAAATCGTTAGAAAGTGGATAAGTGGTCGCAATCTCATTATGCGTACTTAAAGCAAAATTTTGCAGAAATAGCTTATTGGTTCTATTGAAAAACCTGTTGAATATACAGGAATCCTCTAATTTTCCTTGATATAGTCGGTTCATTTTGGAACGTCAGAAAGGAGGCTCACATTTGGGCATTGACGTGTTTGGGGTAGATCGGTCACTCAGAGACTGGATGGAGCAAATGATTAGGGACAGGATCGTGATTGCTTCTTTTCCTTCTTTGGGATTGGTCATTAATGACCTGTTAGTAAACCTGGAAGAGAAACATGGTTGCTTACGGATCAGTGCGATTATTTTGGAAAGCATACTAATGTGGATACCAAATATCTTAGAGAGAGTAAAGAAAGTTTCTATAGCGCTGTAAAATTGTCATTGGAAGTTAGGGTCTGGTGTCTCATATAGTAAACTGGGGAAAATGATGTTCAATCTGAGATAATTGATTTAAGTTCAAAAAACAGCACTTACTCAAGCATTGGAGATTCTCGTTCATCTCAACTCCTTGGATTTTGCGACCAAACAATTGGCGGTTTGCAAAGCCATAGTGAGATTCCCACCAGAGAGGAGTGGGTGAGTGAGGCATTTATAAACAATGAGATCTTGTGCTTTTTAACGATTGGTTTAATTAGGAGTGTGAGGGTTTGGTGTGGGGTATTCTGTGAGGTAATGAGAATGAAATCCTCGTTTTATCTTCCCGATTTTTGCAATGAGTTTCAGGTTAAACTTATCTGGGGAGGTAAGGCTGCTATTAAAATTCTAACATAGTAAATATGGTTCAGCTACGGACCAGTTTGTGTCTATGAGAGTTCTTCGGGACAGCTAGCCTAACCTAAGATGAACAGAACAAGTCAGTTGTTTCGGCAGTGGATTTTTTAAGCAATTCCAAGCTTCGTTAAAACAAAAACGAGTTTGGCATTGGTTACATTTAACAAAAGCCATTTTCGAACATCCAGATTATTAAAGCAGCCGTGCATTTACCACTGTGACATCTAACAAATAGTAAAATACTCGTAGACACCACTTTCTCGTCCGCGGAATTTAATTTTGTGGGACCAATTTACTCTGTCTTGTAAATCCATAACACCGATCTGTTTATTTTTCTCCAATTATGGGCAATATACCTGAAAAGGTTTTTTACTATTCGAATACTTTTGTTGTTGGTAGTCACACATTTCATGTACTTCCATAAAACCACACTTACATCAGACCCTTCACATTCTCTAAAATAAATAAATCATAATTCATTGGCAGTCTGTTGCGACGTCCTAATCGATTGACTACCGTCTTGATGTAGCTGTAGACCACCTGAAGAGCTTACCAGATTTGGTTCGAGTGGTAATTGTTTTTTGTTTTCTTGTCCCGATCACAAATCCAAATAGTATGCGGTTTCATTGGTATGTATTGCTTGAGGTACAACAGGTTTCAATAGATAAGTTCCACTATTCTAAAATTATGTTCGTGAAATATTTGAATTACTGGTCGAATTTTAAAGAATTAGTCGTGGTTTGCGCTTGTACTACGAACAAATAGTTACTACTACACTTAAAATGTAGAATCTTGCAAATGTATTAGAAGAATAAAACATTTCAGCATACATATTTGTAAATTTCCCACATAAAGTGGATACATTAAAAGTGATAAACAAATAAACAACCTAAACCAACATTCATATATGTCGTAACAATCGACTTTTGAATGATCCCAAGAACATGCGATGTAGAACCGATGTGCAGTCGGACAAATTAGCTGCCTTCCGCCACGAGTTTATTTCAAACAAATCTTGCAGAGCACTTTATCCCGTCCTGAGAGATAATTATATTCAAGAACTATAGTTTCAAACAAATATTAAAAATATTTTGGTTTGTTGGTGCTACTACGAATTATCCATTTGCAGGAACAATATATTTTTGAATAAAGCTCGAAGAACAGAGAGATCGAAATATTGCTCTACTATAGCAAAAGGTCAGTCAAATCAGCTTTGCAGTTAATTAGTTATGAGATTACGAATACTACTTTACTCCCAGAAATTCTGAACATAAATTATAACAATTCCAAAAGACAAAAGGGTTATACAAAAACTACTACAGTTTGTGATACTTGTCGCACTATACAAGCGTTGAGTGGCTGATGAAGAAGAAGACTGTAATTTAAATAACTTGTCTGGGCCATTCACTTCCCTTTGATACCATCATTAAAGCGATCAAGAACGCATTCACCATAACAAATCTTTATGTAGAACAAGCGACCTTTTTTTTTATTTGGTACACAAAACACCTGTTTTCCAAATAGATGATGTATTCTATTCTACAGGACATGCATTTTCCAAAAAAGGAGCATTAAGTGCCACTTAGTACGAAGTAATAAAGATGAAATTAGGGAAAGTAGTTTCTATTGAAATCCAAATAGTTTATCGATTAGTGACGTTAGTAAGACTTCATTCCGTTGAGCAGTTGGAATTCTCATTTGTAATTCTCTGCATAGTTTGTTAATTGCCTATTCATCATTGTTTCCATTTGCCATAATTGTTGTATCATCCGCAAAAGTTACATTCTCTTAGTGTAGGTATATAGGCTTCTTGTATACAATAGATAAATATTTGGTCCTAAAATGCTAATCGCTAAGATCAAGGCATAGTATTCTTCATCATTTTCACTCTAAAGTACCTAATCAGTTAATTAGGAAGATGGTTATTAAGATTTTGTAGTACTGCCTTAGGCAGTTCCATCTGAAATTTGTATTGTAAACCATACTTTATCGAATGCTTGTGCTACATCTAGGAAAACACTAGAACACAGCTTTCGACAGTCCAGTACCCTTCTCGTAAACCGAATTGATGAGATGGAAGAGATTTCTCAGTTTTTCAATTAGCTTATAGACATTGTTGTCATTAGGTGGATTACGTGGCTTCTAAGCTATATAATTATGACTTCTCCAACCTCCTATTGGCGTGGAGCAAATTTCAACCGAAATGTGTTCATTAGTATTTTGAAAATACTATTTTCTCTTGGAAAAGATTGGAAGACTTCCACTAGATTCTCCGTAAATAGATCAGTTTTTTCTTAAGCCCTTCGTGCCCAGTTTCCATCGTTTTTCTGGTTTTGTATTTGTTCCCTGGATATTTGCCAGATTTTGGATGCCCTATATTTTTCCGTGACCAATTCTGGATTGATTTTATCTAATTTCTTTGTATTTTGATTATTCGACGAACTCACATCGCTGCCCAGACTGAATTACTTTGAAAATTTCTTGTTTTTTTGCGGTTAATGCTGTTTCCTGATTAATAATTCATTAAGCGTCATGATGACAGGATAATAGAACAACTCTCCTTCATTTGATGTGGTTGTTCTGGATCTCCGCAATAAATATATTACCTCCAACATTTAAAATGCGTTCAATAGTGATTTGAGGAATTTAGTCTAATCCTCTGACTTCTAATGATAAAGCGGAGAGCGGTATATTGCTGAAACATTAAAATGCATATTCGTGCGATGCACATTTATAAAGTTGTAGGTTGCATTATATCTTCTTCGATACATTCTCCTCGTATAGCTTGTGAACTGCACAATATGCATTTAACCAAGTGCCCTAGGCTAATATAACGGATTATGATAAAAATGTATCTATTGGATGGAAATGGGATTATAAAATGGCTTTTGGATGAAGGTCTGGTATATGGCCAGCTGGAACGGAACTAGGTCATTACTTGGCCGATTTCGTTAAAATTCGACATGTTAGATGGGAATGAGCTTATGGAATGACTGCTTAATCCTCATGTCGTTTTACAATATTTAGTTTTAAAATGTTTCGTTTTAGACTATACACAATTTTGTATCTCATAACGATTTTTAATATTTCACTTTGTCGTATTGTGTTTGAAAATTATGTTTTCACTCATTATTTTGCTGTGTTAAGTAGAAAATCCTTTAAAAATTAAATAAAATTAAATTGAAAATTTGTGATTTTGAGAGAATTTGTAGTTGGTGCACTGCTTAATCTGTTTGAAGGTGCTTGTGGCTTTGAGAGGTTATTGTGGTATCCGCATGTTTTAATTGGTGGGACGCTTCCAAACTGTATAATATCGGATCATAGTTTTTGCCCCGAAGAGCACTGCGAGGAGATAAGTAGTTGATCGCACTTCTTCTTTGTTAGTTGAAACTTTTTTTTTTGTTGTTTTAATTTTTTTAAATGAAAATTTTTTGAAGCGGTAATTAGTCGTTTGACCTTTGTACAAAAAATTAATAAATTATGCTGAAATACAATTTTTGAGATATATAGGTTTTGCACTACGGGCCGATTCCAACCTTTCTAATAAAAAAAATATACCGAATTTCATCCGTCATATACAATATTATACATATTAGTGAACTAAGGTTTAGGCCATTTCACATAGAATTGTTCTCCTTCATGATGCATTATATTTCATTATTAATCAATTTTGGATATTGATTGGACTAGGCTTTAATGTGCAATTATCATTCGATCAACAGTTGTAAGGTACCGTTGAAGATTTGAATTTTTAATAATTTTCTTGCGCAATAAGTCCAGTTGGCGAAATACAATTTCCATTCAAATGATAATGAGAATCACGAGAGAATCACATTATTATTTTTAAGGACGATGGCCTATTTAGTTTAAAGTCCTGAGTGGAGTTGATTTATACGTAAAGATGGCGAATGGTAATCAACTGTTCTACATTGTGGTAATTATCCATAAAATTTCGTATATATTCGACAAGCGTTTTGTGAGACCTTCCTTTGTGGTTAATACCATTGGTAGTTTATTACTTCTGGACACTTTATTCTTCTGACATAACTCAAATTTAAAAATACATTTTTTAATTAGTTTAAAGGTTCTTTCTATGCCCTGATGTCCGCCTAATAGACAGTTATGAAACACTTTAATAATGTTAAGGATGTCATTCTTATTTTCACGTGATTTCATTTTCAGTACTTTTAATGGGCCTTGCTTCCATTCTTCTTAGTCACTATATATGGGTCAATCTCTGAGATAATCGTTAATTAGCATATTGTGTATTACCACTTATTTTATTCCAATATTCGACGATATTGGTAAATTTTGAAAATTTGTCACCAGAGCCGAGTTCCTTTTTGTAGAATAATCAGAACCGATACGGATAGCTAAATGGGCCCTGCTTCCATTCTACATAGTCACTATATATGACCCAATTTCTGAGGTTATTGTTAATTGGCATAGTGTATCAGCACGTATTTTACACAATATGCGATAATATTGAACCCCGCAGTCAATATTTTATAGAACACCGGTACCGGTAATGATTATCTGAAATATTATCTTCCAAATAATCAAGAATTTAACATTTTTTAGAAAACATTGTCTTTAATTAACCTAATGGGCTTTAGCATACCTATATAGGGTTGAATATTTTAATGGAAAATTTCGATAGAAACTAACCGAAACGGGATAGAGCCAATATATTTCTGTTGAGTTAAAACACCTTTATGCTGGATAAACAAATTTGTGTCTGCCCGTATTTGCTGATCACGTTGTGTTGATTAAGCATTGTTGAGGATATTCGCGTCTTGTTGATGCTCTTAACTCCTCCCTTCTTTATAATCCACGTCCCACGGAGCAACATTTTAATTAGATGGGTTGAATTTCAGGTTAATGGGGAAGTTATGTTCGTTGAAAAGCGCCACATTATCCAGATATATAGGTTATATAAAAATCCGATTGTTACAGTCTCGTTCTTCTTTTCAAGTGTTGACTTGTATTGTTGTCAAAAATATTTCGGTCGAAGTTGCTTAAGAAGATAGTGTGGTCATTGAGGGTTTCAATGATTTGTTCGTTGTGGAACTGGTATTCGCGTTAACACCTTTAATCAGTTGATATAGATACAATGTTTCGTTGGTATTTTGTTGAGTCCATTTAGGTTGTATTTAGTCGTTTCACTGAATATTTGGCATTTCTGGATGATTCTAAATACTTAATCTTGGTTGCGAAGCAGTTCGCTAAATTCGAGGTAGATACGCTTGTTGTGATTGGAGGTTGATCGTAGGATGATGTGGTTATAATCCTGCCTGCCAGTTTTAAACATGGAGAGCACGTAAATCATGATAGATTCCTTTACGAGCATCAGCTGTTCAGCATATTCGAGTTTTTCTATTTCGTTGGGTAAGGTTTCCATTTCCGACGTAAACGACTAATTTCACCTCTGTTTAACAAATTAGTGTTGATGATTTTCCCTTTGCGATTATATAGGTAAGTTTTTGATATGGGAATCTCGGTTTATCTTTTCGTTGGATTTGTTTGATCGCGCAGTCTAAATGGTGTCACCGGCTTCATACTTTTTCGGAGCAAATTTCTTATTATTTTCCATTGCAATAGTGGATTTTTGAATCGAAGTCTTTCTATCAAACCTTCGTGTACTTTGGTCGTAAAATCAGCAAGGTTTTGATAGTTGATCCGATTGTTGATTGTTCTTTCTACTGAGGGTATACGGAGTAATTGTTGTTGTCTACAACAATGTTGATGAGTTCCTTCGTCTATAGTTTTCTGAATTCGTTTTGGAGGCAGCGAATTATCTGATGCAGAAAAATTTTACGAATACTTATTGAAAATTTGTCACACAAGATATAAATTTTTCATTATTGATTTCCATGATATCCACATGAAGAATTTCTGCTGGGTATGTTGGAATGGGTGTTCCTTGAAGTGCAACACGATTAGGATGTCGTTCATATTGATTTGCGTTGCAGGTGTCACACGTTTCAGTGTATCTCTTGATCAAACTGGCCATCTATGTGGAAAATAGTAGCTTTCCAGAATCTGTTTTTTTTTTGTTTGTGTTCTTTTTGTATGATGGAGAATTTAGTTTCTTCATTCCTTATATTTTCAAGAATTCTTTGAGTTTGGCGTATTTTGCAAGTAGAAAAACTTTCTTTAAATACTTCTTGTCATAGTGGAATATACTCTTCTGCGATTTTAATTTCGTTGATAATAGTTGGGTGTAATCGTTCTTTTTGGACCTTGCATAAACTTCCCTTGGTGAGCTACGGTAGGCTAATATAGTGTCGGTGATACGATTTAGTGTATATTGGTTCTTCTGTGGTGACTATGCAATTTGTTTTTAATGTCAGTGGAAAGATGACCATCTTGTGCTTCCATATTATTGACTTGGTATATGATGGTTTTTCTTGTAACAAAATATGTATGTTGGGTGTGATGATAAGTTCGTTGTGTTCTCGATCAATAAGTGCCCCAAGTTTCTTTAATTTATCGTCCCCTATATAATGCCATCAAATGATTTCAACCTTGGTAGAACTAATTTTGATGTCCTGTCTCGCAGATCTGATTTGAAATTGATTTTCGGTTGGTTTATGTTTCTATAGTTGCTAATTCAGATTTTATAAAGTTCTTATTGGCTTCGGTGTCGATGAGGAATTTAAGGAAATTTCCATTTTTAAGCTGGTATTCTAGGTATGTTACGCTACAGAGGCTTCCGTCAAATTTACTTCGGAGTTGTCTTCTAAATCTTGCTCTTCATTGGATACCATGTTATATCATATGCCAATTGGTTATAATACTATTCCTCAATTTGTGTTCCTATATATAGATGGTTTATTCTTTGTTGTTTCCGTGGTCCATGATGAAAATGAGAGTGCAAATGATCTGATTGATCGGAGCAGTTACTATATTATTCACATTTCGATTGTGTATGGCCATGTTCCTAAAACTCAGGTTCTAAATTTCCAAACAAGTTGCCTATATGCTTCAGATAATGTGGTTGGTTTTTGGATGATCACCATCTTTGACAGGTCTACATTAAATCCGCGGATGAATACGACCAGCACTCGGTTGCGCTCAGTTTCAACCAGAATGTTGATTGTTTTCTGCGAATATTCCTTAGTCTTGATTTTATTGTCGATCAAGGAGAACTAATAATTGACAGATGCATAAGACTCGTCCCCTGTCATGTGCTTTTGTGATATAGTGGTGAGTTGGTGCTCCAGTGTAGGTAGATCCCGTTTTTCAGATTTGTTTGACAATTCTCAAACTCTAAAGCTCCTGTGATCTGCTGCAAGTTTCTTGGATTTGTTCAAGGTTGGCCATTGTATTTTGACTTGTAGTGTGGTTACACTATTCAGAATATTATAAGGAATCAACTTATTTAGTTTTTTTTGTATTATTTCGAAATTATTAGTATCAAACTATAGATGAACTACACTAGATTTGTATATTACGTATATTACTGACATGAAAATTATTTGGATTTCTATGGAGTAAAATAATGGACTCCGGGACTTTGACGAATTGATTGATTTGAATCTTCTTTAATGTGTTGTGCACCACACACTTGACATTAAAGATTTTGTTTATTTTAGTAAAACCCACTATTAATTTATTTTATTGAAAACTTTATAATAACTTTATATAATTTTATTATTTAAACTGATAATCTTTTTTATTACATTTTATTAATTAGTAATTAATTATTTTATAGTAATTAACTAATTTTATATTTTTAACTTAATTGATGATGTTTATTTATCATCATTCCCGACTCGACTGACTAAAACAGGTCATCTTCTTCTTTTTTATTGTCGGAAGCTTTTTCTTTTACATAATATATAATAATAATTAAGTAATAGTAACAATACATAAGTATAATAATATAATTGCAGGGCTGCTCAACCATATTGCTACAATATGAAACACAACAGTCCTCCCCCAAAAGATATAAATTATAAGTAATTTATGTTGATTTATAGTAGCAAAGAAATTTTAAATTTACATTTTATAATTAATAATTCATAGTAACATTTTAATTTAGTAATTAAAAAAATAATTAAAAAAATTTAAGATTTTTTTTTTTTTTTTTTTTTTTTTAGTTGGTTGACTTAAAATTAAATGATATACTTAACACTAAAAAATTTAATATAATTTCATATTCATATAGGTACATATCTTAAAATGAATTTAAATTTTTATATAATATTATAATTTTTAGATAATTACAAAAAATAACTATAATATAAAATTTTATAATAATTAAATTTATTCAATACTCTAGAACTTCAGAAGGAATTCAATTCAAGCGATGAAATCCTTCTTTCTTTTTTTTTTTTTTTTTTTTTTTTTTGTAAACAATAGTAAATAATTAAATAATTCCAACTATTCTATGAAATGTTTTAACTTATTATTGTGCACTGTTTTGACTTGACGGTTGATTTTAATTTGAGTATTTTCAGGGGAAATAATTTTAATAACCTCGTATGGTCCAAACCATGGAGGATCGAATTTACTTTTTGATTTCAGTTCGTTTGTCAGAAGAACTTTATCACCTACATTGAACGTTGTTGAATTACAAGTCTTGTCATAATATGTTTTAGATTTTTGTTTAGATTTAATAATGTTATCCCGTGCCACTTGCCAGGAATTTTGAAGACGATTTCTCAGATCAGAACAATAGTCTGAAAAATTATATATAGGTTCAGGATCTTTTTTCAACGAATTTGGAATTGTGGGTACACATCCGAATAGCAATTCGAACGGCATATATTCAGTTACACAGTGGGGTGTTGAATTGTAAGTAAAGATTGCATACGGAATCCATTGGTCCCAGTTTAGAGGATCATTAGAAGTATAATTACGTAGATATTGCGCGAGATTTAAATGCGATTTTTCTAACGCGCCATTAGACTGCGGGTGATACGCGGAAGTATTTAATTTTTTAATTCCAAACAATTTACACAAATCCTTGAACATTTGGCTCATAAAATTACTTCCCTGATCAGTTACAATTGTTTTAGGTATTCCATATCTACAAATAAAATTTTCTGCAAAAGCTTTCGCCACTTCATAAGTTTCTTGAGATTTCAATGGTACGGCTAATGAGTATTTGGTTAAGTCGTCTTGCATCGTAAGTATGCATTTATTTCCTTCGTGTGTCGGAACCAGAGGACCCACGATATCAAGAAACCACTTTTCAAATGGTTCAGTGGACGTCGTAGTTATTCGCATTGGGATTTTGGTACGTCTTCCGGTTTTATTCCGTTGACATAAGGCACATTTTTTAATAAATTTCCTAACGCGAGACGCCATTTTTGGGAATTTGTAATAACATTTTATTCGATGAACTGTCCGTAAAACACCTTGGTGTCCACCTAACGGTGTACAATGGAATTCTTCAATGACACGATTAATTTCTGATTCAGATTCAAGGTTCGTAATGTTTTGTAATATCGGTGAATGAAATGATGAGCCAGTGGATGTAGTAGGAGAAATAGTAGGAGTTGGAGAAATAGAATTAGAAGAATTAGGACTAATCGGTGAATGAAATGATGAGCCAGGGGATGTAGTAGGAGAAATAGTAGGTGTTGGAGAAATATAATTAGAAGAATTAGGACTAATCGGTGAATTGTTGTTTTGACTCTGTGCTTTAGTTTGTGCTCTAGTGATTGCTAACGAATCAATGGAAATATTTGAATTTGGCTGAAACATTCTGCTTAAAGCGTCTGCATTTTGATTTAATTTCCCAGGTTTGTACACTATTTCGTAATCGTATTCTTCTAAGTCAATTCGCCATCTCAAAAGGCGAGACGAAGGGTTAGGATTTTTGGAAAGCCAAATCAATGGACGATGGTCAGTCTTTACAATAAATTTTTTTCCATAAAGATAAGGGTGAAAACGTTTAACGGCCCACACAATGGCAAGTAGTTCCTTCTCAATTGTGGGGTAATTTCTTTCAGCTGGGTTTAACAAACGACTTACAAAAGCTACAGGAAGATCTGTTGTTTGAGATTTAGGAATTTGAGATAGTATGCCACCGATAGCAAAATCACTAGCGTCTGTAGTTACGATAAAAGTTTCTGTAAAATCAGGATAAATTAGAATTGGCGGAGATATAAGTTTTTGTTTCAATGATTGAAAAGAATTGTCGCAGAAAGCATCCCAATTAAAGGGGACATCCTTTCGTAACAACCGATTAAGAGGTTCGGCCAATTGGGAATACTCATTGATGAATCTACGGTAGTAGCCAGTGAGTCCCAAGAATGACTTTAACTGTGTTTGGTTACGAGGAATAGGGAAATTCTGGACAGCTTCTATTTTAGTTGGATCGGGTTTAACGCCATGATTTGTTACAATATGACCAAGATATTTGACCTCTGTTCGAAGAAAATTACATTTTCGTGGTTGCAGTTTAAGATTGTATGTTTTGAAACATTGCAAAACGCTGATTAATTTTTTATTATGGTCCTTTAAGTCATATCCATATATTACAACGTCGTCAAGATAAGTAAAACATTTAATACCGTTTAACCCACTTAGTACTTGGTTCATTAATCGCTGGAAAGTTGCTGGAGCGCCCTTAAGACCAAAAGGCATCCTGTTCCAACATAACGTTCCCCAAGGCGAATTAAACGCAGTTTTAATTTTGTCACTTTCAAGAATTGGAATTTGGTGGTAACCATTTGCTAAATCTAGCGTAGTGAAATAATTTGCATTGCCCAATTGGTCCAAAATCTCTGTTATGTTGGGCAATGGGAAAATATCATCTACTGTCATTTGGTTTAATTTCCGAAAATCAACAACTAATCTCCATTTTTTTTGATTGTCTTGAGATTTTTTTGGAACGATTAGAAGAGGTGAGTTATAAGGACTTGAACATGGTTTGATTATTTCATTTGATAACAATTCATCTAATTGTTTTTTTATTTCGTTTTTGACGGCTTCTGGATGTCGATAATTTTTGGTATGTACTGGACGGGAGTTAGGAGTCAGTGGAATTTCGTGAACCGCTGCGTTTGTGGTCGTTAATTTATCGCCAGGAAGATGAAACACATCATTAAATTCAAAACAAATTTTTAGAACGGAATTTTTTTCTTTCTCGTTTAAATGACTCACATCAATTTCGGACTCTAGTAATTTTAAGCGATTTGAATTTTGAATTGAATTTGAAATATTATTTAAATTAAACACATCATAGTCGACTAAAGGTTCAAATTGAATGGATAAATTATCGATTTGTACCGTATTGCTATTTATGTTCAAAATGCTTAATGGAATGAATGAATGTTTTGGATTTATTATAGCACTTGCCATGAATACACCAGTGGAAATTTCTTTTGCTGAACAGAAATAATCTCTATCAAAATTCTTTGAAACAGGAAGTTTAATAATAGTTTCTACTCTTGCAGGAATTGTCATTGAAATAGAATTTATAAATTCCTTTCCAGTAGGAATAAAACAAAATGGAATTGAAATATAGGAACTATTTTTAGATAAAATCTTGACTGTCTTTTCAGCGTAATCAATTTTACATTTATTGGTTTCCAAAAAATTTCGACCTATTATTCCAGCACAGGGCAATGGGAAATTATTTGGAACAATCTGGAAATCTTGGGAAATTGATCCGTGATTAGGAAGATTTATTACTGAATGGCATAATGCTAAAGTTAAAATGCGTTCCTGAGATATGCCTCTAATGTAACAAGTCTCGTTTAGATAACAAAGCACGTCATCATGAATGCATTCGCGTTTGATTATACAGATATCTGAACCTGTATCTATTAGAAAATGATTTTTATCAGAATTTAGAATATCTAGAGATAATTCAATAAATTTATTATTTGATTCAGTGTCATTAAATGAAGGAAGTTGATAAAATATTTCATGAGATGGAATTCTGTTTGAATTTGACTGGGAATTGTAATTTTCATTTTTGATACTCGAATCATTAGAATTAGAAATTGGAAAATCAATAGAATTAGAATTAGAACGACATCTAGGATTAGAAGTTGCATTAGACATGAGAGCTATTTGGTTAGAATTATTTTGATTTGAATGCAGATTTACATTTCTGAAGCCCGAACCACTGCATTCGATTGGTTGGACTGCTTGTAGTTTACCGAACTAGATGATTGATGTTGATCTATATTTTCAGGTTTAGAGTTGTTGTTTGAAAAGCTAGTAGACCTACGGTTATTGAATTCACGCTTTCTACAATCATTTATATTATGTCCGATATTTTTGCAATAATTACATTTATTCGTACGAAAACTATTAGGTCCATAATTAGATGAAATTTGGCGATTATTAGAAAAATGTTGGTTGTAATTCGAATTAGAACTTGCAATTGGTGTTTTGCTTGTAGAGCTGGAATTATTATTATTAGTATTCTGATTTGGCTTAGTAAATGAATAGCAATATTTAGCAGTATGTCCCATGCGCGAACATAACTGACATTGTTGATTTTTATTACTTTGGTAGTTACGAGAATTGTTAAATTGTGGTTTGGAATTAAAATGTGATACGTTTGCAATCGATGCTTCTTCTTCAACAGCTTTAGATACCGCATCTCTAATGTTATTAAATCTACATGCCTTGACTATTAACCGAAAAGGCTCTTTCAAACCATTTTGAAATGTATTAAGGGCTGTTATCGAATTGAGATTACGAATATGTTTTGCAGCTACCTCTCCTTCTCTAGCAATACATGCATTATTTAAGTCAGAAAGCAATTGCTCAATCTTAGAAGCAAATTCTCTAACAGATTCATTGCGCTGTTGGCGAAGTTGTACTAATTCAACTTGCAATTGCTCAACAGGACGACTATCAGCGAATTGTAATATGAATTCTGCTTTTAATTCTTTCCAAGATTCGTAATTTCCGTAATTTACAATATCGAAAGGGTTTTCGCCCATTTTAGATTTCAAAATGTTTAAAAATAGTAGTTGATCATCCTTATTAGTTAAGGGATTGTAAATAATTTCGCAACATGCAATAAATTTATTTAATTTGTTTGCAGAACCATCAAATTCCGGTATAATTTTAAGCATGTGCTCTATATTTAACTTTGACATGTCTAAATCGTATTTAGATTTAGAGTCAGGTAAATATTTATTTAAATTATTACAAGAATCGTTTACTATACTTGGTCTAAAATTATTTGGATGATTTATGTTTAAACAATTAGACTCTTCTGGTAAGTATGAATTTGAGATTGAAATAGGTGAAATAAACTCGACATTAGAATTATCTTTTGAATTTGAGGAATTTAAGGTTAAATTATCATTAGAATTATTGGGACTATCATTATCATTTACACTACTCACAGATATAATTGATTCCTCATTGTCTCCTGAACTTAAATTTCCATTATCAGAAGAATTTGATTCTGATTTGATTACTTCATCATCGTCTTGCATATGAATTGAATCCCTTCCGCAGTTTTACATGAAATAAAATTTAAAAAAAAATTAATATAATAATGATTTAAATTTAACTACAATAAATATGGAATTACTTGAAGAGAATTACCTTTTACTTAATTGTTTTATTAATTATAGATAATAATTATATTGAACGCATGTTGATTGTTGAATGAATTTCACTTTTTATTATAGGCAGGATCGATTGAACAGTAATTGATGAATTTTTTGATGAAGGTTGGAAAAATTTGGTTGATTTAATTGTCCACGATATTTATATACATAATTATATGTATATGTAACTGGTATTTGTGACGAATTAATTTAGCAATTGATGAACTGGAACGATAGTATTTATAATCTTGTACGTATATTTGATGACTCATTAGATGTTATTCAGGATCAGTTATACTATTGATGAAGGTCGGAAAAAACGTGGTTTATGTAATTGTCCATGATCGTGAAATTTTATTACTCGATGATATTGATGTAATAAATAAAGATGTTTCTACGAAGATTTTGTTGTTGTTTGGTATTTGTAGAATGTTTATGTTATGTTATGTTCTTGTACAGATGATAAGATAATGATGAATTTTCTCGAACATTTTAGTTCACTTTAACGCAATTTTTTTGTTGTAATCTGAATAGGAATGTCTCATACATATGTGTATAATGCACTTGTTTTTTTTAAGAAATTAAGAGTTTACACTTAATTATAGAATTATTGTTCACTTATTAAATGTAACGTATTTTAACGTTATAAATTACGGTTTATCCGCTTGTTACGGTTGATACGGGTTTTCCGGTTTATTCTGTTTTTCCGTTTGATACGGGTTTTCCGCTGCCACCATAAATGTTGTGCACCACACACTTGAGATTAACGGTTTATTATTATTTTAGTAAAACACACACTTCTTTACAATTTTATATTAATGTTTTTTATATAATTCTATTTTATAATATAATATTATTTTATTTTATTTATTTATTTATTTATAATTAAGTACACCTTTTTAGTGACTTTATCCATTCTAAATATATGTTTTACTATTTAAATTCACAACTCGACTGACTAAAACAGGTCATCTTCTTCTTTTTTATTGTCGGAAGCTTTTTCTTTTACATAATATATAATAATAATTAAGTAATAGTAATAATAATAATCTAGTACAATACATAAGTATAATAATATAATTGCAGGGCTGCTCAACCATATTGCTACAATATGAAACACAACAAATGCTTTCGGCGTCTCACGGATGAACATTATCATTAAGAGTAAACTTGGTCCGAAAACGATCTATTGTTATACGAATTAGCCACTCTGAACGACGATTATGTACATTTCCACAATAAAATTGCGGGTTGTCTTTGATGGCTCTTGCAAGTCATCTTGAGGTCAACGACACATTATTGGTTGGACCGACCATTCAAGATAACATCGTTACAACCCTCACTCATTTTCGACAACATGTGATCGGTTTTTACACCGATGTGGAGAAAATGTATCGGCAGATACTAATTACACTATCCGATGACAATTTACAGTTAGTTGTTTGGTGGAACCAGCTGGCAGAACAGGTCAAAACCTATCGTCTCAAAACTGAACATCCGGCACATCCAGCGCCCCGTTTTTGGCAGTTCGTATTCTCCATCGCATCGCAGAAGACAATAGCAGCTCCCAGTTTCCTGAGGCCGCTGCAATTATTAAGCGAAATTTTTACTTAGACGACTTGCTTTCTGGCAGTTATATACCTAAGGGAGCCATTCGATGTTTTGACAAGCTAACGATAGTTTTATCTAGAGCTGGATTTCACTTGAGAAAATGGAATTAAAATTCTCCACAAGTTTTGAAGATAATCCTTCTATACTAAAATTTGCTGATGAGGCAATGACGGTCAAAACTCTCGGTTTGCGCTAGAGTCCAACCAGAGACGTATTTTCGTTCAAAATCAATATACAGTTTTCAAGTGAAATCTCAACCAAACCGAAACTGTTATCAGATATTATATATATCCCATGACGTTCATCAACAGTGGCTATCCATTAAGAATAATCTTCCACAATTAGAGCGTGTTGAGATACCTCGCCATTTTGGAATGTCTGATAGGTCAACCAATATTTAATTTCATGGTTTTTATGACGCTTCAGAACTAGCTTTAACGCTAGTATTTTTCCGGGTCTTGCACCGTGGATCCATTTGTGGCATTGAGTCCTGGAGTGATCCGTCAAACTCTAATTTGTTTTTAAATATGGCTCTTTTTGGAAAAACTTAAAATGCATTGAAAAAAACCTTTTAAAATTGTCACCAAGCCGTATCGCATTGAACCTTAACAAGTTTTGGAACTGTAGTTTAGAACTAATTCTCAAAATCATTCTAGGAATTGCCTACATTATCGATGTTGTCTACATTGTCGACGTTGTCTACAGGTTGTCAACACGTCGACGTAGAAAATAATAGAAGACGCGTAAACGCCTATCCCTGCTGAGCAATACCTAGTTCCACGTCTCTAAATACACATCAGAGGGATATTATCTTCCAACGCCATCACAGTTCTTAATGTTTACTTTCCACAAGACCCTTTATATGCAAAATTTTTAAGTTTTTTCCAATCCTATTTCGAAATTTAATCAAAACAATCTGAAAAGTCTATATATGTTTATACATCCCACTACGCCGCCGAAGAACTGTTGCAATAGGATATTTTTCGAATCCTAAATAAACTTTAGACCGGAACAAAAAAAAAATTAAATCCTTTCATACAAATTTATATACTCGTACAGTGTTCAATAATATTTTAATCATATCAAAACAAATAAATTAACATAATTTAATCAAAAAACAATTTTGTATTTTTTTCTTATCAATTTTATTCAAATTTGCCATTCAAACTCAATTCTATACATGGTATGTACTCGTATATGTATAAAAAAAATTAAACTGTCAAATCAAATGCATATACCATCTATTTATAGTATTTTGTATATCTGTATACCCAAACACGACTTTTTATGATTTTCATTTGCATTTTATATGCTATATATGTTTTGGGAACATGACATCGTCGCATGGGGGAAAGAAAGTTATTTGCGTTATAGGAGATATGGGATTTTCTTTTTATGTATGTGTGTGTGTGTGTGTACCGGAAAATCTATTATTATTATTTTTATTGGATTGCTCTTAGGATAAAAGGGTGCTTTTTTCTCATGTGTTACGCCAAGACATGTATATGTATGTATATACCAAAAGCGAAATATATGGATTTGAAATATCGAAAAAAATAAATCCTTTTATAAATTCAAAATATCCCAAAGGTGTTTTCCTTGTATTTGATAAAAAAAAAAAAAAAATTGGAATTTTTATTTTTATTTTCCGACAAAACCGACTCAAAGAAATTAAATATTTGTTTAGCAATACATTTGTACATGCTACATGTACTTACGATTAAAACTATGCTAGTCTAGTTAACATTAAAACAATTTTTTTTAGAGAAGTATTATAGGAAAGGACGATGTAATACTCACTATACACCGATTTCAATTTAAAAGCAATAAAACTATACACTAAACAAATATATAAACTATAATTAATAGGTTTTTAAAGTTAAACACTATATGTTTTACATATTTCTATAATTATAATCCTTTTCGGTTATCCTTTTCGATAAAATAAAATTAAATTCTCTTCTAAGGAAAATAAATTGGTAGCCCATCATACATATGTTTACAATTAGTTATGGGATAATAAGCTTTGGGGCACTTACGCCCATTGTATGTACATACATATACTCGTACCATAAATATTTATAGGTTTAATGGGTGTAACGATCTATTTTTAATGGTATTCCATACAACAGATTAGAATGGGTTTAAGTGCGAGGATATATAGATTAGGTTGACTTTGGAATCGGTTGAATTTATATATTTTCTATTTTTGTGAATTCGTGCTTGAGAGCTGGAACGATAAAGTTGCAGTTACATAAAGTTCGATAATTGATTTTGTATTCAAACAAATATAGATATTATCAGTCAGTTACCGGTTAAACTATATTGGAATAGGAAGCTTACGAATTGGGATACTTTCTCTTCTGTGCTGGTTTGACTACTAGATTTGCCTAACCAGCTAAGGTCTATCGCATATCTTGATTTGCAGGCAACTGTACTAACGAAAGCAATCTCGAGTGCTTTTGAAAAGTTATGCCCTCTTATTAACAACCATGAAGAAGCGTAACAAACCCTTCTGGTGTTCTGAACTTAAAAAGTTAAGGAAGAGTGTGCGTAAAATAAAATATAAAGCCAAAACAACGAATATCATTTCGGATTGGAATCGATTTTTATTAGTTGAAAAGGCCTATAAAAAAAGCATAAGATCCGCGCCCAGGACTGCGTGGAAAAACTTCTGTAAAAAAATGTACAGCTTATCTGTTGTTGCCAGACTTAACAAAGCTCTGGATAAGAATGATACTTGTAGACTCGATAAACTTCGTTTACAGTCTGGTAATCTAACCTCGTGAAGGCCAGAAGTCCGTGAGCTATTATTGTCTGTCCACTTTTCTGGGTGTGACATTGTTGATTCGGATGTGGTTGCCTCCGAGCCAATGACATTTTTGTCGGTACTCCGGATTGGAAATTAACTCGTAGGCTGATCACTACTGATGTAGTACGCTGGAGTGTTTTCTCGTTTGCACATTTCAAATCGAGTGGTCCGGACAATGTTTTCCCATGCTGAATTACAGCTCAATCCGTGCCAGGTCTGCGTTGCTTTTAGCACTGTACCGCGCGCCTGGAGCTGGAGTTGAGTAGTCTTCATACCTAAAGCTGGCCAGTCGGATTATACTGACCTAAAGACTTTTAGGCCCATTAGTCTGACCTCTACTTTTCTTTAAGCTTTAGAGAGGATCATCAACAGATTTATTAGAGATAATTATTTAACTATCTCCCCTCTGTGACATGCAACATGCTTACAGAGCTGGCAAGTCCTGCGACACTGCTCTACATGAACTCGTTACCAGGCACTTTCCTGGACATTGCGGGAGCTTTTGATAGCACTTCGTTTTTCACGATCACAAGTGCGTGTACCAATTTTAATATTAATCAAACCATTGTTAAATTCATCGATCTGATACTGAGCTGGATGGCTCATCAGTGTCCGTCAAAGTAGCCATGGGCTGCCCGCAAGGATGGGTTCTCTCACTCTTTTTCTGGCTCATGGTTATCGATGAATTTCTTGATAAATTGCAGCGATCTGGGTTCTGGTAAATACCTGAACGTCTTATCTGATCTGACGCATAATGCCCCTAATATGGTAAAAGTGTGGTATCTTGAAAAGAGGTTGTACGTGAATTCCTCAAAGACTGATCTGGTTGTCTTTACGAGACGTATAGAGACAGTGCTAATATATCTGTTCCCACTCTCTTTGGTAGAGCGATCAAAAGGACAAAGCACGTTAAGCACCTAAGTGTCATTCTAGATTGTAAACTGTCCTGAAAGTTTCACATTGATTATAAGCTGCTAAAGGCCAATGCTATTTTTTGGCAATGCGGAAGGGCCTTTGGCAATTCCTGGGGTCTGACCCCCAAAATGATGTCGTTCAACTATAAAACCATGGATTTAACCTTACTGTCGTATTCTTCAGTTGTTTGGTGGCCGGTTGTCAAACTGACGTCTTCGGTAGCAAGGCTGAATGGATTGCAGATGACAACCTGTAGCGCTATAACCGGGGCTATGTCGTCTGCTCTTCTTCTTGCTATGGAGTCTATTCTACATCTGGCCGAATTGCGTTCCTACATTCTTGGCGCAGTGTGTTCTGCTGCGTATCGACTAAAGTGCACTGGGGCCTGGAATGTCTTCGGGACTTGTATGGTGCATAGACAGATTCTTAATAAGTCACATATTCCTGAGCTGGAAATGGTGAATGACAAGCTCTTGCCTGAATTTAACTTCACCAATTCTTTCTCCGTCGTTTTCCTTTCGAGAGAATGGTGGCTCTCTCAAGATTTCTATAGACAGGGTGTCTGAGGCGAAAGTTTTTTTTACGGATGGCTCTCGTTCGGGAGACAGTGCATGGTTTGGAGTTTACTGCCCTAAGTATGAGCTAAGATTCTCGGGTAGTCTGGGCGAAAACTGCACGATTTTTACAAGATGAAATAATTGCACTTACCCATAGCGGGATTGATGCGTTTAAGTTCAGCGATTTAGGGAGGAATAGTATTATTTGCACAGATAGTAAAGCCGTGCTCAATACCCTCATTAATCAATTGACTGTGTCCAAACTAATCAAAGATTGCAAGCACTACATTAATCTCCTTTGCTCTAATGCGAGAGTAAGGATCAAATGAGATTACTGACGTTTGGTGAAAGCTGGTTCGCGTAGTAAATTTGTTGGCCCTGAACCAGCAATTCCTCTATCCTTCAATGGTGGTTAGCTGTCGAAAGGCGATACATTTCATTAATGAACCTAACCTGAGGTTCCCTAAATATGTATTATCCTTAAAAACGGAATAACTCAGAATTCTTCAACTTTCAAGGTTCATCTCCAACGCATGGAACCAACACACGACGCTCTTCATGACGATTGCCTAGAGGAAATGGATGGCTGCTTACACTACCTCTGCAGCTGTCCGGCCTTTGTCGGAACTGGATCCCAAGTGTTCTCTTCCGGATCTTTGAACGTAGAACAATAAGCATCCATTCCTTGGTTCAAACTTTTACAGTTTGCTATGATTGCTGTACGCTCATGCGATTTAGGATTGATCCTCTTGGTTTGCACCGTGAGCCCATTGTGGCATTGAGTGCGAAACCTCTTCAGATTTGACCGAAGTCCTGATTCCAAGGAGAATAAATGGTAGCTCTGTGCTCCAGTGCAGGGTGTTTTGTCTAGCATGCAAAGCGGCCTTAAGAGTACGGTGGAATCTTTCCACCATACCGTTTGACTGTGGATGATAAGTAGTTGTACGTATTCTGTCGTGAACTTAACAGTTGGTTAAATTCCTGAAAAAGAATAGTTTCAAATTTACTGCCTTGGTCAAATCTACAGATGCACTGGTCTACGAATGCTCGCACTACCGAGGTTGTTTGCAAATCTACCAACAGAATGGCTTCCGGCCACCATGTAAATCTGTCGATTATGGCCAGAATATATGAATAACCGTTTGACGGAGGTACGTGGTCCAACCAAGTCGACGTGCATGTGCTCAAACCTGCCAGAAGGAACGTTGAAACGTCCGTGTTCGGGGCGCGTATGACGATTCACCTTTGACTTCTGGCAAGTGAGGCAAGCTTTGGACCAATATCCCGTGTCTAAATTTATGCTGGGCTAGAAATATTGTGATGATAACAGTTTACGCGATGACCGAAATCGGAGTGGGATATACTGTGCAGTTTCGCAAACACTTGATGTCGTAGTTCAGTCGGTATGTACGAACGATTTGCGTTTGTTGATGTCTCACACCAGATATCTAATCCGGATGAAGGATGGCGGATTTGCTCCAGTTTTAATTTGAAACCCGATTGTTTGTTGTTTAGCAGCGTTTTTAACTCGTTGTCCAATCTTTGAAGTGAAAGAGTCTTTCCATGTCTAACCCTGTATTGGGTGATATCTCATCTTCAACATGTCTAGACAATGCATCGGCTACCACATTATTTACACCTTTGATAAATTAAATATCTGATGTTAATTATGGTATGTAGTCAAACTGGCGAGCTCGACGGGGACTCCGTTCTAACTTTGAGGACACGACAGTAGTCAGTGGTTTATGATCAGTAAGGATAGTAACTATACCCTACCTTCGACAAACCATCTGATATGCTTGATGGCGCAGTACATTGCAAGCAATTCACGATCAATGGCAGAATATTTACGTTCTGGTGGGGATAGCTTTTTGGAAAAAAATCCCAATGGTTCCCAACATCCTTTGTTGATCTGCTCCAATAAAGCCCCGAGCGAAGTGTTGGAAGCATCCGTCGTTATTAGGGTTTTTCCACGATCAACGGGGTGAGCAAGAAGTGTTATCCGAGCCAGGGCAGCTTTGGTTTTATCCATAGCTGTTTGACATTCAAGTGGCCAATTGAAATTTGTCTTCTTGCTTTTTTGTAGAATCGCGACCTGTGAATGTATTATAGCGAGCAGCTCAGCTAAGGGAGGCATAAATCGGTGCTAGTAATTAACCATTTCGATAAACGCTGCACTTGCCGTATAGATGTTGGTTGGGGGAAAATGTTTTTAGCCACGATTCTCTCTGAAGATGGTCGAGTACTATCTTCAGAGATGTCATGACTAAGAAAATACAGCGAGGTTACGCCGAACACACACTTCGAGGGTTTTAGAACTACGCCGTAATAGGAAATCGGGACCTATATTAGGTCGGGTCACTAACGCTAATATAAATAAGGATGTTTAAATTCGCGGCGGAAATCAAAATCAATACCTAGTAATCGTACATCATATGTTACTATAGGTTTGCTGCGAAAATTGTGTTATGCGAGTCACGTGTAGTGTTTTAAAAAAAAAAAAAAAAAAATTGAAGTCACTGAGACGTCAGCCCCAGAATCGATCAGAAAATTAAAATTAGTTTTCTTGCACTTGATAAATAGGCGACGAGTTTTATACGTCCCAACATTTGTCGCGACAACTTTGGGACGTTTTAGATTTCCGATTTTTCTTTTTGCTTGAAGAAGAACGGGTATCGGAGTTTGAAGATGGTCTATTGTACGACCGATTGCGAGAGAAGTTTCCTAGCTCTGGACCAACCTGTTTGGAAACATGTTGACGAAGTTCATTAATTGCAATTACAAGGCTTTCTAAAGTTACTGTCCCGGTCGTGGGTTTTTCGGTTGGACTAGAGACATTGCAGATCGCGGGTGATTAAACTTCTATATTCTATCCGCTAAACTTGTTAGTTTTTCCATCGCTTCCGACCTTTTACGAGTACTATCGATCTTAATTGTTCCGGTAATTGTTCTAACCACAAGGCTTTATTAAGATCGTGGGTCACCACTGTTGAAGCACCTGCAAGTTGTTGTAGCTGGCGATAAAAAGCGGAAGACGTTAAATGGCCCATTATGGTAGGGCCTAGTAGTTTTTCTAGGTGTTGCAGTTTTCTAGAGTGCTACAAATTTTCCAGTTTCAGGTGGTTTAATTAGAATGTCAAATATGGCTTCCATTTGCAATGGGACAGATGTTGATGCATCTACACTATGCGGTTCTTTTTGATTGTACAAGAGTGCTTATATCAAAATAATTGGTCGGGGAAATAATATAAAGGATCGAGTGAAATAGCAGTTCAAGATCGAATGTATAGAGTAAAAGTAAAAACAATTTTCTCCGTTTAAAACTTGTTGCTCCACCGTAGCATTCGATGTCACCGGTTCTATGTGTTACTTTATAATTTTTTGATTAATCTTATCATAATTTGATGATTCTCCCTGCTCCATTGGTGCATCGATCTGGTTTGATAAATTGCATTTTACTATTCTGGAATAGGGTGCTCTTGGATAAGATGGGAAATGGAATGGAACTCAAATAAAATATTATTTCGGTCGCTACAGTATACCTTATACTTTAACAAATCAATATTCGTATTGTTCGTTGTTTGCTATTTGTATATATAGTTTTGTTAGCATAACAAAATAGATTTCAACGAAAGTAAAATTCTATCAAATGTCATAATGGGCATACAAAACTATACAAAACCGTGTTATTAGAAAATATACGTTTGAAGCATATAACAAATATAAACTAATCAGCTAAAATAATATTTGTGCTTTTGTATAAATATTAGGTATGTTTCTGAGAAAGCTTTCCATCATTCAAAAGGTTCTAATGTACGACATTATATACGCTTGACTTTTATTAACAATCAAACAATAATTTCAAATTTGGACCGCACAGAACAGGTTTCAGTATTATTATTATTAAAATTGGTTGGAACCACAAAGGCCCATCCCAGTTCCTAAATGGGCACAGCTTCCTTCGCAAACTGGACAAGTTGACCAAGGCCGAGAGGACAAATGACCTAAATGTAATTTAAGACCTAAAGTTGAATACTTGAAGTCGAACAGAACTGACAGCTGGACAGCTGCCCACGAAATGAAAGCAATGAAGTGTCATGAGCTAAGCTCATACGATGTAAATGTTCTTTAAAAAGGCCATGTCCCGTAAGAATCGTTATCAAGATTCTTAACTGGCCAATGAGCCGGTAGTCACATGACCGTTACTTTAATGTTAGAATTAAAAATCTTTGGCGAGTTTGGAGACTGTCAAGGGATTTCTTAAAGAGTTAAGTACAGCTTTACTATCTGTACATAAAAAAATATTTTTATTTTTAACAGCAAAATTGAAAGCTTCAGTAACACTACGTATCAGCTAGATTATTTCTTCCAAAAATAGTGCAATGCAAACTGAGACTAAGATTTTGCAGACCATTAACCTTGGCTATAGAATCATTCGGGTAAACCACTAGCCATCACACAATAGAAGCGTACGATAATATCGGTAGAACCAGCGATGTATTTGTAAATAAAAGACAACATCCTGGGGCTTAAACCAACCCCAGGATTTCTCAAAAGCTCTTCTACATTGTCAAAATATGGCAGTCTATTTTTGAAGCTTGTAGGCTAGGTAATTCTTGCAAGAAAGTTTACTATTCTAGACAACACCAAGGTGCTTGACGTGGTCACATTTAGTGATCGTTCTCCCAAAAAAAGAAACAGATAGATCAAGAGGTATTCCTACAGCTTAACAAGTCACCTCCCTGAGGGCAGGCAACCTTTGCAGAAATACAGGACAATACCTACAGGAAACGAGATTTTTAAATCTTGGTTGCAAGTTCATATAGGGTGATTTCACAGGACTTGCCGACACTGTAAGCAACTTGCATGTTACTGAGTGGGAAGATGATTAGAAAATAGTTTCAAAAGAATCTGTTAACAATTCTTTCTAGAGTTTTAAGAAAACTTCGGGACAGGCTAATGGCAGAAATGACTTAGGGTCTGGATAATCGAACTTACCAGCTTTCCGGATAAAAACCACTCTATAGTCCAACTTCAGGTGGAGCAATTAATTCTGAATGTGAAGAACGCCGTGCTTTAATTCAGCAAGGAAAATACCATCAAGACTTCTATTTCAAGGGATTTGCAATAGAAGTCCTAGTGAGTTCGGCAGCAACATAATCCGAGCTGACGATATCAGAAAAATCGAAATAAGCAGACAGAAGCAGTAAGGAGCATCCGGTAGACGAAGAAGATCAAGTCATACTATTCATAGTTTCCTATAGAGTCCAGTGACATCACTCTTTTTTATAATCCTTTTGTGTTAAAAATAAATTTTCCCAATCAATCTGTCACTTTAATTAAGTCACAGTCTTTTTAAGGTCCCAGTTCCAGAAAGGTTTCTTGGGAGTTTTCTTGATTAGTGATAGGATACAAGTTTTTGATGGCTATCGGAATTGAAATTGCTTGGAACGATTCTTGATCTTCAATGTCCATACTCGACCGAATTACCCTCAATGGGATACGTAAAGAACCTAGTTCGAATGACAATATCATCTCTCATTCTTCAGTCTAAAATTATGAACATGGAGCATAAACTAATGAAAATCATCTCCTGCCGGACAGAGTTAACAAAAGTAGGCTCGCATCCAGTATTGAGAAATTCAAGCTATAAGAAGAGCTTGTATAATTAAACAGAGAAGAAGGGCATGAGCATCACAGCCAATCACGAAAGGGATGTGCTTATTCTTATTCCATACCACAAGATTAGTGAGTTCCTCAGAGGTGAAGAGGAGTCATACAATGAGGATTGTCACTAAAAATGCACGCTCAAGTTTTATTGAGAGAATTCTTACAGGAGATTTTGGCATTAGGTACGGTTCCTCAATTAGACCAATATCTGTATGCATTATAGAAAACAACTCCCTTAAATGAAGTTGACTATGTTGCAATGCAAGTTGACTTATTTTATTCTCAATATGGACGGCATTGTAAAGTCGAACAAAACGAGGAATACAAATTGTCTACGGACCAGAAATAATCTCGAAAGAGATCCTCTCACATGGATCTTCATGCGGACCACAAGAATGCATATTAGTAAAATGAGAGGTTTTGGAGGGTCGCCAACCGATAGTTGACAACTGCTCCAAATGTCTTTCATTTTGGAGATTTCTTCACAAAACCACATGTATTTTTCGTCATTGTTGCACCTGACGATTTTACCGAGTGAAGTACTCGACGACTAAGATCAACCCGGAAAACACCCAGTTTCTCCTCAAAATCACAGATTTCCAGATTGTTCTACTTGGTAGAAAAATTTTTGATAGCAACGGTCTGCACATACGAATCGCTATGGCGCTGTCGCCATTCGAGTTTAGAAGGAGACTTTCTGTACCCGACTGAATGTCAGAGTTGCACCCAACAACTCAAGCCACAAATCAGATCACAACTACGAGTATATTAATTAGAGTAATTTTAGATTAATTTAATTCACTTATTAATCTTATTTTTTTATCTACTAGTCCACAGCTGTATGTGTACACATCCAAGATAATCGATAGAATGGTTTCTGTATGGTTTATAAAAGCTTATTTTTTTGTGTCAAATTTCAATTTGATTTAAACTATTGTGCCCACGTTTTTGAATACATTTTGCATACAAATGTTCTTTCTGGAGTTGCCTCCAAAAAATGCATTACTGGCCGGCCGCCAGCATGCTTCAAACAAAACTAAATTCATGATCTCACAATTATTCCATGAACAAATTTATTGTGGCTACGAACGTACGTAGTACTTTCATACAAAGTACTGTTTCTTCAGAAATTTATTTTAAAATCTAAATTTTTCTGCCAGATTTTGCTGACACCTATCGATCTACCTTTCCATATTCCAATATAATATTAATTTACAAATCTACTTGATTTCTGCAATAACAATTTGTTAAAGTGCCAGTTGGCTATATAGATAATCCCATCAATTTATAGAGGTGTCAGTGGGTCTCAAACAACAGTAGGCAATATATTGTGCGTTAAAATGATCGAAAAATGAATTCAGTATTAAAATTATGCCTAAAACTATTCCATAAAAACGGTTTAGCGGAATGAACAAATAAAAAGTGTAGTATCAGAAATGAAGCAGCCAAAACGATATACAAAATTGTTACAAAATGTTGATATCAAATTTTAGCTGACCTCTTCAACCACTTACATTGTAAAACACACAAAAAATTGACTTGAATCAGTGTTAGACAATTTTCCGTGTGTTACAATATGCGGGTGCTTGGAAAGGTTGACTAAAATTTGGTATCGAGATTTTTTTTTCAATTTACTATAATTAATAAATACTTATCCCATTCAAGCGGTCACATAGTAAAATACACGAAAAATTGTCTTGTATCAGTGCACGGCAATGCACAGCTCAATATTTGTTTGCTGTCTGTATTTTTTTATAAGTACATTTTATCTTGTATGGTAAAATGAACGGGGCGTGGGTACTAAAATTGTGAGCACTGCCCTCATTGCTTAATATGAAGGGCAATTAATTCTACAACCTGTAACAAATGTGCGCTCTAAAAATTAACCCATTCTGCTAATTCAACTGCATTGAGGTGATTAAACAGAAAACTGTAAGCTTCATTCAATTACTGGATGCACATATTTTCTTTCGCTATTCTCAACATAACACTTCCGTTGACTAAGACCATCGCAGAAACGTAAGTAGAATAATTTATTTGGGCTATATCAATTGGTACCACAACCGTTTTTAAGATCCTGTTGGATTTAACTCCTAATCCAATATTTATGTATGGTCCGGATTGGACTTCTCAACAAAAACACAATAATGATTTTTATAATTTTTTCAATAATTCAAATTTTATTTATTTATTATTTAATTATATTATTTGTTGTTTTTAACTAATTAAATTAACTTTATTTATTTTTGTAATAATTTTTATAATTTTTTTTAATTTGTTTATAATTGTAGTTAACAAAATTAATTCTATTTAATTTTATTTTCACCACCACGTTGTTCCACAAAAGTATTTTCATATATATAAGATGGACGGCTCTAATTTTTATTTGTTTTGTTGTTGACGTGTTGTTTTTGGTTTGAATGTTGTATATATTGTGTGTGACGTCGCTTTCGTCTTCGTTTTATGAAGAGGGAACACATGCGCCAGCGACGGTGAACATTGCACTTATGTTAAGTGCAGTGGATTATTATTGCATCACCGAACATTGTTGTTCGTGGTGATGTTGTTAGATGGCGATGGTTTTACTGTAAATGTTTTATAGTAATGGTTCGGTTATTAGATAGTGGTGGTTGGATAGATGGATATGTGATGGGGTTAGTGAACGCTTAATTCAAATAAGTTGGTTTATATTTGAATTTCACTAATTGTTTTGTTTGTGGCAGAATCGAATATCGGTGAGTCGAATATTCGAGCTGCTACAATCCTATCCATAATTTCTGACTGATGTATCTGTAGATAGACCTTCTCTCCATTCGCGTTATGAATGTTAATTGGTATATTGCACCCATAAACAAATTAGTTAGTTTATCCGTAAAAGGTCATACTTTGTCAAAGGCCTGCGGGCACATCCAAGAAAATCGTCGAGCATACTTTTTTTTCTTCCAGTGCCGTTTCAATAATATTTGTGATTCGATTTACTTGATCGATTGTAGAATGTTTATTGCGGAATCCAAATTGAAGATTTGGAAAACGATTCCTTACCTTGATTATTTTCAATTAGAACTGCTCGAACAGTTTTGACATTACCGGTAGTAAAGATATTGGTCTGTATGATATTGTTACAGGCGGTGGTTTTCCTGGCTTTGGTCTCATGATGCCACTTTCTATAGTTGAGCCTAACAGATGCGGTTACTAAAATTAGTAAGTTTCGTCAAGGCTGATCAAGGGAGTCCTTTCAAGATTTGATCTGTTATTAGATCCTATCCATCAAGAGCCGGATATTCGGTTGAAATATAACGTATCTAGATGCTCTACGAATCAGATCGTTTTTGTTCATTGTTTCTGGCGCAAAATCCATTCGCATTTTCGCACCAACAGACTCATTCTTCAGTTGTTTGATTTCATCTCTTTACTATCTTGTGAGATGGTTTAGTCTATAGTTTTGTCACATACAGTATGATGCCACTTCCTTTATGCTCTCCTATTTTCAGTAAGCATCTCTCTGATTTCTCTAGGGTGATTATTTCCCTTGACCTTGATGTTGACTTCAGGAGTGCTTTTCCATGCAGCGTGTAGAATGTTATCAATAAATGTTTCTAGTTCAATGCCTGTGAATTCACTAAAAATGAGTTACTAATTTTATGGATGAGGATTCCGTTTAGGGTAAGTACAATCGGAATGTTATCAGAGTTCATACCAAAGCAGTCTTCAATATGAAGAAAGAATATAATGAAAATTTTGAATTTGGATTTCAGGAAAATAAACTTTCAACCAATCAAAGGTTTTGCTAAACAATTTAAAACTTTAACTCTAGAATTAAAGCATTTAGTTTTAACAACAAAAAATGTCGATATCGTCATTTTTTAATTTTAAACCAATTTTTAATTGATCCAAAATGTTTACAAATTCGTTGAAACCACAAATGAGGAAGGACCGTGCGGACGTAAACCATATGAATTTTTATCAAACGGTTTTTCTGAAAACTTTTTAATAAAATAATTAAATAATTTTTAATTCACATCATGCTTGTTATGAAAGAGTGAAAAACTTTTACCAAAACTTAAAAGCTTATTTACAACTTTACTAAATTTATTAAATAAAGCTTTTGGAACATTTTCATACATGGTTTGTTATGTGATAATATATATATAATTTTTTTTGTAAATACCTGAAAGCTTTTCAGACTTGTTTAAAATATTGTTTGTGGCATGTTCTCTTCTTTTATTTATTCCATTTTCGAGTAGATTGAAATCCATGGCCGTCTAAAATACTGCTTTAATAATTGACTAGAAAACGAATGAATATATCTGGAAGTTGCGTATTAGTAAAAGCTGGAACTATTATATTTTTGTGAAAGTTACCTCAAAGACAAGTTTTATTAATATTCCATTAAGATGATTGCATCTACCATTACCAATTATGTTGTAATAAAACTAATAAGGACATTTAATCTAAATATTTTATATTACGAGACCGCAATTTCTTTGGAAAGATAATAAAGCGCAGTATATATTTCAATAAACAAGAACACGATGTTTTCAACTTAACTTCATTATCAGTATTAAATATAATATAAAAGTAATAACATTAACAAAAATCGAACCGAAAAGATAAAAATTTAATTAATAAAATTTCCATTGTTATTATTAATATTCAGGTCAGAATAAAAGAGATATAATCGAGAACACTCAAGAACATAATATGTATATGATGTACATTTATGTAGGATAAATATAACAACAAATATTGATACCACCCTTACTATAGAGATACATATATGCATCTTACACAGAAAACCACTTCGATAAACATATTTTCATATCCGGGTTTTACTGTACCCCCTCCTCCTTCTTCTTCTTATCGAAAATGTATATATATAGTGTTTCAATTTTTGTGCTGATTTTTCCCAAAGTTAAAATTATTTAATGTTATTAGAAACAAATATTGTTATTATTATTGCTATTAAAATATTAATTTTTTATTATCCATAGCATTTACACAAACTATATGTATACAATCTAGAACATTGGTTGTGGGTTTTCCTTTGTAATTATTAAAACAACAACATCGATGAGAGAAACTAGAACTTGGAAAATCAGGTAGCAAAAATTGAAAATTTGTTTTGTGGTTATTAAATTATTTTTATAAATGTGTAGTTTAAGTGTTCATTAGAATGAACGATGCGGGTATGTCAGAGCTCCCTCTGCCCCAAATATATTTTAAAATTACCAGTAAAATTTTATTCTTATATCTTTGATAATTCCACAATAGTCTCTGATATCATAAAGCAGGCCGAATTCTTGCAAATTGTCATTTCTCGTATTTAAAGATATCAGCATGGTCGCCGTATATACCATGCTCTTTCATTCTCGACATGTCACTTCACTGTTAACTTGTTAAGTTAAATCTACTGTACAATATATGTTTCATAATAATAATGTGCGGCACACAGCTCCAGCCTTGATAAGCGGTGCAACTTTGGTGTTAGCTGAAATTAAAGAAACCTTTATTATATTGTTACCGATTACACATCTACAATTCACTGCACCAGTGTGGGCTTTTCCATGCGTCTGGACAACCATAACGCTCAATTGATTTGGTTTGGTTGGTTGACAGCCAACGTGTAATCTCAATTCTCTGTAGATGTGACTGCTCGTTCGTCCCAATTTGAGGTAGGTATTTTGAAACAAAATCTTGATTCGAAATTTCAATTTGATTTAAACTATTGTGCCCACGTTTTTGAATACATTTTGCATACAAATGTTCTTTCTGGAGTTGCCTCCAAAAAATGCATTACTGGCCGGCCGCCAGCATGCTTCAAACAAAACTAAATTCATGATCTCACAATTATTCCATGAACAAATTTATTGTGGCTACGAACGTACGTAGTACTTTCATACAAAGTACTGTTTCTTCAGAAATTTATTTTAAAATCTAAATTTTTCTGCCAGATTTTGCTGACACCTATCGATCTACCTTTCCATATTCCAATATAATATTAATTTACAAATCTACTTGATTTCTGCAATAACAATTTGTTAAAGTGCCAGTTGGCTATATAGATAATCCCATCAATTTATAGAGGTGTCAGTGGGTCTCAAACAACAGTAGGCAATATATTGTGCGTTAAAATGATCGAAAAATGAATTCAGTATTAAAATTATGCCTAAAACTATTCCATAAAAACGGTTTAGCGGAATGAACAAATAAAAAGTGTAGTATCAGAAATGAAGCAGCCAAAACGATATACAAAATTGTTACAAAATGTTGATATCAAATTTTAGCTGACCTCTTCAACCACTTACATTGTAAAACACACAAAAAATTGACTTGAATCAGTGTTAGACAATTTTCCGTGTGTTACAATATGCGGGTGCTTGGAAAGGTTGACTAAAATTTGGTATCGAGATTTTTTTTTCAATTTACTATAATTAATAAATACTTATCCCATTCAAGCGGTCACATAGTAAAATACACGAAAAATTGTCTTGTATCAGTGCACGGCAATGCACAGCTCAATATTTGTTTGCTGTCTGTATTTTTTTATAAGTACATTTTATCTTGTATGGTAAAATGAACGGGGCGTGGGTACTAAAATTGTGAGCACTGCCCTCATTGCTTAATATGAAGGGCAATTAATTCTACAACCTGTAACAAATGTGCGCTCTAAAAATTAACCCATTCTGCTAATTCAACTGCATTGAGGTGATTAAACAGAAAACTGTAAGCTTCATTCAATTACTGGATGCACATATTTTCTTTCGCTATTCTCAACATAACACTTCCGTTGACTAAGACCATCGCAGAAACGTAAGTAGAATAATTTATTTGGGCTATATCAATTGGTACCACAACCGTTTTTAAGATCCTGTTGGATTTAACTCCTAATCCAATATTTATGTATGGTCCGGATTGGACTTCTCAACAAAAACACAATAATGATTTTTATAATTTTTTCAATAATTCAAATTTTATTTATTTATTATTTAATTATATTATTTGTTGTTTTTAACTAATTAAATTAACTTTATTTATTTTTGTAATAATTTTTATAATTTTTTTTAATTTGTTTATAATTGTAGTTAACAAAATTAATTCTATTTAATTTTATTTTCACCACCACGTTGTTCCACAAAAGTATTTTCATATATATAAGATGGACGGCTCTAATTTTTATTTGTTTTGTTGTTGACGTGTTGTTTTTGGTTTGAATGTTGTATATATTGTGTGTGACGTCGCTTTCGTCTTCGTTTTATGAAGAGGGAACACATGCGCCAGCGACGGTGAACATTGCACTTATGTTAAGTGCAGTGGATTATTATTGCATCACCGAACATTGTTGTTCGTGGTGATGTTGTTAGATGGCGATGGTTTTACTGTAAATGTTTTATAGTAATGGTTCGGTTATTAGATAGTGGTGGTTGGATAGATGGATATGTGATGGGGTTAGTGAACGCTTAATTCAAATAAGTTGGTTTATATTTGAATTTCACTAATTGTTTTGTTTGTGGCAGAATCGAATATCGGTGAGTCGAATATTCGAGCTGCTACAATCCTATCCATAATTTCTGACTGATGTATCTGTAACATGTAGATAGACCTTCTCTCCATTCGCGTTATGAATGTTAATTGGTATATTGCACCCATAAACAAATTAGTTAGTTTATCCGTAAAAGGTCATACTTTGTCAAAGGCCTGCGGGCACATCCAAGAAAATCGTCGAGCATACTTTTTTTTCTTCCAGTGCCGTTTCAATAATATTTGTGATTCGATTTACTTGATCGATTGTAGAATGTTTATTGCGGAATCCAAATTGAAGATTTGGAAAACGATTCCTTACCTTGATTATTTTCAATTAGAACTGCTCGAACAGTTTTGACATTACCGGTAGTAAAGATATTGGTCTGTATGATATTGTTACAGGCGGTGGTTTTCCTGGCTTTGGTCTCATGATGCCACTTTCTATAGTTGAGCCTAACAGATGCGGTTACTAAAATTAGTAAGTTTCGTCAAGGCTGATCAAGGGAGTCCTTTCAAGATTTGATCTGTTATTAGATCCTATCCATCAAGAGCCGGATATTCGGTTGAAATATAACGTATCTAGATGCTCTACGAATCAGATCGTTTTTGTTCATTGTTTCTGGCGCAAAATCCATTCGCATTTTCGCACCAACAGACTCATTCTTCAGTTGTTTGATTTCATCTCTTTACTATCTTGTGAGATGGTTTAGTCTATAGTTTTGTCACATACAGTATGATGCCACTTCCTTTATGCTCTCCTATTTTCAGTAAGCATCTCTCTGATTTCTCTAGGGTGATTATTTCCCTTGACCTTGATGTTGACTTCAGGAGTGCTTTTCCATGCAGCGTGTAGAATGTTATCAATAAATGTTTCTAGTTCAATGCCTGTGAATTCACTAAAAATGAGTTACTAATTTTATGGATGAGGATTCCGTTTAGGGTAAGTACAATCGGAATGTTATCAGAGTTCATACCAAAGCAGTCTTCAATATGAAGAAAGAATATAATGAAAATTTTGAATTTGGATTTCAGGAAAATAAACTTTCAACCAATCAAAGGTTTTGCTAAACAATTTAAAACTTTAACTCTAGAATTAAAGCATTTAGTTTTAACAACAAAAAATGTCGATATCGTCATTTTTTAATTTTAAACCAATTTTTAATTGATCCAAAATGTTTACAAATTCGTTGAAACCACAAATGAGGAAGGACCGTGCGGACGTAAACCATATGAATTTTTATCAAACGGTTTTTCTGAAAACTTTTTAATAAAATAATTAAATAATTTTTAATTCACATCATGCTTGTTATGAAAGAGTGAAAAACTTTTACCAAAACTTAAAAGCTTATTTACAACTTTACTAAATTTATTAAATAAAGCTTTTGGAACATTTTCATACATGGTTTGTTATGTGATAATATATATATAATTTTTTTTGTAAATACCTGAAAGCTTTTCAGACTTGTTTAAAATATTGTTTGTGGCATGTTCTCTTCTTTTATTTATTCCATTTTCGAGTAGATTGAAATCCATGGCCGTCTAAAATACTGCTTTAATAATTGACTAGAAAACGAATGAATATATATCTGGAAGTTGCGTATTAGTAAAAGCTGGAACTATTATATTTTTGTGAAAGTTACCTCAAAGACAAGTTTTATTAATATTCCATTAAGATGATTGCATCTACCATTACCAATTATGTTGTAATAAAACTAATAAGGACATTTAATCTAAATATTTTATATTACGAGACCGCAATTTCTTTGGAAAGATAATAAAGCGCAGTATATATTTCAATAAACAAGAACACGATGTTTTCAACTTAACTTCATTATCAGTATTAAATATAATATAAAAGTAATAACATTAACAAAAATCGAACCGAAAAGATAAAAATTTAATTAATAAAATTTCCATTGTTATTATTAATATTCAGGTCAGAATAAAAGAGATATAATCGAGAACACTCAAGAACATAATATGTATATGATGTACATTTATGTAGGATAAATATAACAACAAATATTGATACCACCCTTACTATAGAGATACATATATGCATCTTACACAGAAAACCACTTCGATAAACATATTTTCATATCCGGGTTTTACTGTACCCCCTCCTCCTTCTTCTTCTTATCGAAAATGTATATATATAGTGTTTCAATTTTTGTGCTGATTTTTCCCAAAGTTAAAATTATTTAATGTTATTAGAAACAAATATTGTTATTATTATTGCTATTAAAATATTAATTTTTTATTATCCATAGCATTTACACAAACTATATGTATACAATCTAGAACATTGGTTGTGGGTTTTCCTTTGTAATTATTAAAACAACAACATCGATGAGAGAAACTAGAACTTGGAAAATCAGGTAGCAAAAATTGAAAATTTGTTTTGTGGTTATTAAATTATTTTTATAAATGTGTAGTTTAAGTGTTCATTAGAATGAACGATGCGGGTATGTCAGAGCTCCCTCTGCCCCAAATATATTTTAAAATTACCAGTAAAATTTTATTCTTATATCTTTGATAATTCCACAATAGTCTCTGATATCATAAAGCAGGCCGAATTCTTGCAAATTGTCATTTCTCGTATTTAAAGATATCAGCATGGTCGCCGTATATACCATGCTCTTTCATTCTCGACATGTCACTTCACTGTTAACTTGTTAAGTTAAATCTACTGTACAATATATGTTTCATAATAATAATGTGCGGCACACAGCTCCAGCCTTGATAAGCGGTGCAACTTTGGTGTTAGCTGAAATTAAAGAAACCTTTATTATATTGTTACCGATTACACATCTACAATTCACTGCACCAGTGTGGGCTTTTCCATGCGTCTGGACAACCATAACGCTCAATTGATTTGGTTTGGTTGGTTGACAGCCAACGTGTAATCTCAATTCTCTGTAGATGTGACTGCTCGTTCGTCCCAATTTGAGGTAGGTATTTTGAAACAAAATCTTGATTCGAACAATAGCTGGAGCGATCCAACCCAATGGTTGCTATTGTCTTATTTCCCAATGTCACATGAAAAAAGAACATTTCATCTTATGGATTCCACTATTTTCTTCGGTTTTCTTAAACATTAATTTGGGTTGCTCTTCAGGAACGTTTTCAAGTAATTGGTGATTATTGGGGGTCTACTTTCACAGCGAAAAACCGGCTTCTGCCAATAATTGTGGAAGTATAAACCTAAGAATTTTTGCTTCTTTGAATGTGTCTGCGCCAGTCATAAGATCATCCACACATAAACTTAACGCTGCTTTCTTCTGCTATCCTTTAAGGCCTAGTTGCCAGATTTAATGCTAGACCCTGCCTAAATATCTTTTTGATATCTCCAGTAAACACTCCGTGATATTTGCGGAATCTTACTAGTCTTTGGTATAAACTATTTTGCACAACGGGACCAACACTAAAAATATCGTTGAGAGAGTACCCGCTGCTGGTGTTAGCCTTTCTATTACGTTCCATCTTTGAAATGCTATTGTATAGAACTTCCCAAGCAGTGTTGGAGATACTTTAAACGGCAATCGAATGACAAACTTTCCATCGCTATTCCTCTTGGTTGTTTGAACGACGTGGCTCACATTATTCTTCCCCTGGCGTAAGCTGTTTATGTAATGGTAACTCTTCTAGTTCCCATAACATTTTTAGAGTGTTGTCGATATTTACTTTGATTTGAGATGAGGTAGGTTCTTGATAAGAATGTATATCGTGGTGACCATCGGTGCCACCAGCAATATCCATCCAAAAATTGTATTGAGAGTGACGGTTGATTATTAGCGCCCCCTATCTTCCCATCGCTAATAACTTTGAAGAAATAATCAGCTCCGATCAAAAAATCAACACTTCATGGAATGTAATAACCAGGATCCATCAGTTGAAGATTATTCAGGTGATACCACTGATCGACCTGTAGCCTATTGGTTGGTAAAATCGATGTAACCACAGGTTGAACATAAGCTTTACGCGAAATACCTTAGTTAAAATAAACTGATGATAAAGGTACTGTAAATCTTTCTCTAGATGTTTTTGTGCCAAGTAGCCATAGTCCAGTTAAAAATGGACGTACGTCTGGCCAATACGTATCAAGCATGGGTCTCGTGATACGGCAGCGGTACCTATCGCTTTACCAGTGTTCCAGTCTTAATGAATGATTTTTATGACTGGTGGTGTTGTACAAATCCGAAAACAATTTTTAAGAAGCTTTATTATGTGGGCTGTATAGATACTCGTCTGTATCGTGTTATCATTCAAATTTACTTGCGGGTGATTCAAACTGCGTTTTCGAATGAATTTCTTCAGATTACCTATACCACGTGATAGTAGTTATTCTCAAAGTCGTTCATATCGAGCTTGTCGTTTCGCATAGGTTGAAAATTACGGTTTCCGTAGACTAAACAACCTTAATAACACTGGATCTCTATCTGATCGGACGGTAAGCTCATCAATTCATGTGGTTCTTGTAACCTTTTCAATTACGTAGGTCACTCATGTGGTTCTTGTAACCTTTTCATTTAAGTTTAGTCATCTGACCGTTAATCACTCCCAAACGTTTCTTCGCACTAAGTATTGTTTCAATCGTTTCGGCCATTATTCAAATTATTAAAACAACTTTAATGCTTCTACACTGAGAAAAATACAACATTTATGTTATGAAAAACAGCATAAATGTAATGAAATATTCATCAAAACTGCGCCGATGTAAATCTACATTAATGAAATGATTTCAGTACATCAATAATGTAAAAATTAAAAATGTTATGTGACGTAATATTTATACATTAGCTTGTAGTATTTATGATTTGCTACCCATAGGATACGAAAAAAGTTGTAATATTAATGCAACTAACAATATCTTTAGATGAATAAATTCATTTTATTAAGGTAAAAAATTGTTAAATTTATGAAAATATTTAAAATATTTGATAACAAGTTGCATAAAATGAATGCAAAAATTCATATTATTAAAGTCATTGTTAATCATATTTATAAATAAAATTTCCATTACTATTAGTTGTTATGAAATTATTCATATAAAACCAAGCAGAAATGCATAAATAAAATGATGTAATTCATAAAAAGGATGATTATTATCATAATTATAGTTGAAATAGTTCATTAAATATAAGATTGAGTACATCAATAATAAACAATATACCTAGTATTTATGTAAAGAGTCATTCAAAATATGAATAAAAAAAAAATAAAAAAAAATATATATATATATATATATATATATATATATATATATATATATATATATATATATATATATATATATAAATATATATAGATATATACATATATATATATATATATATATATATATATATATATATATATATATATATATATATATATATATATATATATATATATATACATATATATATATATATTTATATTTATATATATATATATATATATATATATATATATATATATATATATATATATATATATATATATATGTGTTATCTCTCTCTCTCTCTCCCTCTTACAATTCATCAGTAAAACACTTCAAATTTAATTTTTAAACTTTATTAAAATTTAATGTTTTATTTACACTTTTATGTTCGAGATTACACTAGCTTTAGAATTTCTCATTTATTTTTTATTATAAAAGTAGATTTAAAAAATTAGCTTTCGATAAAGTTCCATACGAATTATCCTGCAGTGGAATATTTTAAATTGAACAAAAAAAAATTCTTATATCGTATGTCTAGGGCTCTCAGAAATTTGTCAAACGGCAGTTTAACTCCATTCAAATGGGAGAGGTTCAATACATTTAAGACTTCCAACACTGAGTATAAATGGCTGATTGCATTCCAATTTTGTTTTAAATATTTTATATGGTTTTCAATTTCATGTAAATCGGCGATGTAAATTATAGCTTCCTGAGCATCTTTACCTGTTTATATTGTTATTCAACTTTTGCCCGTGTTGTCTTTTTTACCATCTTCTGCGAGGGTACTAGCAATACATGGAGATACCAGAAAAGCTTAAGGATGGCTTCATCTATAAACAATAAGATAAGAAAATTAATAATGTGCCAAAAATGTCTACCAAATAATTAATTAATTCGCTAAATTACTCCGTTGAACCATATGGACTAAATCCATGATGTATCATTATCCGAGACGATTATCACTATGAATCGACTTGAATTTATTATGTGGAATGAGTTATCCAAATTTTGTTAAAGTGTTAATAAATTTAGAAAAATGCAGTAGCTTTTAGACCAGCACTATCAAACCTTTTCAGATAATTCATACATTTAAATTGTAAGCCTTGTTAATAATTAAAGAAGTAATGGTATACTCTAATAAAAGAGCTTTCACTTAGAATATACTCGTATTTGGATTTACTTTGACAATAATTTATAACATAAACAACCTTCCCTAATTATGCTTAAATCAAGCCTAAAACTAAGATAGTCCATCCATATAATAAATTTATAATAAAGAGCAAGCCCGACAAAAATTTTTGTTAGAGAATTCATTAAACTTGAAAAGGACTAGTGATTTAGTCTCTGCTCTAGGGAATCTAACTTAATCTAAAAATGTTTGCACTTGATAGTTTATACACAATATGTATATGTAAATAGGCAAATATAATTTTAACTCTAATTTGGTTAAGCTTACCTTTGTGAAAATTATCTCCTTTAATTTCAATTTGATACGATCTTCAGCAGTTAGAAATGTTAAAATATTTTTGAAATTGTTCTCCCAATTCTTTAATATATTGCATTGCATGATGATGAACTGTTTTAAAATCCAAAGTAATCTAGAATTTTTTTTTATACATACTCGTAACTTATGCTTATAAACAATAATTAATAGAATTTTCACATACAGGATGATTGATTTTCGTTAACCAGCGATTATTAGAATAAAAGAGAAAAGATACATAGATAGTATAAAAGAGTTTTATTTGATTGGTTCAATTTAGGAATTTTGTTCCATCAACTCGAATAGGACTAGGGCAGGGACGCTGGATAATGCACCAATTTTTTAAATTGCAATATGGGTCCAGAAAGATTTTTTTTTTTAAAACACACGGTGTAAATAGTTTTTTCACCTAACTATAAATTTATTTATAATTTTTAAAAAATTAATTGTTTTCAATTATTTGTACGTATTAGAAATGAAAGTGACTTCCATACAATTTATGTATCAACATTTTACCTAACAATTCTTTTCAGGTTGTATCAAAACTATGAGCACCATTGTTTTTCTAATAATAATACTTTGCGATTGATGTATCATTAGACTCCCATATTGCAATTTAAAAATTTGGTCTATTATCCAGTATCCCTACGCCAAAAATTTCTTAAGTTTTCCGCCTCCACCAACCAAAGAAAACATGATAATTAATATATACTTACCAAATGAGGCCTTTTATATTCAAGACACCGTGATTTTTGCACATTTTGCAATTTTTAAATATGTCCTTTTTTCTATCTAATTTGTATAGATCAACAGTAATCTGTAAAAAAATAAGTAAGTTAATTACCATTTATTTGAACACGAAGACCTTTATTGTTTTGTTTATTACCAATTAGTGTTGGAATTTAGAATTTAAGAGATTTCATTTCGTCATCGCGATTTTGTAGTAATGACCGTGGTTGATCCATTTCTATACTGGTGTATAGTAGTAGTCCAATGCTGGAGCTCCAGTGTACTAATTATATTATCAAATAAATTAACCACCCATCTTGGTTCGTTTAAAAATGTTTTTAATGCGATCCATTTCCGCTACTTTTAATACATCTATACATCTATATAATAAATTATGTCAGTCAATTACAGTTCGTTTGAAGCACTATTCAGTAACCGTATTATTTGTTTCTTACCAATTATTGCTTTCTTTAAATGATTTTGTCCGCATGCTGTTAAAAGGGTTCATCATCATAAATGTCCTGTTCCGATGTATGTATCTTCATGATGCACATTAGTTTAACTTCCACAATTAACTTTACTTTGTAGATCAAATAATACACTTTATAACACAATAATAATTAAAACTTCTAGGTTATGTTTTTGACGTTCTATTGAGCGTGAAAACTGAAAACACGTGTGCAATTTTTTTTTTTTGCGAATAACACTTACAAATACTTGTCACATGTACTTGATTAATATTTATCCGTATTTTATTGGTTTGTAATTGTAATACGAGTACAATCAAATATAAAACACTAATTTGATTAATATTATAATTAATTTTTATTAAAATTATGATTCAACACGACTGTTCGATACAGTTGATAATCATGAATAATCACACGATCGTGTTTTCGCTTATATCCGATTTTACTATCGGATTTTAAAGAAAAATTCCTCAATAATATGGTTAGATTATAAACTTTATGCATTTATTCATAAATAATATGTATAAATTTATATCCCGTCTATTTTACGATTAAATTAAAATATATGTATTTATTCATACATATTATAAACAATTTCATAAAATCCACATTTTATATATAATTAAATTGTACATTTTAAAAATTGGTTCATCCATATTATGCACAAATTTTATCAAACAAACGAGCGCTGGCCAATCAAAATTAACACTGATATCGATTAAATTGTCGCAAATGAAATTTTACCGCAATTGTTCCGTTAAATGCAAACTTAGAATTTTGGCAGTAAAATTAATACATTCATTATGTTTTGAATTATACCCATTTTGACTTCAAATATTGTTGGCTCAGTAAAGGAAATATGCGTAGATTTTAGTGATGAAAAAATACCTACTTAAGTACATATTATTTACAAAGAAAATCAAAACTCTAACATACATCTGTTATTAAAAAATCTAGCATTTATGACGAATTTTTCAATCGTGTTATTTCAAATTCTTTCAATTCTTGTATACATTTTGGTGTTCCATAATCAGATATTACTTTTTTAATACAATAATGATTTACTATTTTTTTCATATTTATGTATATAGCTGTACAAATTTAGGAACGTTTTAGATACACGAGTTCTGAGGTCAATTTTCTTAAAACTAGAGGATATAGAAAAATATATAATTTGATTATTACACATTTGGCTGTATTCGGGGTAAGATAAAAACTCTAGAGAACCGCGAAAGAGTAGGGGTAACTTGACACTTGTCCCTTAAACAGATTGAGCAAAAAAAAATAGAATAGAAATCTATGTCTACGAAATTTCACTTAGCTTTGTGGCTTACCTCATGTCTCTTTTACGGACAAGAAAACCGTTAGTTGTATTTTTATTATTAAACATTTCTTATAAATTCTGTTTTCATTCATAAATATTATGAATCCCCATTTTTTTAAATAAATAGTATGAATCATTCATCAATATCTTTTTTTATGAATTCTGTCAATCGGCACTTATACCTTAACAAAATTTTAATGTATTATCTGTTTAGAAAATTAAAATAAATTAACTTCAAATTGATGAATTAGGTTCTTACTGTTAATGTACAAATAAACTACGATTCTTACTATTAATGTAGGAATATTGAGTAAAAAATGAATTTTATAATTTTGTTCATTTATATTATGATGTTTACGTAAATAGTAAGAATTAAAGTTGATGAACGCGATTCATAATAATAATAGTAAACAGTTTTTAAAGACCATTACTGGTCCCTTACGGAATCAACAATTTGACTCCAACGGTTTCGATCCGGAGCATGGTCTTCATACTGTCTTAGGCAATCTGAGAAAGCCAAATCATCATTCTGAACACCGTGGCCACCGTCACCTGCAGCGACCACTGCGCCTATACCATATGGTGGCTTTACTTTCAGAGATCACTGTACAATTCGTTCCGGATCAGCACGCAGCACGTAACCGAGCCAGCGTACTCGTTGAGATCATACTTCCTGTACAATATTGGGGATCTTCATCAGATCTTTGATATCGATACTGTACAGAGCTCGGTATGTACCATCTACTTCACGTTTTGGGCCGTAAATCACTCGCATGATTCTTCTCTCAAATATAAGGAGCCATCGCTCGTACTCATCCGTCGTCGCCCAACATTCACATCCATGACAACGCTTTGTAAAGCTTCAGCTCCACGGCAGTGGCCTTACAGAATACAAAGCACGACTACCAGCCGCTAGCAGGGGTTTAATATCTTCACCCACAGTGTTATCGTGAGTAATAAAGAGTGCCCAAATATTTAAACCTCGTCACTCCTTCAAACGTGTATTGGCCGCTACTAAAACCTGGTGTACCATTGTCCATGTGACCAGATATCATGTGTGTTGTTTTGAATTCATTGATCTGGAGTCCCACAGAAGCTGAAAACTCTACAAGCATATTGCTATTCAGTCTAATCACGATTGATCGAGTCATAGGCCTGCAAAAATTCACGAACAATTGATGTACGGAGATGAATGTCTCCTAATATTCAGATAGACTGATCTCCGAGATAGTCACCAACCAGGCCTTCCGCTAGAGGGGTGATTCTATCCAATATAATATAAGACAGTAACTTGTATGCTGTGCAAAGGAGAGCTATATTTCGGTAATTCTCACATTTCAAGCAGTCTCCCTTCTTGAAGATACAGCATATTGCAGCCAATTTTTATTCATTAGGAATAACTTCGGTTTGCTATACTAATCGAATGAGGTCGAAAAGACAGTTCCACAAAGTATCTCCTCCGTATATCAAGAGCTCAGAATTATTGAAGTCCACTACAGGTGAGCGGTTTCGTTTTAGTCTCTGCATGGCCCTAGTGAATTCCTCTTGGGATCTCAATGCAAATTTTCGCTGTCTGTATTTGAGGTGACACAAAATTAGTCTTTCGCGCATGATGAACACCAAGCCGGAGTGGACACTTCTCTATGCGTTGAGTAGTGCATCAAACTTGACACAGAGGTTTCCATCCCGGTCCCGAATGGCGGTTAACACAGGCCTGAAACTATGGTGCAATCCAGTAATTCCCCTAATGAAATTACGCCAACTCATTCCTGAGTTGTTGATTTTCCAGAACCTCGGCCTTCCACCGTTCTCACTTCTTCCGTCTACAAATCCGCTTAGTTGCCTCGGGGCAAGAGCAGCTTTGTTTTTCCTTGCGATTGTTAGACATCGTAGCACTTCACTATGGGTTATATTTTGTTGCTCGACTGCAAGATGACACTCATATCTAAAATCTGTTGAGCAGCACTGAAAACCAAAGTTTTCAGTGCCTCCCAGACAGAGTTCACACAGTCAGACTGGAAATTAGCTTCTTCGATGCTGTCGCTGACAAGATCCTAATATCGTTTATTTTGATCTTGCGTTCGTTAGTATATTCTTTTAATCGGTTCCCAGACTTGTACGAAAACTTCCATAGTAGCTTCGCAGCGACCAAATAATGATCGCTGCTTACGTTTTTAGTTGCTGACCGATACCCTCTCACATCCTGCAAATCCCTTGATTTTTTTGAATCTCTTGGTGACAAAGGCGACTTTTGAAAAGAACAGGAGTATGGGCGTACTGAATCCCCTTCAGCTCCTACTGTAAGAGCTGGATGAACATCACGGCCATCTTCCATTAGCAGATTATGATAGAAATCATGAAATTCTGACGAAATAAAAGGCAGCAGGCAAAGCAAATCATTTTTCTTGTTTGTATTAATCCTCACCAGGAGTGTTATAGCATCGTTTTAAATGAGTTTCTGTGATGAAAGAAATACCACGGCATGCAAAATGAATAATTTTTAATTGTTCATAAAAACTTTTTTTCAGATCTGATACATCTGACAAATTGAAACCAATCTCTAGGCACATCAGTGTTAAAAGAAATTTTCCTTTTGTATTTTTCGATTGTCGCGTGAACTGTGTCACACTCCATGTGATCAACTTTCAAACATTTGTGATCGATGTGCTGTATTTTGCAAAAGAGTCATAAACACGAGTCACTATAAAATATAATGCGTTTGGTGTTTGGTGGTAACGGTTTGAGATGTCTATAAACACAGGAAGCAATTTCATTCCCGCGTCCCTTAGCAATTGCTTCTTGCCACATGTAGTTGAATGGATCTTCCTCTAGATCTGATAATGTGTTTTGTTCATTTTCACAATTGGTATTGCAAAAAACACTTTCAAGTAAGATATATTCGATCGGCTGCAATAATAATTTTTCTTGAGTTTTATTTTGATATTTTGGAACGCACATTTAACCGACTTGTAACTATAAATTCGTTTGTGGTTAATTTTTGTTTGTCAGGTTGGAATATCGAATTGCATCAACGTATGATAGTAGAATTTACAATTTTTGATACTTGTGGAATGCCATATATGGATGCACCGGTGTACAATTCAGAATTAATTATTTTTAAAATTTTTGATATAGTTATGCCCAGCCATGCTTGTATTACTAAAGTTAGGCTATGCCCGTATACATAGCTTAGTGATCAAATACTTAATTTGCATGTACGTAAATGAAAATTTATAATTATTTGCTACACTAGAAAATTATGTCGATTTTAATGTTGTTGCAATAATTAACATAAACATTAATTAATTTACAACATACAGGTATTATGTATGCATGTACATACATATGTTGTCGCATATAATATACTCGAAATACATACAATTTCGTAAAAGCTAGTGTGTAATGGAAAATTCGTTGCAGCTTTTCATTATGAATATTTGAAAGGGGGATACAATAGGGTTGGGTAAGATGGGATTAAATATCTATAATTTCTCGATATTCATTGCGGTAAAAAAAATTCGATAACACATATAATACTCGTAGTAATAACAATAATATATAAAACACGCATTATTATTATTATCTCTACATACACACACACGTTATTCACATTAAACCTTTTTAATTCTTTGAAAACATTTCTATTCCAAACCTCTATTGTACGACTAAATAATATTGTAAGCATGAAACACACCGGCTACGGTAAGTGATTGGAAAACCAAATTTTTTTTTTTTATTTAACCAACATTGAAAGCATAACATTTTCCACATTCACGTCGTCTTTACTTAAAACAAAATGTTTTTAATTATTTTAATGTCCTTAGGGAGGATAATACGGTACAAAATATACAGCATATATTTCTACATATATTGTCATGTCGAACAATACTATATACATATGTACGTATGTATACACTGTGCTATCTACATTTATTCAAACATCAATCAAATTTATATTTTTAAAGTCGACAGACACTAATATTTTAATCACATAAATCACGTTATTGATGTGAAAGATATGCAAATCATGTATTATGAACGAACGCAAGCCCTCCGCTGATGTCTTTAAGGAACGATGTTGTTGTTGTTGAAAAAATAATATAAGATGAAAGTAATAATCCATTAAGTATATACGAGTATGTATAAGACGATATGGAAATACATAAATCACAAATAACATAACAATAAAATTAAATTTATGTTTGTTTCTTAAATAGATCGCACATAAATACATACATACGTCTTTAATATCGTTATTATTTTTGTGCAAGAAGCTTTCGTTATAAGCACGTCGTATTTATATATTTTATTATATATAGATAAAATTGAAATTCTCACTTGGGAATCGGGATGGGTTTCCACCGCCCAATAAATGCTGCAAAAATAACAACGCAATTTATTTATGTATATTGAATTTGATGCCGTGATTTCTTAAGACAGCTGCACTTTAAATTTAACACGTTTGACCTAATTTGTTATTGTTTTCGAAACACCCTCGTCATGTTTTCTATAATTTTATATAAATCTGAGGCTGATCTGATACTTTGCATACTTAACAGGAAGTTTAACCTTAAAATTGTATTAATCAAAAAAATTTATCAGTTTCAAAATAACTAAAAAAGCGACGGTTACATGAATCAAATTCGGAATGAAACGTTGGACAACGTTGCGATACTTTGTATTAAATAATAAATAGTGTCTAGAGGCCATTACTGGCCGCTTACTGAGTCAACTATTTAGCCCCAATGGTTTCGATCCTGAGAATGGTATTCATACATTCTAAGACAATCTGAAGAGGCTAAGTCGTTCTCTACACCGTGGAGCCATCGTCGCCTACAACGACCTCTGCGCCTACCATATGGTCGCTCTCCTTTCAGAGATCGCTACACAGAACGTGACCGAGCCAGCGCACTCGCTGAGATATTACTTCATGTATAATATCGGGGATCTTCATCAGATCTCTGATTTTGAAATTGTACTGAGCTCGGTATGTACCAACTATTTCACGTTTTGGGCCGTAAATCACACGCATGATTCTTCTCTTAAATGTAAGGAGCCATCTCTCGTACTCATCCGTCAGCGCCCAACTTTCACATCCAAACATAACAACGGGCCTGATCAACGTTCGACGTGCCGATCCTAAATCTCGTATCCGGGTATACTTGAGCGAGGGTCCAGTATTTTTTTGGCGGTATCCATTTTTCTTTTTGTTGACTTTATAAACCGTTGATTTTTTTTACGGATGCGGGTCAGCCCAGCGATCCAACCGTTTAGTCGCCTATACGACAAGTAAAGGATACTGTGGTGGTATTCTTGGGAAACATGTTCGTGCAATTTAGATTTACGAGATATGTGAGTGCCCCCCGATCACAATGGCCAAAGTTAAGGTCTCATGAGCCGAAGTCAAGCAAAATATCAGGTTAAATGGAAACTACCTTGCAGTTTATATACCTGATGAATTCCGGTTCGAATCCCATTTCTCGCATTAAATAAACCTCAGTAACATAATTACTATTTGAGTTGATATACTTCCGGAAAGATGAGAATGTTATAGAACTTTGCTTTGAACATCTTTTTTTAGGGAAACATCGCAGCACTATTTGAAATTTTTTAATTCCAACTTCATAGTTCTTGGTAAATTAATGACTGTATAGCAGGCGACACGGCGTAATGCCTCTTTTTGATAGGGGTGGCATTTTCCACGTCTATCACATGCTCTACTACATGTGTCCTACCCAAACCCTTAGAAGCAAATGATAGAAACTGCAAGGTTACCTGGTATAATCTCTTTCCTTGCTCGCGATTCAAGTCAAATTGTTTCAACAAGTTTCTCTTATCGTTCCTTCTCGTTTCTGCTTCGATGAGGAAAAAATTGTGCCATTTATGAGTCTCTCCGAACCTGAATCCTCAGAATTTTGCACATTCAGTTAAAAATTTCCCGACCTTTGTTCTGGCATCTGTAACAGTCTTCTTAATCTTTGCTTAATCCTCAACCTACACAGAAATTGTGACTTTTTCCTAATGGACATTTAGTAAAGGTATCACCCAGGAGTTTAAAATTCCGACAAATTATATAACCACGGCGTTCAAAAGCGTGCAGGGTCTGGGGTTTTATGCCGTCTTCGTCACTCTCGTAGTTGTATTCATTACAATCGAAAGTGGACTCTACATGCTCCATTCGAAGTCTACATGGTAGGTTCCGAATCCAAGATCATCATTTTTTCAACTTCTCGTGGTTCAATTAATTTACGAAGACGTAGACCACAACTTCTCGAAATTAGCACAAACTTTACGTAAATTTTCTGTATGTGGTCGAAATCTTTATTTTCAGTGACATTTTTGAGTGCATGACTCAAATTATTTAAAACAATTTCTAAGATTTCATCCTCTGGTAGTGGTCTAGACAGCGAGTCAACCATTTCAATTTCCAATATAAAATCATAAAAGATTCCCTGGATTCCTGATTTAAGTTGTCGTATATAAATATAATTCAACTTCTCGGCTATTCCGGATACAAAATTACGAACCACGTGACTAGATCAGCTTTGGATATACCATCTTGATGGGCATGTTCTTCAAGTCGCATAATAAAATCTTGAATATTGTCGACACCTTTCTCACCGTCTTTACCAGACAACGAAATTGGCCATTTGGGTGTATCTGATCGTCCCTTGATATTACGACTAAATAATTTACGAACACTTCGGTGATTAGTCCTCGATTGGTTATTTGAGGCGGAATCGGATCACTCTCACTCTCGCTCTCACTAATATTTCTAGCCTTTCGACAAACATTGTTATTTTTTAGCCCAAACGTCATACAAATGTACAATAAATGCAGTCATAATAAAAAAATTTCTAAATACCACAGTTTATTCGTTTTTTCCAGGCATCCACATTAGAAACACACCAAAGTTGTTTAGCCTCAGTGCTAGACATATTTTTGCGTATTTTACTACGTGAGTGCTACCCAAGGTCGACTAAAATTTGGTAACAAAATTTTATTTTTAATAAAATTTAAATAATATTTGTCATAGAAAAAATTCTCGGCACCAAATTTTGTTCGACCTTGCCAAGTACTCACATAGTAAATCACACGAAAACTTGTCTGGAAACAGCGCCGGGCAATTTTTTGTGTGTTTTACTATGTACGTGCTGGACCAGTTGGATAAAATTTGGGTGTCCAAAACTTTTATTATTTGTTACTCCACAGATAAAACAACTATAATTTCAGAAATAAATAAATTAAATTAATTCGTTGTATATCAAATGCAACAACATCGTCGGTACCTTGAAAATGCTGGATATCCGCTTGTTAAATTGACCAATATAATCCAAGTGGCGTGATTGCCTTGGATTAAGTTCAGTTTAGGACTGAATTGCTCTGGTCACAGGTTTGTGTGGTCGGTGTAGATGGTAAAGTCCCGATCGTCGACAAAATATCTGAAATGTTTCATTGCTAGATCAATTGCGAGTAATTTCCGATGGAATGCAGAGTATTTATTTATGGCATCCGAGAATTTCTTTGGCAATAATCCCAAGGGCTTCCAACACTTGTCATTGTTCTGTTGCAGAGCAGCTCCGATGCGGTATTGTTTGATGTATCAGCTGTTATGCCCACCTTTGACAACATGTTGACATTGGTCAAGAGCAAGAGAAGGTCTTGGCTATTTTGGACGTAATAATTCTGCCAAGCGACTATGAATTGGCGTGAGTATTTCAAAACACTTTGGTATAAAAATTAGTGGTTGTTTATTTTAATTTGATTTATACAACGGTTTATAGATAATTATAACTCAAACTATTCTAAACTAATGTATAGATTAAAAAGTTATGTTATTGTCAAATTTTTAATTTTTAATTTTTTTAACTTTTCAAAATTGCTAAATCAAAAATTTAATTTTTTATTTGAATGACTGTTTTACAGCAAAACATCAATTATCTCATCTACGATAACAGCTAAGAAACAATTGAGACCGTTTTCGGACCTGAAATTTTTTAATATCATTTTTTAATACATTTCACCCTTTCACCATTTCACCCTGTAGTTCAAAAAATATTGAACATTTTATTTCCTCTTTCGTTGTCCTTTAAGGTTTTGCACATTAAACACATTTCAGTTTGTTTTTCATAATTTTGGCAGACTAGACAGATGGACAATGAGTGATGAGACCGAAAGCACTGTAAGTACCGTCCTAGCTTTGGTAGTTTGGTATTCGAGGTTGTCGGGATCAATTCCCGATGGTGAAAGCAATGTTGTGTGTTTTTAATGTGTAGGTTAGGTTAGCTTTCCAAGTGGATTTAATTCACTTTATGCAGCTATAGCCAGCGTATTCCAGATGATACATTTTCTTTATCTGTGGGAGCCTGCACTACCAGAAGTGAATTCCGTACTCGACGTTTTATACTCGCAGGAGTTGAAATTTGAACTGAGTGAAGTATATTCGATAACTCTTAAGCCTTCTGGGTGTAATCCGTGTATGCTAAAATGTTTTTATTTCCTTTCAGTACACTCAATAGTATAATTTTACTTGTTCCAAGTTCGTTCGAGACACGGTGGCTACAAGATAATTTGAAAATTGTTCCTTCAGCCTTTGAGACTCAAATGGAGCTCCAAATACCTTAATTAAACTAACCACTTTTCTGAGTCTTTGCGATATGCCGACTGTTACAGTAATAGGTTAGGTAACATATATAGTCAACATCCAGAAAATCCAGCTCCATTAATTGTTGCCTCCTTGAAACATCAAGCAATACGTAAATCTCAAAATGTGCCAAAATGTCGGTTTATAACTATATTCTGAAAATTTTATTTTAATGGATTCTTCTTATTCGATGAAACGATATAATTTTAAATTTGTAAATGTTTATTTGTACTGAAATGTGATTACCCTAATTCAAATTATAAATCAACGACCAACGAGCCCACGCACCAGTAAAATGTACGGAAGGATGCAATAAGTTTCGTGGTGTCAAATGATATTTAAAAAATTAGGGCCCCTTAGCGAGGTGTTAAGAAACTTATCAATTCACTGAATATCTTGCATACATTTTACTGGTACATTTGGATATAAGTTTAAAATTTATTTTGGTGATATAGAATGTACCGCAATAAATAAATATGCCATCGATTGTTTAAAGCTATAGTTGCTGGATAACGATTACATCTAGACCTACTTGGCAAAATCAGGCCCAGAACGATCATGAATATGTATACAAATATCCATGCCAATTTGAACATTGGTTTGATACACAAGAAAAATCGAATGCCGCTTAGTGTAAAGCGCCTTACCCACAGGAAAACGAAAACGAAAACTGATTTTATATTTTTTGCTATAATTAACTCCAATATAATTAATATGTACAGATCTTAATTCTATAAAAATTATTCGTACACAAAATACAAAGCTATTTTTATTTAAAAAGTCAATTAAAAGTAATTAATTTAATCGGAAAATCAAATTTTAATATTTTCGGTCAGAAAATTAAATTTTATGACCGAAAATATTAAAATTCGATTTTCCGACAAAATTAATTACTTTTAATTGACTTTTTAAATAAAAATAGCTTTGTATTGTGTTTACGAATAATTTTTATAGAATTAAAATCTGTACATACTAATTATATTGGAGTTATAGCAAAAAATATAAAATCAGTTTTCGTTTTCGTTTTCCTATAGGTAAGGCGCTTTATAGGCTGTAAAATGGAAGCACTGGTTGCGTGGTTCGATCGAAGACTGATGAATGAACTCTTTAATATAAATAATGACAATCTAGTTGTTTCGATATTAAATGGAGAAAAACAATTGCACATACCAGTTTTTTTTTAAAATCCCGAAAACAGAAACCGAATCCAGATTCTATTATTTTCATTACTCTAAAGACGTGTCCGATTTCAATAATATTAACTTACCTTGGAATAATCTTGACGTAACTGAAATAATTTGGACCTCCATTTTCGATAAGTCATCAATCATTTTGACAGTAATACTTTTGACATTGTTTATATAAATTATAACGTGAACAGTATGAAATCGTAAAATTTGGCTCGAATGGGTTGGCGACCTTGTGGGCGCTGGTAAACAATCTTTCAGAATCAGACATGGTTCAACCCGATCTAATCTTTTTTTTTTTTTGTTGAAGCAACAAACAATAATGATCTTTATGATTTTTCGTTTTTGGATTTACGATTTGGATAATAACGCCCTAATTTTTTTTCGACATTTTTACAAATGACAGCATTTTATCGATTATAGAGTTAAATTATAGTTTCTACCGTCTGTATATAGTATACTCATATTTGTCATCGTTAACTTTTCATAAACTACATATTAATTAGAAAAACTTTTAACCCTCAATCATCTTTATCCAATTCTCATAATGTATGATAGCGATACGACAACAAAGTTTACCACACGTATACATGCAGCACACATGCCAATTTTATAAAAATATGTATATGCTCTAATTATGTAGACAGTTCTAAAAACAAATTTTTAATTAACTTAATAAAATATTTATCACAAATTAATTAATAATTTTTATATTAAATAATTAATACAGAATACATACATACGAGTATATGAATGTATGTACATACGAGTATATACACATCTCTCTATATATACTGGTAAATATAATTTTGGTAAATAAGATATATTGTGAACACCGACAAAAAACGGAAACTTATTTATACATGAGTGTATGTGTGTGTGTGTGTGTGTGTGTGTGTGTGTGTGTGTACTTTCATATAAATTTTCACAACAAAAAATCAACGTTAAACAAAATATTGCGATGAAAATGGAAATTACGATGGTGGTTGTGAATTGAATGTGGAAAAACAAACAAATTAAGGAGTACATAATATGGAAATGGAAAATCAACACCAAAATTACCTTTTTGTTTTGCGCTTGTGGTATAAATTAATTGAAAATGTATATGAAAATGTATACGGGGTAAAAATACGCTTCCTGTTGTGTCGATTTTTGTCGAAAATATTTATTCTTCAAAATTTGTAATATGTAGTTGACTAGGTCACATGGCAGGATTATATCAATAAGTTACTTAGCTATAGGTAATTTAGTAAAGTGTTATGATTGGTATCGATCAAAATCTAATGTGGTGAGCTACTGGACATAAAATGTATATTTTGATTAAAAATTGAACCTCGTTACATCCAAATTGTGACATTTAGTCTCTTATGAATTTTAATTAATTCAGATAATTTAAAGATTTTTTAGATCTCAATGTGGTGAAATTTTAATTATTCTTCACCATTCTGATCATTTCACCCACAAATAAAATTTTTCCTGAACATGCACTCTATGACTAGTGGTGGCGAACCTTTTATGGATTCGTGCCAAACCATTATAAAATCTATTTAAAAATCTGTATAGCTTGCGTTATAAGAGTTGAATTATGGCAAAAACATCATTTAAGTTTGGCTTAACGAAAAATAATATTTTTATGACAAATACAAGAACTCGGGAAACTTGTGCTTTAAACCAATTACTAAATGTTTGTTGTGTATAAATTTAATAGGGTGCTCGTTGTTGTACTTTGCACATCCTGCAGTTAATTATCGATCGATTACTCTTATTTAATGATGACTGCGCTCAGAGAAGGGAGTTTACGCGTCATCTATTATTTTCTACGTCTACGTGCCGACAACCTGTAGACAACGTCGATAATATACACAATTCCAGGAATAATTTTGTGAATTAGTATAAGCTGACCAAATTTTTATTATAGGATCAATTCAATACGGGTGGTGAAAATTTAATAAAATTTTCATCAATGCAAAAATGATAAAAAGAAACTCTTAACGTAGAAAAGCAGCTAACGAAAATCGGAGTGATAAGAATCTTTACAATAAGATTATAAGTTTTTTTTTTTTTTATTAAACTGTCAACGGCTTTATTCTTGAATCTTATCTAGTGGATCTACTCTGCGAAGCCGTCTATATTTCGGTTGCCTTAAAGTTAAAAGTTAAGTTGACGTGGTCGCTGTTTTACGGCACACTTAGACCAGTGTTGGTCCGTTGTGATACCACCTCCATTCACACACACACATTCATTCAACTCATTCATTCATTCAACTCATTCACCCTCATTCACACATTTTTTACAGTGTACCACCTGCGCAATGCATAGCTCCATGTCACCCTGTACAGTGACATGGAAGGTGGGTCGGCCCTTGGGTACTAAATTCCAACTGCGGTTTAGATGTATAGTTTCGATTAGTCATCCCCCCGTTCGTCAGCGAGATGAAAAATCCATTAAAACACATCCCCGTCTTTGTTGGGATTCGAACCCGGTACCTCCCGATCCAAACGTCGCAGCTTTAACCACTCGGTTGCCTTAATAGTTGTCTGGCTAATTCATTCGTTGGGGTGAGTTTCCAGTTTCGAAATGTACTTCAAACTGTGTGATTAGATCATATCTTTGACCGTTTTAATCCCAAGGTCTCTATGGATGTTGCAATTTCGGATATACCACGGAGCATTTGTAATACAGCGAAGTATTTTAGATTGCGTTCGTTGTAAAAGATCTATATTTGATGCGCTTGTACAAACCCCACAGTTAAATTCCATATTTCCATATAGAAATTAGGATCATTTTGTATAGTATAGAACCTTCCATTCTAGGGAAAGTTTTGATTTTCTTCCAATCAGCCAGTAAATTTTTGAAAATTTTATTTTTATTTGGTTGCGCTTTGATTCAATGTGTTTTCTCCATGTCAATCTTCTATCAAGATGAAGACCCAAGTATTTGACGTTTGTTTGTTGAGGAATGGTAACATTGTTTAATTTCACCGCTGGACATGTACGCTTACTCAACGTAAATGTTATGTGTGATGATTTGTTTTGTTGTTTTGATTTGTTTCTTTGCCAATTTTTCATGCAATTCTCTTGATGCAGTTTGAGGATTTTTGTGTTAAAACATGATAGCAGTGTCATCTGCAAATGTTGATGTTACAACTTTATCAGTTGTTAGTAGATCGGCAGTATACAGCAAATACAATACTGGCTCCAGTACGCTGCCTTGTGGAACTCCTGCGTTTATATCATTTAGTTTAGTAATGGCTGAATTGTGTTTAACCTGATATTTTCTTTGAAACAAGTAGCCTTCAAGGACGGCATGAAATTTTTTTGGCAGGTGAGATTTTATTTTGTATATAAGGCCCTCATGCCATACTTTGTCGAAAGCTTGCGCAATGTCTAGGAAAACTGCCGAACAATATTTCTTTTCTTCTAATACAAATTTAACTGTGTTAACAACTCTGTGCACCTGTTCTACAGTGCTATGTTGGTCTTGAAACCCAAATTGGTGGTCTAGTATATAATCTATCCATCAGATAATATTGGTTTTAATTTTTGTAATACCATTTTTTCAAACAGTTTAGAAATCATCGTGTTTCGTCTTTTCCAGGCTTTGGAATCATTGTAATTTGAGATATTTTCCATTTTTCAGGGAAATAGCCACATCTCATAATCGCATTAAAGATATAAGTTATGAGTTTTATTCATTTATCAGGTAATTCTCTGATCATTTTTCCGATATTAAAATCACGTCCAAGAGCTTCGTCTAGAGAGCCCAATTAGTTAATTTATTTGTTAGACGTTGAGGTGGTTCTGCCTTCAAAGCTCTGGTACTCAGAGTTATTATTATTGGTGAGTAATCGGATGATAAGTCATAGCAATCTTCTACCTGAGCATTGGTGCGTGCAATTCCTTTTGTTATACAGAAATCTATTAAATAAGGTATTTCATTTCTATCTGATGGCCAGTAAGTTGGGGGTCCAGAAGATAAATAATCTAGATTTTTTTCATTCATTGCTTCATATAATTGCTTTCCTTTAGGTGTTGTTAATCTCGAACCCCATTGCAGATATTTAGCATTGTAGTCGCCTCCTGCGAAAAATTTAATGCCCACCTGATTCAAATAATCGATATATTGCTGCTTTTTGATTGCGTGTTTCGCTGGACAGTAAACAGCCGATATTACACAGTTTCCAGACCATTCTTCTAGGCAGATATTATAGTTGGTTGGATGTGATCTTTATCATAATTGTTGTGTTCATTATGCTTTAATCTTCGTTTGATTAAGAACGCAGTGCCGCCGTGTGCTCTTCCATCTGGATGTTTGGTGTCATAAACTGAATATCCGTGGATTTTAAAAAATGTGTTTTTTGTAAAGTGTGTTTCTGATATTAGCATGATGTCTATATTTTGATCGACAAGAAAGGTCTGAACCCAGCTTTGTGCTGTGAAAGACCGTTCCCATTCCGTCATTTTTGGCTTTTGACGATAATTTGCATTAGTGTGTTCATATTTTGCATCATCATGCTCATTTGTCTTTCCATATCATCATATAACTTTGGTTCGTTTCGGTCAGATTGTTTACGGTTGCGTGAATATTTAATTCTTCTTCGTTGAAATGAACTTTCGTTTTTGGGGCGGTACCTTTCAGGATGTTGGCATAGGAAACTCCTGGTTGTGCAAAATTGCTTGTAACATTCTCCAGGTGATTTTGTGTTGTTGAGTGTGCATTCGATTGTTGGGCAATTGTACTTCTTGGAGTCATATCTCTTTGATTGTAATGTGACTTAAGCATTCGTTGCTCGGATCGCAACTTTGGATTGGACTTGCGCTTTAAATCCAGATATACTGGGCAACCTCTATAGTTTGCTGTGTGATTTTCACCGCAATTACTACAGCGTTTTACTGATGGATCATTTCTCGTCTTATCGCATTTTTTTGAATCACGAAATTCGCCACAGATAACGCAAACTTTGCTCAACGTGCAATATGCTTTTGTGTGGCCGTATTCTTGGCACTTGATGCATTTTACTGGTCCGGTTTGCTTTTTGGGTTCCTCTACAGTGATTTTGCGATGCAGTAAATATCTCAAGTTATATATACTGTGGTTTCCTTTGTTTTTCTCATCTGGCTCTAATTCTATGCGAAATATCGGTTGAGGAACCTTCTCCCGATTTAAAATGTTTGCAATAGATTTGGCAGGGGAACTTTGCGCGGCGAGAGCCGCATGAATGTAAGTCACCTCTACGCTGCTCTCCGCGGCATTCATTTTAAAACAACAGTCAACCCTTTTTGACTTTTCAGCTGGTAAGTGTAATATCGCTTTCCGGTTTGTTCGAAATGATTTACAAGCGCTCTGAAACCATTAATTTCCAAAGGTTGGATTTTGGTTTCTTTGATATTGCCTCTTTTAAGTGGGGCAATATAAAATTTTGAATCCGTTAATTGGTCGATTATATCGACGAGTTCATTATTTGACGCCTCTCTTAAATAAATTGATGGCGGCTTTTCTATCGTTTTGGCTGTTGTGTCATCGGCACCATCCTAATCCGTTCTAATCTAGACGCTTTAGTCTTACTAGCTAATTGCGCTGATTTCGGGCTTCTTTTTCTTTCGGTCTGAACAGTTATGTCCGGTTTGCACCAAATTTTCTTTATTTAAGTGACCTATCTCACTAATTAAATTAATATCGTTATTCATGTTCATTGCATTTGGTTCATTGGCTGTTGCAGCATTTATTTTTTTTACTAGTATTTTCATTAGTGTTAAAAGGTGGTACCACCAAATTTGCTAAATTTGATGTCGAAGCACTTTTTTCATTTAGCGTTATTAAATTTTTTTGGGGGCTATGTTCCACTTTACCCATTGCATTCATTGCATTATTCTGATTTAATGCTGATATTGTTGCTTTGGGGAAAAATAGGCCCCTTATTATTTTACCACTAATTATTATTTGTTATATGCACAGTAATTAACTAAAATACTAAATAATTAAAAAGAACTAACACTGCACGTTTTGTTTTAATTATATTCCGCGCACATTGATTTTACGTCCAAACTGCACAACGATCAAAAATAAATATGAAGATGATAAGTTGAATTAAAAATAATCCGGGGACCTCTGCCGCTGATGGTGATATAAAATCGAGTACGTCCTATTCCAGGTTAGCAGATTAAAACTTATCTCTTGCCAAAAATAGTGATAATGCTTCCGCTAAGTATAAGCACATTAATTGCGATACATTTGCATAAATTATTATGAGGTCTAGCGATTTGTAATTGTGGACTCATGACACTGGTAGTGGCACCGGGAGTAATAATATATAATAAACCAACAGTTCATTCTAAATAAAATTTCTTGTGCCTTTCGTAAATAAAAACTTCCGTAAAAAAACAAATAAAAATAAAAGGGATCCAGTTCATCAGTTTTCAAAAACTTTAGTTCTACCTATTTTCCACCTTTAAGAGGTTTAAACTCATATACGTCCTAGATATTTATGGTTCTCCATAACATGCTACAAATGCAAAATGGATGTTTATTCTTAGCCTATGAGTAAATATTAATTGATGGAGCTTTCCATAAAGTATAGTGTACTGCATTTCATCAATATATCTAAATATAGTGATTAAATGCAGTATTGGCCTTAAACCAGTGGGTCTGAAACCAATCAATACAATACCATTTTATTCGACCGCTTCAACCACTTACATATATAATAAAACGTACAAACGTAAATGTGAACATAAAAGCATGACTAGAGAAATATTTTGCCTCAAATTAGTTGACACGATTCAGCAGTAAAGTTATGGACTGTTTAAACTATTTCACATACTCTAATGTTATCTCAAGGTATCTAACCCGACCGGTTTTCGACCTATCTAAATATATTTGGCAAATTGATGAAAATATGTATTCTGAATGGAATAATATTACTGCCAAAGTCACATCGTAAGATGTGTAGAATCCCACAGGAAACATCGAATCACGCATTTGCTTGACCTTATCCATAATAAGAAAATTTAAAAAAATTTGCGAGGTAGCGCTTTTTATTTCAAATCATTAAATTATTGTAGGTTGTTGACATTGTTTTAATTGTCGACGTCAACAAAAAATATCAAACAATCGCATAGATTTTAACCGTCATGCTTCCCTAAGCATAAAGATTTAGAGCTACACTATAAAACCTACCGACGAAATGACTGAAATAAGAATTAAAAAATTAAAAACTGGCAAACAACTAAAATACTTTTTAAAGTCATTTTTTTGATAATTTTCGCGAACTGTCTCCCTGTTACCCTAACCCAACGATATTTTTCCCTTTTAACCCGAATCCAACATAAAAAGTTGCGAAATGCCACTGTTTTCAATATTTTTGCAATTTCAACGAGATTTTGTCCGTTTTAACCTGAATCCATCACAAAAAGTCGCATAAGGCATCGAGGAATTCAATTTTTGTTTTGACTATTTTTGTGATTTCAGCAAGATTTTCTCTTTTTTAACCTGAATCCAACACAATGAATTGGATAATGCATTGAGAAAGGCCACTGTTTGACGTGAATAACTAAAGAATTTACCTGTTACATTTCTGTTCATAATCCGAAGATTTCATTTCGCTCCGTCACATAATGTCCGTTTAGCATAAATTTTGACTCGGAGAAATATGTTTTTTCGGTGTAAAATGCGTGATAATCGACGAGGTTAATACCGTTGGTTGACATGAATGTTTTCTTCTGCTTTCACCATAACTCCCACTTTATCGAGCCCCACACAACATGATTGGCAATCACAAAACTATTATACACTATACAGCAAGTAATGCGGCAAAGCCACACTGCGTTCTCTGGTAAACTTACTTAAGTCGGTAACGGAGAGTGACTCGCTGTTGATGGAATTAAACTTATTGAGTCCCGATTCGGTACCTAACAGTGGTGCGATACTAATTTACATGGCGTTGTGGGTATGTATCATGAAAATCACACCGTGGATTCATATACAATAGACATTTTGATCGGCTACAAGAATCACACCGAGTTGGGTGAACTGAGTAAGATCGCGCTTGCAGTGGGTTACCCTGGCATGATTACGATTAACATTAACGTTGAGGTTGGTATAATGAACGGCGCGATTGGTGTGTTAGTGAATATAGAGCTGCTTAGTGAAGACGAGTACTTTGTAGAGTTGGAGGTCACACACAAACAACGACTCAGACTATGGTTTGAATTCCCGATCGAGATGATGGGCCAGCGATGTCGACTCAAAGCTAAGCCACATGTAATCTGCAAGCGTGAGGTTTTTGACTTCAAATTGACACCGATAACAACGCTTAGTGCCAACATACCGCTTGGTCCGATGATCAAATGCCGCCGAATACAGTTGATCAATGCCCGAGACGATTTCAAATTTTATCATGAATTTGGCCCAACATCCGCTGCCAACACTATTCCCACAAGTAAAAAAATTTTATGATTTTGTTCCTGATCAGTTTTTTTTTATATACTTTTCACCGCCATTATTGCACAAAGCAATATTGATTCCATCATCAGCCGATCGAATTACTTGGCAATTAGCGAAACGTGGATAGAAGATTTCAGGCCAGTGCTTGTCGATGGCTGTGATCTGAGATCAAATCATTAGGTCGCATAGCCGGCGAAGTCGTCATGTATCGCAGCATCAATAGCTTGACTGATTGTAACAGAGTTAACATTGACATATCCGAGGTTTATTTGCAGATCAAAGATCCAAAGGTTGGTGGTGTCTGTCTGGTAAACGTAACAGTCAATGACATCCATTCGAGCACAGCGTTATAACTCAGTAATTATTTGTTTTTTACATGATTTCTTTCTTGAACCCGACGAACGTTAATACACTTCATGCTAAGTAAGTTCAATCTTTCTTTTAACGTTCGCCAGAGACCTCGATGTATCTTGACCATGCTGAAACATCGAGAAATGTCACTTTTTTCAATATGTTTCACGATTCTAGAGAGATTTTCTCACTTTTAACCTGAATCCAGCACAAAGCAAGGGATATTATGAATCGAGAAATACCACTCTTTTTATTTGACTATTTTCGCTATTTCAACAAAAAATTCTGCTTTTTAACTAAGCACACAAACTTGCTGCCGCGGAATGCATCGAGAATTGACATTTTTTTCCAATATCATTACGATTTCAACGAAATTGTTTCCCTTTTAACCCGAATCCCACCGGGCAAATAGCGCAGTGGTTAAAGCTGTGACGTTTGGATCGGGAGGTACCGGGTTCGAATCCCAACAGAGGCGGGATGCATAAGGGATTTTGCATCTCCCGATTACGATCAGTGATTAAATTGAAAACATCTATGACCCTCTGTTGGAATGTAGAGCTCATAGCCCGACCCATTTTCCATGTCACTGTGACATGAAGCTATGCAATGCGCAGGTGGTATACTGTACTTGTGTGAATGGGATGAATGAATGGGTTGAATGAATGTTGGAGTGGCAGTTCCACAAAGTATCCCCTTCGAATATCAAGAGCTCCGAATTAATGCAGTCCACTAGAGATGAGCGATTTAATTTTAGTCTCTGCATGGTCCTAGTGAATTCCTCATGGGATGGCACCTTAATGCAGTCTGTATTTGAGGTGGCTCAACAACAGTCTGTGACGCATGATAGACACCAAGGAGGTCGATAAAGTGTCCATTCCATGCGTCGATTACTGCGTCGATGTTGACACAGAGTCGCAGTTTCGTGTCGGGAGTACAGACCATGTTCACACACAAGTCGGTCTGATTTCAGCCAGCTCTAGCATTAAAGTCCCTAATTACCATTCTAACATCGTGTTCGGGTAAAGATCCCATCAGATCCGTCCAAGTCACTGTCAAATGAGTCTTTATCATGGGGCTGGCTGTAAATTATCGACAGGTTAGCAAGCGAAGCTTACACAATCGGTTATTGACTGCTTGGAAATCCAAATCAGCCTTCTTTACCTGCGGCCCAAAAAGAAATCCAGCTGCAATATTTACGAGGTCATCTCCACTGTATAACAACGTATAGTCCTGGAACATATGGTCTCTACTTTTAGGCCAGCGAGTTTCTTGAGGAACAATTTAACAAACCATTTCTTGTAACTAAGAACCAAAGGTCATAAAAGGTCATTCCTAGTTTCTGAGAAAAGCACTGACCTTTCTGGACACAGTTTGTTAAAAACTCATCAAGTTAAAGTGTTGGGCCGTTTTATCCAAATCACTCGCGTGTCAAACAAATTTAACCGCGTGCCAGTTGGCGCGCGTCTGATAGGTTAGCCATCGCTGCCTATGTACATACAAAATATTATAATGAGAACATAAACGAACAGGTTGGTGACATAAAATCAGCTGATTTATATAAAATTCTCATGTTAAGCTTTTCATATATTTACATACATATATATGTAAGTGTAACAGCAGCAAATTTGTGTTCGCTTCTGATATTGTTGTTGGTGTATATGCTAAAAGCATTCTAAAAAATTTTCTATTAACTAATTAATGTGTCACATCTCATATCGTATATGAAATTAAATACAAAAAAAAAAATTTTAAATTAATAATTTTGAAAAGTTATGAAAAATTTATCACATCAGAACGAGATGTCGTCTAAAATATAATATTACGAGTGTATAGCACCCCGAATCTCTAGCAAGATACTATACATATATTATGTTTATATGAATGGCTGTATATATATGTGTGTACATATGTATTATTAAAATAAACATAATTGTAAAATTATGTATATACTCGTATAGAAATTAAGTGAAAGTGAAACAAGATGTTTTTATTTAAAATATTTTTCCCAATTTTTCTTCTTTTTTTTTTATTTTGTTTGAATTTTTCTTACGTTCTCTTGTATGCAAAGGGTGTCCCAAAATGAACGCAAAATTTGTATTTGCCGCCATTTGCGCAGTAAAGTGTGGGCAACCCCAAAAAAAAAATTATTTGACAGCTGAGCGGTTAGGATTTGTAAGAATGTGGCGTTACACGATAGAACAACGTATTTTCATGATTATTGAGCTTCAACAAGTGGATGCTCATTTTTCGAGAAAAATCATCCTAAGCGATGAAGCACATTTTCATTTTTCACCTTGATGGCTTTGTTAATCGCCAAAATTGCCGCATTTGGAGTACGGAGAACCCACATGTGATTGTCGAAAAACAGTTGCATCCACTGTTTGGTGCAGATTTTGGGCTGGAGGCATCATTGGACCATACTTTTTTGAAAATGAGGCTGGTCAAGCAGTAACTGTTACTGGTGCTCGATATCGCGACATGAGAACGTACATTTCTTTCAGCCTCAGTTGAATGATATTGACATAGACGACATGTGGTTTCAACAAGATGGTGCCACATGCCATACAGCCCGTGAATTTCCCAGTCGTGTACTCTCTCGTTTCGGTTATTTGAAGTCAATGGTCTATGCCAATAAGCCCACAATCACCCGTGCACTACAGGAGGAAATTAAACGCTGCATCAACGAAATTCAATTTATGCAAAAAGGTCATGGAGATTTTCAATAAAAGAGTGCGTATGTGCCAGCAAAGCTGTGGAGGCCGAGTGCGTATGTCCAGCAAAACTGTGTTTTCTATTTTATTTCAATCTTGTGTTAATTTTGGGACACCCTTTATATGTACATACATATAAGCAACAGCACGAGAATGTATACATACAACAAAATTTTACCGTGTTTCAAGAGTGATGAACATGACAGGCATTATTTGTCATATAATAATAATATCCATAATAATTTAATTTAATTTTCGTTTTTTGGGTTAAAATGTGAAAACGTACGTATATGTACATCCATATGTGTATGTACGTATACATATGGGGGATGTAATTCTAATGAATTTAATGGGGAATTTTTTTTTTATCGGTTTTAATTTTATGATTAATGATGGTAATTGAATTTTATGTATGTACGTCTCCTGAACAAAATTGATAATCATGAATGAAATGTTTGTAAATTCATTGAAATGGATTAGCAAAAGGGAATTTGAAATCACTTTGAAATATATATTTAATTGTTTCGTAATTCTGGGCATTAAGCGGGTAGGCCGACATGCTTTTATACACACTAAAAATGTTTAAAATAAAAAACGGGATAGTTGGGAACATGTTGTTGAAACTTGCACTCCCGCTTCTCATGAGTAAAAAAGGCACTATTGAAAGAGCAATTTGTTTAAAAGTAGAGGAAATAATTTATTTATTTAATTATTGGAGTAAGGTCTACAAATATGACCTGAATATAAAAGAAAACATATTATTATAAATTGGAAAATACTAATTTTTCACCGATAATTCAAAATGAAACTATTATTACACCGCTGAGATTCTGATGTAAATGATTTGTTGAATTTGTTTCCCGGACCACAAGAATATAACGAAACTGAAAATGGTGAATTTGACGGTTCTGGCGTAGATCCAAATTACGTTCCATCAGAATCTGATGAATAAAATGTTTTAACGAGTGATTCAGAAATTGCTCTTATGGCTGCTGAAATTGAGAGCAATTTACAAAACGATACTTAAGCTAAGCCGAAACAAAAATATTTAAGAAAAATTAAACAAAATAAACGGAATCACGGCCAACCTTGTATATGAGACAAAATCGGGCAAAAAAGTTTCTGAAAAAAATTCTTGGGCTCTTATAATCAACGAATATTAGTTATATCTTTATTGGTTGGACTGGAAGAAAAGAACACTCAAAAGATATAAAAGTACAATGGGACCAATAAACCACTCAGTTTATTAATATTTAGAAATTGGTACACAATTGATTCATATAAATGCCAGAGATGTTTTCGATGTTGCTTTGGTCAGACAGATAGTTTTTTGAAAAGTGTCGGTTAAAAGAAATGAAATGTCTCTTTAACATTTGCGGATCATCGTGGTACGACGCCATCAAAAAAAATTTCCAATGATAAAATGCATTTATTTTAAGTTAAGGTTCATATTGTTTTCCGGCTTACGAGACCCCTTATACTCGTAGAGATACCGCAAATTTAACATTGGGAAAAATATATCATTGGAATAATTGACGCACCACATCGGAGCTGATTTAAGTTTTAAAAGTAAAGAGAACTACAAAAAATTATCAATTTTGGATCCAACTTTAAAAGTCTTTTTGGTCTACAACAGTGTCTGACAATGCATTATCTATAAACCTAGATATTTTTCTACAAACGCCAATATTATGGACATACAATTTAACTGTGCATGTCGGTGCAGTAGTATCGCGTCGTGTATCAGACGTTTGGAAACGAACCCCTACTAAACGTACGATCTGTCATTCATATTGTAACAACTGTACAAAAACTTCTTTTTACCTGCTATATTAACCATAAGTACCTAATACCGGGTCATACTCACTTGGAGTGCGATTCGGACCATTCTATAATCGGAAGAAAAAAGAGAAATACTGGAGTCAAAATTCACCATCGACTCGACTGGTGTCTGTTTGGTAGAACATGTGGAACACTACTTTAACGTTTAATTTCATCGAAATGGAACCGGTCGATCAAGATGGAGAAAAATTCATTTGGCCGGAGGTTAAATGGTTAAGGTATTCTTGAATATAAAGCCACTCTAAACGAAGACAAACAGTTCAAAATGTTAAATTTACGTCATACCTTAAATATCTTAAATTTACGTCAATTATCTGAACTGAAAAATGAATTATAATCAATGCCATAAGCAAGGAGAAAAAGAAAGATCTTCTCGATATGCTTCCATTAATAGATCCAAATTTTCAAACATTTTATAAAAAGTCAAAATTAGACGCTTGTGAAGTTGATCCTAAATTAGAATTAAACCGCAACAAAAACAACGTAATATGTATAATATGTATTAGTAAATATCGAAAATATATGACATTTAGGCGAACATTTAATTATTTGTATATAGTTATTTATTGTATCTATTGCATTATGTAAAAATTGGTAACCAAATAGTTCTAAGTGCTCAACCATATAGAAAACTAAAGGGTTAACACTAATAATCCAATCATGCAAAAACTTTTGAAAAGCTAATGGCGTTCACATGGTCAAATTGATGTTTCAGTAAATTTACACTATAGGATTTTCTTAAGAAATTGCGTATCCTACAATCATGCCAAACCGTTTGAAAAGCTAATGGCTTTCACATGGTCAAATTGAGGTTTCAGTAAATTTACACAATAGGATTTTATTAAGAAATGGCGTATCTTAAGACTTTCACTATTTAGCACAAATCTTACTATGATTTTTCGATAGGTTTGAACTAACACTACAATCATGCCAAACCGTTTGAAAAGCTAATGGCTTTCACATGGTCAAATTGAGGTTTCAGTAAATTTACACTATAGGATTTTCTTAAGAAATTGCGTATCTTAAGATTTTCATTATTTAGCACAAGTCTTACTATGATTTTTCGATAGGCCTGAACTAGCACTACAATCATGCCAAACCGTTTGAAATGCTAATGGCTTTCACATGGTCAAATTGAGGTTTCAGTAAATTTACACTATAGGATTTTCATAAGAAATTGCATATCTTAAGATTTTCACTATTTAGCACAAATCTTACTATGATTTTTCGATAGGCCTGAACTAACACTACAATCATGCCAAACCATTTGAAAAGCTAATGGCTTTCACATGGTCAAATTGAGGTTTCAGTAAATTTACACTATAGGATTTTCTTAAGAAATTGCGTATCTTAAGATTTTCACTATTTAGCACAAATCTTACTATGATTTTTCGATAGGCCTGAACTAACACTACAATCTTGCCAAACCATTTGAAAAGCTAATGGCTTTCACATGGTCAAATTGAGGTTTCAGTAAATTTACACTACAGGATTTTCTTAAGAAATTGCGTATCTTAAGACTTTCACTATTTAGCACAAATCTTACTACGATTTTTCGATAGGCCTGAACTAACACTATAATAATGCCAAACCGTTTGAAAAGCTAATGGCTTTCACATGGTCAAATTGAGGTTTCAGTAAATTTACACTATAGGATTTTCTTAAGAAATTGCGTATCTTAAGATTTTCACTATTTAGCACAAATCTTACTATGATTTTTCGATAAGCTTGAACTAACACTACAATCATGCCAAACCGTTTGAAAAGCTAATGGCTTTCACATGGTCAAATTGAGGTTTCAGTAAATTTACACAATAGGATTTTATTAAGAAATGGCGTATCTTAAGACTTTCACTATTTAGCACAAATCTTACTATGATTTTTCGATAGGTTTGAACTAACACTACAATCATGCCAAACCGTTTGAAAAGCTAATGGCTTTCACATGGTCAAATTGAGGTTTCAGTAAATTTACACTATAGGATTTTCTTAAGAAATTGCGTATCTTAAGATTTTCATTATTTAGCACAAGTCTTACTATGATTTTTCGATAGGCCTGAACTAGCACTACAATCATGCCAAACCGTTTGAAATGCTAATGGCTTTCACATGGTCAAATTGAGGTTTCAGTAAATTTACACTATAGGATTTTCATAAGAAATTGCATATCTTAAGATTTTCACTATTTAGCACAAATCTTACTATGATTTTTCGATAGGCCTGAACTAACACTACAATCATGCCAAACCATTTGAAAAGCTAATGGCTTTCGCATGGTCAAATTGAGGTTTCAGTAAATTTACACTATAGGATTTTCTTAAGAAATTGCGTATCTTAAGATTTTCACTATTTAGCACAAATCTTACTATGATTTTTCGATAGGCCTGAACTAACACTACAATCTTGCCAAACCATTTGAAAAGCTAATGGCTTTCACATGGTCAAATTGAGGTTTCAGTAAATTTACACTACAGGATTTTCTTAAGAAATTGCGTATCTTAAGACTTTCACTATTTAGCACAAATCTTACTATGATTTTTCGATAGGCCTGAACTAACACTATAATAATGCCAAACCGTTTGAAAAGCTAATGGCTTTCACATGGTCAAATTGAGGTTTCAGTAAATTTACACTATAGGATTTTCTTAAGAAATTGCTTATCTTAAGATTTTCACTATTTAGCACAAATCTTACTATGATTTTTCGATAGGCCTGAACTAACGCTACAATCATGATAAACCGTTTGAAATGCTAATGGCTTTCACATGGTCAAATTGAGGTTTCAGTAAATTTATACTATAGGATTTTCTTAAGAAATTGCGTATCTTAAGACTTTCACTATTTAGCACAAATCTTACTATGATTTTTCGATAGGCCTGAACTAGTACAACAATCATGCCAAACCGTTTGAAATGCTAATGGCTTTCACATGGTCAAATTGAGGTTTCAGCAAATTTACACTATAGGATTTTCTTAAGAAATTGCGTATCTTAAGATTTTCAGTATTTAGCACAAATCTTACTATGATTTTTCGATAGGCCTGAACTAACACTACAATTATGCCAAACCGTTTGAAAAGCTAATGGCTTTCACATGGTCAAATTGAGGTTTCAGCAAATTTACACTATAGGATTTTCTTAAGAAATTGCGTATCTTAAGATTTTCATTATTTAGCACAAATCTTACTATGATTTTTCGATAGGCCTGAACTAGTACTACAATCATGCCAAACCGTTTGAAATGCTAATGGCTTTCACATGGTCAAATTGAGGTTTCAGTAAATTTACACTATAGGATTTTCTTAAGAAATTGCATATCTTAAGATTTTCACTATTTAGCACAAATCTTACTATGATTTTTCGATAGGCCTGAACTAACACTACAATCTTGCCAAACCATTTGAAAAGATAATGGCTTTCACATGGTCAAATTGAGGTTTCAGTAAATGTACACTATAGGATTTTCTTAAGAAATGGCGTATCTTAAGACTTTCACTATTTAGCACAAATCTTACTATGATTTTTCGATAGGTCTGAAGTAACACTACAATCATGCCAAACCGTTTGAAAAGCTAATGGCTTTCACATGGTCAAATTGAGGTTTCAGTAAATTTACACTATAGGATTTTATTAAGAAATTGCGTATCTTAAGATTTTCACTATTTAGCACAAATCTTACTATGATTTTTCGATAGGCCTGAACTAACACTATAATCATGCCAAACCGTTTGAAAAGCTAATGGCTTTCACATGGTCAAATTGAGGTTTCAGTAAATTTACACTATAGGATTTTATTAAGAAATTGCGTATCTTAAGATTTTCACTATTTAGCACAAGTCTTACTATGATTTTTCGATAGGCCTGAACTAGCGCTACTATCACGCCAAACCGTTTGAAATGCTAATGGCTTTCACATGGTCAAATTGAGGTTTCAGTAAATTTACACTATAGGATTTTCTTAAGAAATTGCGTATCTTAAGACTTTCACTATTTAGCACAAATCTTACTATGATTTTTCGATAGGTCTGAACTAACACTACAATCATTCTAAACCGTTTGAAAAGCTAATGGCTTTCACATGGTCAAATTGAGGTTTCAGCAAATTTACACTATAGGATTTTCTTAAGAAATTGCGTATCTTAAGACTTTCACTATTTAGCACAAATCTTACTATGATTTTTCGATAGGCCTGAACTAACACTACAATCTTGCCAAACCATTTGAAAAGATAATGGCTTTCACATGGTCAAATTGAGGTTTCAGTAAATGTACACTATAGGATTTTCTTAAGAAATGGCGTATCTTAAGACTTTCACTATTTAGCACAAATTTTACTATGATTTTTCGATAGGTCTGAAGTAACACTACAATCTTGCCAAACCGTTTGAAATGCTAATGGCTTTCACATGGTCAAATTGAGGTTTCAGTAAATTTACACTATAGGATTTTATTAAGAAATTGCGTATCTTAAGATTTTCAGTATTTAGCACAAGTCTTACTATGATTTTTCGATAGGCCTGAACTAGCACTACAATCATGCCAAACCGTTTGAAATGCTAATGGCTTTCACATGGTCAAATTGAGGTTTCAGTAAATTTACACTATAGGATTTTCTTAAGAAATTGCGTATCTTAAGATTTTCACTATTTAGCACAAATCTTACTATGATTTTTCGATAGGCCTGAACTAACACTACAATCATGCCAAACCATTTGAAAAGCTAATGGCTTTCACATGGTCAAATTGAGGTTTCAGTAAATTTACACTATAGGATTTTCTTAAGAAATGGCGTATCTTAAGACTTGCACTATTTAGCACAAATCTTACTATGATTTTTCGATAGGCCTGAACTAACACTATAATCATGCCAAACCGTTTGAAATGCTAATGGCTTTCACATGGTCAAATTGAGGTTTCAGTAAATTTACACTATAGGATTTTCTTAAGAAATTGCATATCTTAAGATTTTCACTATTTAGCACAAATCTTACTATGATTTTTCGATAGGCCTGAACTAACACTACAATCTTGCCAAACCATTTGAAAAGATTATGGCTTTCACATGGTCAAATTGAGGTTTCAGTAAATGTACACTATAGGATTTTCTTAAGAAATGGCGTATCTTAAGACTTTCACTATTTAGCACAAATCTTACTATGATTTTTCGATAGGTCTGAAGTAACACTACAATCATGCCAAACCGTTTGAAAAGCTAATGGCTTTCACATGGTCAAATTGAGGTTTCAGTAAATTTACACTATAGGATTTTCTTAAGAAATTGCATATCTTAAGATTTTCACTATTTAGCACAAATCTTACTATGATTTTTCGATAGGCCTGAACTAACACTACAATCTTGCCAAACCATTTGAAAAGATAATGGCTTTCACATGGTCAAATTGAGGTTTCAGTAAATGTACACTATAGGATTTTCTTAAGAAATGGCGTATCTTAAGACTTTCACTATTTAGCACAAATCTTACTATGATTTTTCGATAGGTCTGAAGTAACACTACAATCATGCCAAACCGTTTGAAAAGCTAATGGCTTTCACATGGTCAAATTGAGGTTTCAGTAAATTTACACTATAGGATTTTCTTAAGAAATTGCGTATCTTAAGATTTTCACTATTTGAATCTGAAGTCGAGAAATTTGTTGTGAGTAAGAAAATGTTCAAATCGAGTGTGATGAAAAAGGAGGAGCTTATGTCAAAATGGCGTACTTTGATTAGTAGAGAATGAAGTGTGATGATTTTTCGACTGACTCCCGCAGTTATATGTACTGAGATTAAAGCTGTCGTCGATCTCATTTTAATACCAATCAAAATGAAAAATCACACTAACGTATTTAACACCATATTTTAAGCAGCTACTGAAATAGCACAAAAGTATGAATTTCCAGTAGATAAACCAAAGCCACTTGAGGTCTGATATCAATGTTCAATGTGATTATAAAAACAAATATTTCCAACGAAAGTAACCCCTATATAGGTCTTTGGTACTGTTGAATAACAGGATTCTTTTTTCGATGGAAAAAATGGTCTTGCACTTATTGATGTTTAGGTTGAGCTGGATGAAGTCACACCCCATCGCTAGGTTATCGACATCTTCTTGGAGTTTGTAAGTATCGTCGCTATTCTCCACAGTTTTGTATATTTTGAGGTCATCGGCACACATTAGGAGCTTGGAATAATGAATTACTGCAGTGATTCCGTTGATAAAAATGATGAAAATCCATGGGCCAATATGGAAACCTTGAGGTATACTTGAGGTGGCATAAATTGGTAGAGATCTTTTGTTTCCCATTTCAATATATTAATCGCGGTACGATTTAAACCAGGAGATAAAATGGCTCCAGAATCCAAATCTAAACCAAACATATTAGATATGACTTGCGGATCACAAGACTTTTGTTCTTCAAATATAATTGTTTCTGGGTAACCGTTAATTTTAGGTTTCGATTTAAAGTAGCTCTAAAAGCAATTAGGATCATTCTTGAATACAAGAGATGTAATGTTTGTACTTTGTCAGGTAGTAGCCTTCGAAACGTTTATTACAGATTGTGTATTTTTACCAGACTCCGAATAACATTTCAGTTTTTATTTGTAAGCCTTGTCCTTTGGATATTTTAAGTTGATTAGTTTCTCATCGTACCAAGGGGGATTCCGGTTAGGTTTAGATACGCCAGTAGGGATAAATTGTTGTATACTTGTAAAAAAATTGTTGTAAAATTAGTCTATTAACATCCAGATTACTAAAGTTAAATTTATCTTTCCAGTTGATGCGTTCAAAATAGAGAGTCAAGTTTGTTGTATTTTCTGTTTTTGTAGTAGGTGGTTTGGTTCTGATTACTTTTTAGAATGGTGATAATGATTTGATAATTTTGAACATTCCAGGCGAGTTGGTAAAAATCAGATCCAAAATTATACCTCGACCATTTACAATATCGCACATTTGGCTCATATTTGCATCGAAAATGGTATCGATGGAAAGACACTCACTATTCGATGTCACATTAAGAGGAAGAATTTCGATGAGAATTGATACGATGATAATGGTGGGTCTGGTGGAATATATGCCACGTACAAGTATATTGTCTTTTTGTTGATCGTTGCTTAAACACGCATCCTTGGTCATGGATAAAATGGATAGATAAATCCATTCACTTGATATTGATTTTTTAATGGCGATGAGTACTGCATCGCCTGTCTTTTTTTTGCTCGAGAAAGACGTGCGGTTGATCTGTACACCACGTATTGCTATATGGAAAGAATTCAGAACTGTGAATCTCTTTATTAAGGGACTACATATTATGTATATAAACAGAAAACAACGTTTTTAACACAAAGTTATATGGAATTGTACTGCTTTTGATGACATTCTATTTACATTTTGAAAGTAAATAGTTAGATTCTTATAGTTATCAAGTTGTAATTCGTTTGATAATGATGTTTTCCAGTTTTCTTAGTACTTTTTTGGGGCAAACGATCACATTTAATCTCTTTCGCAGACAGTCTGACACAGTTATTACACGTATTGAAAAAGTCACAAGAAAAATCTGCTACTTGCCGATAGTTTTGTGAAGTGTTATCGGCTGGGAGGAACAAGGTTGCGAGGAACCACCAATGATACACATGTCAGGTCGCTACGATGCATATGTGCAACTATACAGTTTTAGGAAGAGAGTGAGTTTTATCTCGCGGATTGCGTTTGTTCTATATATAATCAAATTAAATAATTAATAAATCGTGTCTGCGATCACTGCAGACACTGCAAATGGGAAAATAATTGCCAGTATATAAAGATTTTCAACTCGACAGATGCGAGAATATGGGACAGAGTTTTAATCAAGTATATTAAAATCCAAATGTTAACCTCCTCGTTCACAAAATCATGATTTTCAAAATGGTATAGTATTCCAACTCTCGCAAGTATATGGAATCCCAAGTATATGTCCAGCATGCTATAAGTGAAATAGGGACTCATCTCACAAACATCTTCAACTGTAAAACTAATCGAACTAAATTACTAAAACATTTGGCTGGAAAGGTTCGCATAGGGACTTCAAAAATGCAAACATATATAAAAGCTTATTACAGCAAAACAACTTTGATAAGTCATTTGTGAAGGAAATCCTGCTTTTAACTACTCATAAAATTCGGTTCGGATTAGAAGTCAAATCCTCTTTGACCTAATAAAAGTAGCTGAATTGTGTTAAACCAAATCCAACAAAAATCCAATTTCTGGATTTAAATTATTTTACAAATATTTTCCACAAACACATATCGATGATTTAATTTTAATTGAAGCTATTTTTAATTTTTCCAAGAGAACTCTCTTACAGCATTAAATTAAAAATTAAAAATTGATTTTAAAGCTAGGCTCACGTATTCCATTTCCCATCAGCATTTTTGATAAGGTGTGCAATAAAACTGATTTTTACTGATAAATTTCAAATTTTAAGATCGGTGGAAAAAAATTAGGGCGTTATTTTTATTCCTTGAAAACAACGCCCTAATTTTTATTTTCACCCGTTTATAATTATTTCACGACTTTGATGTTTATCACATTAAACTTCAATTAAAATTATGTTTTATGTATTTATTGCACCTATCATTGATGCGAAATTTGCCAAACACTCCGTTTTATAATTAGTAAGAAATGCTTTTCGATCTAATCGATCTGAGTACTAAAATTCTATTTCTTATCTCCACTCAGATCGATATAATCAGTTAAATCGGTATTTTTGATTTACAAATTCAGATTGATTTTAATTTAGCTAACTTCACGTAACTCAAATCGCAAACGTTACTATAGGTATAGGCGATGTCACGTTTGTCATTATTTATAAATATTTTATACAGCCGTACTTTTCATGGAGTTTTTGCTTGATGTGGAAAACGAAATCCTAAATACTTATTTGGATGATAGTTTACAACAGGAACTAGAAAATAATGACATCCTCCCTTAACACTCTCTTAACACGCTAAAAGGTCGCAGGTCTTTAATTTCGATAAACTCAGAGTCTGAGAGCCATTCTGAGATATCACCTTCTTCTTTTCGAAATAAACACTTTCCTCCTCAATATGGTCATTAAAATTAAGGCAGGCATTATGTGGAATGTAACACGACATAATAATTATGACTAAAAAAACGATCCACGTAGCAGCCTATAACCAGTTACCTTGCAATACAACAGAATGATATACTTTTCTATTACTGTATAATGAATGGTTTTGCTTTGGCGCCAATATTTTAAAGTGGAAAATTTTAAATCCGTCAATTGCTCCAATCACTCTCAAAATTTAAATAATCATTTAAAATAAATCTGCACAATTATTAAATATGTATCTACACGTTTACCTGGAAATTTTGGAAACCCACTAGAAAACCGATGCTGCTCGGTTTCCGACGGCCATTCTACTATGAACTCCAGCATAAAGTAAAAATGAAACAAATAATATATAAATGCTTCTGCATTTGCTTAATACCACAGAGTCACCATCAATTGTTTTTCTATCCCCATTTCAGGCCTTGTTCCGTGTGAACGGAAGGTCGCTAAATACTCACAAATATATTTGAAATGTGAATATCGAATCATTCGGAAATGCAGTTTGAACTGCACATCCAACATTCGTGGTACAATTTCCTCCATATAATTTTCTTAATGATTATTTCATTCGTATCCCCGTTCTTCTTCAGCGTCGAAAAACATCACCATTTGGACACCTTGCAATGAAGGAAAAACGATCTGTTTTTTAAAAGCGGGAATTTCCATAATAATAATAATAATCAATTTTCAAAAGTCCATTAATGGCCCCTTACTGAGTTAACTATTTGGTTCCAACGGTTTCGATGCTGAGCACGGTCTTCATACTATCTAAGACAATGTGAAGAGGCCTAGTCGTTCACTAAATCGTGGAGCCATCGTACCATATGGTGGATGTCCTTTCAGAGATTGTTGCACAATTCGTTCCGGATCAGCACGCAGAACGTGACGGATTCATTGTACTCGCTGCCATCTTATTTCATGTACAATATCGGGGATCTTTATCAGATCTCTGATTTCGATATTGTACAGAGCTCGGTATGTACCATCTATTTCGCATTTTGAGCCGTAAATCACCCGCATGATTCTTCTCTCAAATGTAAGGAGCCATCTTCCGTACTAATCCGTCAGTGGCCTTAGAGGATGCAAAGCACGACTGCCAGCTGCCAGCCGTACTTTAATATCCTCACCCACGCTGTTCTCGTGATTGATAAGAGAGCCCAAATATTTGAACCTCCTCACTCCCTCAAACGCGTAGTGGCCACTACTAAAACCTGGTGTCTCATTGTCCCTATAACCAGAGAACATTTATTTTGTTTTAGACTCATTGATCTCTAGTCCAACAGTAGCTGAAAACTCCGTTGCTATTCAGTCCAATTACGCATATGGCATATGCATATGCAAGCACCTAATTGGACTGGCGATATAAAATGTTGCGCTGAGGTGTTTCTGTTTTACGAAAGATATACTCCAACATGAGATTAAGGAGTATCGGGGACAGATTATCTCCCTGCCGAACACCCGTGTTACCTGCAAAAATTGTCAATAGCCTGTTCTCAACATTAACACAGCATTGAGACTGTGCAGACCACAGTGTTCCAGGGCAGACCACAAACTCTCTTGATTAATTGAGTCATAGGCCTGCCGGAAATCCAGGAACGCCTGATGTACGGGGATGGATGTCTCATAATATAATCCGCAGTGAAAAGACCTGATCAATGACTGATCGATTCGGACGAAATTATCCTTGATAGTCACCAACCAAGTCCTCCGCTAGAGGAGTGATTCAATCCAATGTAATGTGGGACAATAACTTGTATGCTGTGCAAAGGAGAGCTATACTGCGATAATTCTCAAACTTCAAGAAGGGATCTTGAAGATGGGGCATATCTAACCACTTTCCATTCGTCAAGCATAACTTAAACGGTTCGCCATACTAATCGAAGAAGGCCGGAAAGATAGTTCCACAAAGCATCCCCTCCAAATATCAAGAGCTCCGAGTTAATGCAGTCCACCCCAAATGAACGGTTTCGTATCAATCTCTGCATGCCCTTAGTGAATTTCTCATGGGATGGCTCCTCAGTGCAAATCTCCGCCTGTATCAGAATTGGCACATGATGAACATCAAACAGGTCAGTAAAGTGTCCACTCCATGTTTCAAGTACTGCGATGTTAATGACACTGAGGTTTCCATCCCGGTTCCGGTTTGAGTGTTCTATTTTCTGTTAACATGTCGGTTGAAAAAAAGTGTCTGGAGTTCGCTGTTATCATCGTGGATGGGTGGATTCTAACCTGCAAAGGCTTTATGTGTGATAAAGTCATTATCTACACTTGTGCTACGTCACAAGCTAAACAAATAATTTCAAAATTTCCTAAAGATGTTTAGACCGCTATGAATCACATATTCGATGAATTACCTGGGCTTAGTTGGTTTTGTCCTGCATGTAGGATGAATATGAATCAATGGCACTTCCATACTCACTAGTAATAATGAAAATAATTTTTTTTTACTCTGACAGTTCGATGACAGTTGATTATTTTTTTGATATATCAAATCTGAAACCAATAGTTTTTATTTCAGATCGATCAGATCGATCTAATTTCAAACAGCATTTGTGAATACGCCAAAATTTTCATGTATAGCTGATTCTCTATAGCTTCAACCAAATTATTTTCGACATCTTTAAATTTAGTCAAACACGTCTTAAAAAAATGGTAAGATCTACACATCTTCATTGTTATAATTTAAAGAAAAACGTCCATATGTTTCTTTAAATTTTCTTAAATGACACATCACCAACAGTTTTAATTAATTATAAATAAATAATAAGAAAGAATCTGTCCAACTTACCCTCTTTTGGTTCTTATTATTATTATACTTTTTGACCGATTTTCATGCTGTCTGTCGAGTTGTCGGCTGGAAAATAAAAAAAATTGTTAAATCAAAACAAAAGAAAAATATAAATTCTTCACTTCAATAAGTTTCCTTCGTTTTACAAATTTCTGTTGAATGCATACCCCAAAACGCAGAACAATAAACCGTTCATTTTATAAATTAACCTCCCCTAAAAAAACAAAATATATATTTCTAAAACGTTTTATTTTTTTTTACTCATCATTGATTTTCCGAATTTTTCTTGATGATCATCATTCAATTATTAACTTTATACGACAACAACAATTTTGTAAAAGGACTATATAGCTACTAATGTATTGAGACGATATGAAATTTAATTACAAAATTAATTGAGAGAAGAAACAAACGAAATTTCTTATCTATCATTGAATTTAAATTTGGACAAAAATTAAAATATTCATTTAAATTTGAAACAAAAGAAATCCTTCTTATACGTATTTAAAATCATATTGAATTTTAGATAAGTAGTCATTGAAAACAAATTGTTCGCATTGCTATGGTTCCATTAAATAAAAATAAGACGCTCGATTGTTTTATAATATATATTAATAAGCAGTCTACCAAGAATTTGCAGTTTGCTAAATTTTAGCCATTCTTGTGAAACTGCATTTGCATCAGATTTCGGTAATTTCTTTCGTTTGTAAAATATCGCATCAGCGGATTAATACTACGACACTTAAGGATATAACAGGGAATTCTGCTTTTTAAATTATTTATGTTTTTCGTGGGACTTGATTAAAAAACTAGGACAAATTTAACAGGAAAAGCAATTAAAGTATATACGATAGAATAATTTTAATGTATATAATAATATATAGAAAATTTTAAGAACAATAAATTAAATTATTACAGACGATGATTCAGGAAATAGTTAAGACAATAGCGACTGGTACCTATATATATATTGTATAATAAAGGAAAAGCAAAAAGGTGAAAGTTCACAATGGCAAAGAAAATTAATTTAATGCGACGTTTTATTTTTGTTCCGCAGGTAAACATAATATATTTCGTATAATAGAATCAGGGAAAATCTTTCCACCTTTTTTCGTGATTCATTTTAATTTTTAAATCGTGACGATTTAAATTAATAAACTAATTTAAAATAGACTATTGTCTTATAAATTAACAGTTAGGAATTTATCAAGTGATAATTGTTGGCAAGTAGTTTAATTAGTGTATATAGACGGTAATTTATATTCTCTTTAATCGTATTTTTGATTACAATTTTTGCTGTTTTTTAGTTATTGAGAGAAGTGTGGTGGTTCCGTCAAACTTTACTAGCCAGAGGTGCACATTAGTATTGTAGAAATAATGAAATAAAGGGTCAGACAAGGTCAAATTATAAAAACCATGAACTCTGAAGATCAAGCACGAATTTGGATACTGATCACCAACGAAGTGGAATTCATTTAAAAACTTCAAATTTCCGCTGGAATCCAGGTTGGGTGCAGAAGATATTATAACAATGGGCCCATGGTGCAAACCTAGCGGATCTATGCTAACTCGCACGAGTGCACTGGAACCATATCAAATTGTAAAACTTTGAGCCAAGAATGGATAATAATTGATCTACATTCAAAGAACTTCAGTTGTAATTCCATTGTTTAAAAAAAGGTTTAAAACCTACAATTTTAAAAATAATGGGAACGCTGTGAAGTTGATAATTGAAGGTTTTCCATAAATTTAGCATTCTCAGCATGGCTTTAGGTCTGGTAAAACTACTGAATTAGCACAAATAGAATTTTTAAATGGTTCTCAGAATAAACTTTGGTTGGTGATACTGTTTTCATTGACATCAAAAGGGCGTTTGATATGGTGGATCTGCTTGTTCATAAGTTCTATCTATTTAGAGGTTTTAGGGGTGTACCTAAAGATTGGAAATTCTTTTAATATAGAGTTGGGTGCTGATGGTTTGACCTTAAGGTACCATTGAGGAAATGCTTTCGAAATTTTTTCTTAAATTAATTCTGATATGTGAAAGTGATATGTGAATGTGTTAGGCGAAAACTCGGCGCTAAACAACAGGGCCGGGGTAAGGTGTCAACCGTACCGTGCTGATAACCACCCAGGCTGGGGGCCCGGTATAAAAACTAACCCAGCCTCTAACAGTGTATCCGGATACTTGGGGCCCTCCGGATCATGTAGCCTTACCTGTGTATTGCGGATCTCTGCACAGGCGGACCACCTTTCTCAGCTACTCGTGGGACCTATTATGGCAGATCAAAATAACAAAAAAGAGACCGGCGCTCTTAAAAAACGGGAAACCAGTGTTATGGAGACATCGGCCTTTAGGCCCGGTCTCCGCAAAGTGCAAAAAGGGGCATAAGATCAAATGAGGCTGGCCCCTCGAAACCAAAGGGCAAAGGCACGAATGCTGGCCCTCCGGCGTCAGTAAACTACCAGACCAGGAAGAGAGCCTGGGCTCATGATCTACAAGATCAGCAACATTCCGTTGGAGAAAAGAACGGATAAGCGTATCACTGAGCCAAAGCAGGAGAGTTGCGAGATCTCACAGTCGAAAAGGCAGAGTCCTGATGATGAACTGCTTACGCGGAGGCTAAAAAGAAGCGGGTGCCAGATAATGTTACCAGGCCCTTCAACGAGGTGCTAAAGGAGCACCTGCTCATGGCAGTCGTTGACAGGGCTCAAGAAGATGGGAGCATTACGGCCCTTATCTGGAGGAAGGTGGAGAAGGCCTTAGCCGCCATCTTCCTAAACATTATGAGGGAGAACCCAGGACCTGCTCCGTCCTGCCGAAACCGAGGGTGGCACCGAGATTACGTCAAAGTGACTGCCTGTGCCGATGAAAGGTCGGTGACCCTCTATAAAAAGGCGATCGGCAGCCTGGGCGAAGTCTGGCCGGGGGCCAAATTAGAAGTGGTAACGAGGGAAGAAATTCTGGATACCTGCGGAGCCTAGTGATCCAAGGGAGATCTTGGAAATGTTGAAAATCAGCAATCCAGATCTGCCAACGGTCACCTGGAAGATTGCCAGGTTAAAAGAGGTAAAGGCAAAAGCAGATCACAGATCGGCCGTCATTATCATCGACAGAGAATCCGTGTGTGCTTTGGCAAAATCTGGAGGCCTGATCAGCTATGGATTTGGAACGATTACGCTCAAAATCTATAAGCGCGATGAGGCTGACAGAGCTGGGGCACCTGCAGCAGGGAGGGAAAACCACTTGTGGTGTCCCGACTTGTGTTGGTGACCCAAGAAGTGCTGGACATCACACTTGTCTCGGATTTTATTAAGGAGAGGGTATTGAACTGGAAAGTGTCCGAAGACCATTCTTTTTCTGACCATTGTTGTATCCAGTACGAAGTGGATACAAATCCCACTAGCAAACCACCCTTCAGGAATAGGAGGAAAACTGATTGGAATTGTTTCAGAACCATTCTGGGTAACTCATTACCAGTATCGGTTCCAAACCCTCCTGCATCTACACAGGAGCTTGATGCTCTAGTAACCAAGCTATCTGATGTTTTAACAAGGCCATGGTAGGTGCATGTCCTATCAGTAGGACCTGGTATAAATCTCGGCCACCCTGGTGGACGAGAGAACTCCAAGGTACACGTATGAAATGCAGGTGACTGTTCAAGAAAGCAAGGAACTCAAATGCTGCTGCAGATTGGGACTGTTATAAGGAAGTCCTCAAAACCTATAAGTACGAGCTGAGAGCAGCCAAAACGAGGGCCTGGAAGCTCTACTGTGGCAATATACAGGAGTTCTCGGAGGCGGCCAGGCTACACAAAGTACTATGTTCTAGTCCTTCCATCCCGAGTTATCTACAACGACCGGATGGTTCATGGACTACATGTAGTGAGGAATCTCTAGAGCTATTACTAGAAACGCATTTCCCGGAGTGTTCGGTACTAGCTCCGGAGAGACCCATGATAAATAGGGGTGTAGACTCCGTAAGTAATATAGTAAAAAGGCGAAATATCCTATGGGTAATAAACGGGAGGAAACAGGTCGGGAGGACCTGATGGCATTATCCCTGCGGATATCCAGCGAACTATCGACTTAATCCTACTCTGGCTGGAAGTTATCTTCAAAGGCAGCCTAGAACTCTGTCACATTCCTAGAAAGTGGACTGAAGTAAAAGTAATATTTATACCTAAGTCGGGAAAAAGCTCTCACTGCTATCCCAAAGACTTTAGGCCTATATGCTTATCTTCTTTTCTGTTGAAAGCACTGGAAAGACAAATAGAGGCTTACATTAGAGGCTCAATCAAGCCGGGCGAGCTGTCGGGATCTCAACACGCATACTGTAAGGAACGATCGGTGGAAACAGCTCTCCACTCCCTTATAGGCCCAATTAAGAAATCACTTGAATATAAGGAATATTCCATGGTAACCTTGGATATAGAGGGGGTATTTAACAACGTCAGACCGGGGGCAATCACTCGGGCCCTTGCGTGTCTGGGGGTAGACGGATCACTCAGAGGCTGGATAGATCAAATTCTTAGAGGCAGGATCGTGACAGCTTATCTGGGTGGGACGTCTGCCGGCAGATACGTGAGCAGAGGACCACCTCAAGGTGGGCTTCTATCCCCCTCTTTGGAACTTGGTCATAAATGACCTGTTACTAAACCTGGAAGGGCAAGGCTTCAAGGTGGTTGCTTACGCGGATGACGTTGCTATTGCAGTCTTCGGTAAATATCTTAGTACGCTGAGTGAGCGCATGCAGTGCGCGCTTGGCTACCTCTGTGAGTGGGCACGCGGCTGCGGGCTGTACGCAAACTCACAGAAAACGGAGCTGGTCCTTTTTACCAGGAGGCACAAACTTCCTCAGTGTGACCCGCCAACATTAATTGGTACTCGCTTGATCTTTACGGATATAGCAAAATACCTCGGACTAGTTTTGGACAGCAAGCTAAGGTGGAAACCAAACATCGTAGATAGAGTAAAGAAAGCTACTATAGCGCTCTACTCCTGCAAAAACGCCTTTGGAAAGAGATGGGGTATGGAGCCCCACATAGCACACTGGCTCTACGTCTCAGTGGTCAAACCTATACTGCTGTATGGGGTTGTCGTCTGGTGGCCAGCGTTAAAAATTATGGCCAACCTTAAACTATTGATGAAAGTCGAAAGAACGGCCTGCTTGTGTATAAGTATGGCTCTCAGGAGCTCACCTACTCAAGCTCTGGAGATTCTCTTTCATCTTACTCCCTTGGATATTGCGGCCGAGCAGCTTGCATCTAGCACAGCCAATCGGCTCAAATCCATATCAATGTGAACCTGTAACAATGCAGGGCACTCATCTATCCTATGCAACAGGGGTATTCCGGAAGCTACCGACTACGCTATTCCTTTGCCATCCGTTGAGATGAGATTCCAAACTGAGTTTCCCACCGGTGAGGACTGGGTGAACGAAACGGTTATGGACAATGAGGCGCTAGGCTTCTTCACGGATGGCTCTAAAAGAGATAGAGGGGTTGGCTGCAGGGTATTCTGTGACGCACTAGGGGTTAATATCTACGAGTGATATTCGCATTTTTACGGACAGCCTGGCTGCTATTAAAACGCTACAATTATACTCCCTGACGTCGAAGGTAGCCCAGAATTGTCTGGCATCTTTAAATGAGATGGCTGATCAGTTCAACATCCGCTTGACGTGCCAGGGCATTTTAATATCCCAGGGAATGTAAAGGCAGATGAGTAGGCCCGTAAGCGTACAGCACGCCTAATAACCCGAAGCAGTCGGGATATAAAGATACCGCTTGCTTCATGTAAACTGCTGCTTCAGGAAGAAGCTATAAAAGAAACAAACGTCAGATGGTATAACGCCAGTTCGTGTGTAATAACCAGGCAGATCTGGCCTGGACTTGACCGGCCCAGATCAGGACAACTGATATCGCTTCGACGGCACTATATTGGTATGGTCGTGGGAGCTATAACGGGACATTGTCTAATTGGGATACATGCGAACAGAGCACGATTTCTGCCGCAGCTGTGGTGATGAGGAGGAGGAGGAAAATGTGCTCCATCTTTTCTGCACCTGGCCTAGTCTAGCGTACAGCAGAACAAAATTTATGGGAACTTCCTCTTTGTACGACCTCACTGATCTTAGTAAGATCGGGATGCTGGACTTTAAACGCTTCTTGGTAAGCTAAGGTTTAGCAAGTGAAGAGGAGGAAACCCGAATGTGGTACAGCTACGGACCAATTTAGTGTCTATGCTAGTCCTTTAGGACGGCCATTCCTACCTTAAATAACCTAACCATCTTCGAAGTTTTTCTTTCTCAAATTTTTAAAGCTACCCATAATATCCTTTGGTGAAATATGAAAATGCCATGCGATAATTGGTCCTAATTTATAACAACTTTTTTTTCAAGGGAATTTATAAAAAAGTAAATCTGTAATTTCGTAGATAAGATTCATCTATACTCTTATAGGTAAAGCTTTATCGCCAAATGTCGTCCAATCGTTTTCTAACTATTCGTTCCATTTCTCACAATACCTGTTGCAACGAAATTTCCGAGTTTGCCAGCTTATAATTAGTTTGTTTTGGGATAACATTTTTTTGGTGATTTGTGATTTAATCTGTATAGGTTTTCCTAGCTGGAGTTCAATCTAGATGTACATATGTACATATAGAGCAGAAGCATAACACACCATACCCAGTTATAAATCCTTAGGCAATAAAGCCATTCTCACAAAACTAATTTTATTGTATGTATACACAACAGATGCATTTGTGGTATAAAATCGTTTAGCGAAAATGCACACCCATTCCACTCATTGGCATATTAATGCATAAACATAAAATAGTGCTCGAAAATGCTATACAATGCAACATTATGTAAATTGATAATATTTCTATAATTTCATAATCCATTACAATACAATAGTTATAGTTTTTTTTATATATTTTAGTGACATACATAAATATAGGAATAGCGCATAATTGAATATAATTTTATTGTGTCAAAACATATAAATATTGTAAGTATGTACATATGTATACAAATACATAACTATTGTTGCAATAAACATAACATAACTGTATTTTGTGTTATCTTTCTGCATATATACATTTGAGTACAGCATAATATAATAAACAGATTTCACACAGAATTCGTTTCAGGAGGAGGCGGAGAGATACATATACATACATATAGGATTCATGTATTTTTATCTGTATACATTATGAGTCAGAAAATCATAAATTTATGTATACGACATGCTATATATTTATGTACACACACATACACACATAATATAAGAAAAAGCTAAGATAGGAGTTGCTTCTTTGTACGTATTGTCTTATTAATTTTCCTTATTACGGTCACACTACCATGTGTATATAGTGATAAGAGTAGTAGATAAGATTATAGTTTATTATCTTACTTGTGTTGTTCGTTCATGTTTGCTTGTGTTGGGTAACCGACCCCTGATATTTATTTAATTATCGTGCATAGTCTTAATCTATAAACAACAGGAATTCAGTGTAGCGTAATAATTGTCTAATAAATATTTAACCACACGCCCACACAAACCATATAGTACGTAGTTTGAAAACCTGATGAGTTCGCCATATATAGGAATATTGGATAGACTTATGCGTGTTTTCCTTAGCATCTTAATCCAGCCAAATCGAGTACGCACGATCACAACCAATAATTTTCCCGGGGAAACTCGAATTATTGCCCGAATTCAAAAACCTAAATCTATTATATAGTTTATTCGGGATTTAGCGTTGAGGGAAGGTTACCGCACAAATTCATCAAGGATTGGCGAGGTAGATTTACTGGTGATTTTTTCATTTGTTTCTTTTTGACAAATGACTAGTTTCAAACTGTCATCGTGATTTTGTTTATTCAGTATTGTTTGCCATTTCATCATGGAAAGACTGAGCCCGGCGTCTATTAATTGTTCAGGTTTATTACGAAATTCAGCGTTCTGTGAGGAATGTGTTTCGTGCGCTTAGACCTCGTTACGGTTGAAATAATCGGACTGTCGAGACCACTATTTGGAATACCATCGAAAAGTTTGAATCCCAGTTTACAGTATTGGATTATACGCGACTAAATACACGGTTTGGTAAGGTAGATACGCCTGTGAAATCATTCGTCCATATTTCTTCAAAATAGAAAATTGCCGGGACGTACCTGTGAATAGTGCTCGTTATTGAATATTTGCGTCCTGAAATTGAAGCCCGAGCTCGACGACCTTTAGTTCCAAGGGGTTGGCGCTATTTGCCATACAGCGCGCGAAGCAATGTACTTCGGATCGTTGAATTTGCTATTTAGATCGTATGATACCTCTAGACTCTTTTCTTTGGGGCTACGCAAAGTCCCAAGTCTATGTGAATAAACCAGCTAAATTTGAGGTATTGGAAGCTAACATTACTAGTGTCATTCGCCAAATACCATTCGATATTCTCAAACACGTCATCAAAAATTGGACTTTGAGAAAGGACCATCGCATAGTTGCGGCCATCATTTGAAAGAAGTAATCTTTAAAAAATAAATGACAAGAAATGTTCTTTTCAATGATACTAAAATTCTAATACGATTAAATTGAATTTTTTAAGTTTTTTTAATTTTTGCATAAATCACCTCTATAGATTTCGTTATTACGGATAAAAGCACGCACATGTTGTTTGATGCTCCCTGTGGACTCTTTGAGATAACATTGATTTGATTAATCTCGTGCAAATTTATCACTTCTGTTAGAACTAGAGTCGTGTGAACGAAGAATTAGCGGCAAAATACGCCGTTATGAAAAATGTGACAAAAACCTGGCTCCACAACTGCAAATTGCTGGCCAAATCATACATTTTATTGCAAATGTATATAACTTAAGGTGTTTCAAAACCAATTTCATGTACGTTTTGTCATCCATCAGAACACATCCATTAAATTTTGTCATCAGTCTGGCACATATTTTATCGAACAAGTGTTGGTTATCTCAACAATTTGGCTTTTTAATAACTCGGTAGCCTTCCTGAAATCGACTTCGTTTTACCATGGAGTGGAGTGTGTTAAATTTTATGACACGGTCATAGTTAAAGTTCCCCGGATTATTTTTAAACAAGATTATAACCTTTTTGTAAAGATTTCTATCGTTGTTCAGCACTAATTTGTAATACGCTGATGGTCGAGTAAACAGAGTCAATGCTCTTGAAATCGTGGACTAGAGTTTTCGACTCATCAGCGCCAACACTATATTAATTTAATTTCTGCTCTAAAATTGGTTCAACACAGCTTTTGTTGAAATCTACATTCAATTTTTGCAAGTCTCTTGTTTATGACCGTAATGAAAATATACTGTGATGGTCAAATAAGCTTAGTCCATTCCTGTTGCTAAAATTTTTTATTTTCTCTATTGAATTGGCAAACATAAAAGATTTGTATAGGACCAAATTTATATACGCCGGTGGTCCAGTAAGCAGCGTCGTTTCATTTGGAATTGTGAACTTGAGTTCCAGCCTCTGGTTTGGCATTAAATAATTTTTAATTTAAATAATTTCTCTCTTCAATTGGCAAATATATAGGATGAGTATAGCGGCAAATCTATATATGGAAATGGTGAGGTGGTAAAGTAAGTGGTGTCACAGGATTTTAGAATCGTGGATGCTTAAAAAGGTGAAAAAATTTAGCGGCCATCCACACATTTCTCATTAAATAAAAATAAAAATTGCTTTTGGTTTAAAAATAAGCAATTTGCAATTAAATTAAAAATATATATTGAGGCTTGAACTAGTATCATTATTACATTCCAATCACACAGCTTCTTTTACCACCGAGGCACCGCCATACATATAACTAGTAATATTCTTATCGTTTATAGCTGCCATTTGAATAAAAAAATTGAACATTTTAGCAACGGCAATGGACTCTGCTTATTTGACCATCGCCGTACAATTTCATTACGGCTCTTTACCCATACCCATCTTTTTTACTTTTTCTTACCACTTTAATATGGAGAATATTGAAGTTTTGAACAGAAGCTGAGTTGAATTTAAGTAATAATATTTCACCATCACCAATTTGATAGGAGAAATTAAATCAAAAAATGTTTGGCTCGATCGAGAATCGTACTTAGATCCATAAATCCAAAGTCACTGACTGCTTACTGGACCACCGTTGCATATATTTATATTTCATGCTGTGCAAATCTTTTATATCTGTCATTTGAATAGAAAATATTGAAAATGTTAGCAAATGCAATGGACTATGCGTTTATTTCACCAACGGTATATACCCATCTTGTGTATACTTGAAAAATATGAAAATGTTTAACAGAAGCCGTGTGTAGAACCAATTTGAATACAGAAGAAATTAAATTAAAATAATACCGTCGCTAATGGGACTCGAACCGTTGTCCACGAATCCAAAATCAATCACTCTACTACCTCGCCCACCAACGTATATGTATTTTTGATGTTACGCAAATATTTTATATTTTCTAATTGAATTGAGAAACTTGGGTAATTTGTTAACAGAAGCTGTGTTGAACCAAAAATGTTAATACCAACATTAATATCGTTTGAAATTTACCTGAACAGCATAGTGTCAGGTGCAACATTTAATGCGATGGCATTCCAAGCAGTGTATTACGAAGAAGTTAAAAATCTGACATGCTATTCCTCGACTTATGTTCTTAAAAATTATAAACTGGACTTCTGTTCCAGCCAATGATGCTCGATGCGATATTCTAGGCGGGCCACAATATTGACCACTGACCATACAAGTTTTAAGTTTAAGTCAATACATGAATAACGTCCAAATAAAAAATTTCTCTACACAAACTGAAAGTATAACAAATAGGTATAGCTGAGTTTAAGACTCGATTAGGGCTAAAAAAACATTTATTTTAATTTCTTACAAATTAATTCAATTCAGATTCTGTTAATTTTCATTTTTCTCTATTCAAATGGTGAGCATAAAAGATTGATTTATCAGTTATGAAATTGTATGGCAGTGATCAATTAAGCAAAGTAATTGGCGTTTGATTAGTGGACGTGATTTCAAGCGGCATCACGTTTTTTAAATTTAATTTCATCTCATAAATTATAGTTTAACCCAGCTTTTATTAAAATTTTCAAATATTTCCAATTAATTGCCAAGCATAAAAGAGGGATGTTGCAGATATGAAAATGTACGGCGATGGTCAAATAAGCGGAGTTCAGAAATACCTCATAGTGAGTTAATCTAGAACCTCATTCTTCGCATTGAAGTCACCATAACTATTATGAACCTTTTTCCCAGACGCTTGAAGAACTCTGGGTATTGTTTGATTTTCATAGAATGTCTTGGTGGACAGTACAACCCTGCCACAATATTAGGAAAGTTTTTGATTTTTATATGCATGAACAAGTGTTGGTAATCTGAACGATTTGGCTTTTTAATAACTCGGTAGCACTTATAGCCTTCCTGAATTCAAATTCGTTTTACCATGGAGTGAGGTGTGTTAAATTTTATGACCCGGTCATAGTTAAAGTTCCCCGGATTATTTTTAATGAAAGTTATAACCTTTTTGTCAGATTTTTTGTGAGCCGTTTTTTACCGATTTTTCTGCGAGCTGTTATATACCGTTCCACCGTTATAAAAAGGGCCCCACTCTATATAACGCTATTTATCGTTGTTTTGGGTCAAGACATTTAAATGCATTGACGGACATTCTATAAAACTATCACCAATAACGCATTGTTCCTAATGAAATTTGGTCACCCTTTAGTTTAGAACTAATTGACAAAACTACTCTAGGAATTGTCTACATTATCGACGTTGTCTACGTTCTTGACGTTATCTACGGGTTGTCGACACGTCAATATAGAAAATATGCCCATCCCTGAAATTCATCAGGATAAAGAAAGGATAAAAAACATTTGCCAAACCATGATTGTTGAATCTGGTGTTCTCAAACTTGTCTTTAGATTCAAAAATTGTACAACGAGTGCATCATATTAGAGACATTTGATGTATATCATCCTCCTTTAATCGGTTACTCTGAAAATACGTATGAAAGAGCTATTTGTTTTTAACGTTACTAAGTTAAATTATCATAAACTTGATTAGTGTTTGATGAATGACCGTTTTAAATATGATTGGATATTTTTGTTTGATGCATAATCTGTAGATCAATGTGTTGATTTCTTGTTTTAGAATATAAATAAAACATTGAAATAATACTCTTGATATTCGGATACTTTGTGGAACTGTCTGTTCGATATTATTCGATGACGAACCGAAGTTATGACTGATGAATGGAAATTGGCCGCGATATGCACAATTTTCAAGAAGGAAGACCACTTGAATAGTAACTTTATAGTTCCATAGTAACTTTATAGTCCTTGTATTTGATAGAATCACCTCTCAAGCGGAGCGTCGTATTGGTGATTATCAAGGAGGATTTCGTCCGAATCGATCAGTCACTGATCACGCCTTTTCACTGCGGTTCTTCCCCGTACATCAGGGGTTCCTGGATTTCCGGCAGGTATTTGACTCGATCAATCAAGAGAACTCGTAGTCTGCCCTGACGATTATCTGCCCATAAACTCGTCATTGTATCAATAAAATTTCCCCTAATTGTTACAAACGTCATTACCAACTCTACTCGGTACTGCCTTTCTATACGTCAAAATGACAGTCGTAACAATATTGTTACAATGTCGAGTTTATGAACACACTCCAGGTGTTCGGCAGGGAGATGCTCTACATTCGATACTCATGTTGGAGTACATCTTTTGTAAAATTGAAATACCTCTTCAGCTCAACATCTTATATCCCCAGTCCTATCAAGTACTTGCATATGCAGATGTTACATGCGTGTATGAACTGAATAGCAACGGATTGAATAAAACACTTGATCCGCTGGTGGTAAAGTTTTTAGATTCTGTTGGACTCCAGATCAATTATAGGGACAATGGCACACCAGATTTTATTGCTATGGTCACTACACTTTTGAGGAAGTGAGGAAGTTCAACTATTTGGGCTCTCTTATCACTCACGATCACAGGGTGGGTCAGGATATTAAAGTGCGGCTGGCAACGGGCAGAATTAATAATTAATAATTACGATTATTTATAAAACTATTACTGGTATTTGCAAGCAGTACTGCTAAGTTAAAAAAAAAGTATTTTGCCCACGAAAGAATTCATGAGCAAAAATACTAAAGATTGCATTAATATCCTGAAGTGAAAATGTACCAGTGTTCTAATAAAAAGAAATGTTGAGCGCAAAAAAAGATTTGTTTCGAAATAGGCAAATAAAATAATCTGATAGCACTGCATATAATGAGACTGAGGAGACTGTTGCTTTGTACAAAATATATTTTGAGAACCTCGTAAAGATATCGTAATGGCAAAAGATTCAATTCTCGAAACAAGGGAATTGCTGTCGTTGTAAATTGCAAGCATTATATCCACACTGCCACGCCAAATTATCAGAAGTCATTTTCAAACCGTTTCTTTGTAGCTCATAAACCACTAAACATAATCCGAAGCTTGATCAAAAGAGCTTATTCAGTGGATTTATCATAGGATTGAAACCATATTGATTGTCGTGTAAAAAAATTGTGTTATCTATATGTAGATCAGTGGCTGAAACCTTACTAGTTTCTCAACAAATGTTGGTATAGTGCTTAAAATAGAAAGCGTTCACGATTCCTTAACTGCTTAATTTGACCGATCAGCTGCAGATTACCAACAAAAGAAAACTTTAACAACTATTTTCCATTGATGTCATGTTATAGTTTTTACAGCTAGTTAAATATGGTGGTAATGGCGCTGTAGGTTAACGTGGTTTGGTAAATCATGATCATACACAAATCCTTCTTTCCATGTCAAGTAGCGTTTACATTTCTTTAGAATTTTTTTCGATATTCTGGATGAGTTCCTCGTGAACGGACACCATACACATTAACAGCGTATTCAAGCTGGGATCGAACGTATCCACAATACAAGATCTGTTTTAATTGTCTCAAAATTCAAAATGACACCTGTCCAACGTTTTATAAAACCGAGCACAGAATTAGCTCTAGCGACGTATTAGTAACGATAGTAACCCCTAGGTCTTTAGTTTCAAATACTTTTTGAAGAAGTACTTCCAGTGTCTCGATGGTTCCGTAAATTTTTGGGTCATCAGCGAACATTATAGGATTTTGCAATGCTGTATCAATTCAGTAATGCTATTAATAAAAATTATTCGGTTAACACAGTTTGTTACACGAGGGAAATCATCTAAGAGATTTTAATGCACGAGTCCAAAACGAAATGAGAGAAACTCAGCAGATCAAATTATGGACTGCGCCAATAGCAACTGGATTAGAAAATCAAATCGCGACGTTGGCCATGTGCATCACTATGCTAAGATCCATGTAATATTTTGTAGTGGCATACTAATCATAGGTGTCTGGGGCATAAGACGACTGTGAAGAAAAACATCAAACAGTACATGAAGCTACTCGTATTTAAAAGCCATTAACCTTAATTTCATGGTCTTTTCGATTTGACTTATAATACATAGTTTTCTGGAATACAATTTATTTTTCGGGACCCAACAAATAAATCTTGTTTTCAAAAAAGGTACATTTATTGGATTACCGCACTTTTCTAAAAAATATATTTTATAATAAATTAGCTAAAATTAGAACAGCTTTGTTCGAATTAGAAGTATGCCTGCGCGTCCATAATAAATTAAAATATCATAAATATTTAATTTCGTTACTGCCCTACCGAATTATAAAACATCTAAATCTAATTCTGTAAATTAATCATTTATGTAAAAAAAATGTCTGTATACAGAGAAATAATTCAATTGTAAAATACAAGTGATTTAGGTACATACTCGTACGTATATACATATATAGGGAAGACGTAGAGAATATTTTTCTCTTAATGATTTCAATTGTTTCCTTTTATTTTTATATTTTTCGGCTATGACGCATAATAGACGCATCCTTTTTCATATAATAATATTTCACTCAACCAAAAATATAAAACCAATTCAATTCAATTCAATTCAGCCTTCTCTACTATATATATGTATGTACATGATAAATCAAAAATTAAATTTTATTTAAAATAAAAATCCTATCCTTATTTATTCCGTCCGTTTCATTATTTAAGGATATTTTTATTTATACTTGACAAAAAAAAAAAAGTTAAAAATGTTATGAATCCTTTATTATACGACAAGAACAACAACGACAAAAAATTCAAATCTTGAAACCCTTTTAAATCTTAAAAAATATACAATATTATATCATTTTAATATCTATGTGAAGAGGAAAAATTAAGGATTTGGAAAATTGGGAAAATACGGAAAAAAAATGTTGTTATTATCTGCACGCAGACGTTGTTTCTTTGAGAGTACATATGTACATATATATGTACATTATATATGCGAGGATATTTATTATATTATTTCCCATATATTGTGAATAGGAAACCGAATCGGCCGTACGCACAATATTTTTGCTTGTCTAGACGGTGATCATTTTCTATTTCCAATAAATCCTAATTTAACTTGAACGTAAATATATATCCAATCGTAAGAAAGGTCAACGTTTTATTATTTATTCGCATAGTTGTTGTTAATAAACAAGAAAATACATAAATCATGTTCTTTTGAAATACAAAACATTTCTCTTTTATAAGATTATCGAAGCTTTTGAAAAGATTATGTTAAAGGTAATTATTATTTATAAGGTTTTAACCAAATCTGATCTATATTTTCGTTATATTGAAAAATAACGTTAATCAGTTTAGTCAGTTGTTTTTTGGATGAAATTTATAAAATTTATTATCAATTTTTAGAATGCATTTATTTAAGACTTCGAACACAACATACTCAATTAACGCAACTGTATAGAGTATTTCAATACGAGTTTTTTTTGAGAGAGCTATGAAACCTTTCATTGGAATAATTTTTATTGATATGTTACAAATTAAACGATTAACTAAAAATGAATAAATGGACTTGGTCTTCATACTGTCTTAAACAACCTGAAGAAGACAAGTCATTCTTTACACCATGGAGCCATCATCTCATGCGACGACCTCTGCGCCTGCCATATTATGGTGGCTCTCGTTTCGGAGATCGCTGCACAATTCGTTCCGGATCAGTACGTGAACAAAAACATGACCGAGCCAATATCGGGAATCTTCATCAGATCTCCTTCGCACTTGATACGAAAAAACTACAAATGAACAAATTTCAAAATGATGTAAAGAAAACCATCAAAATAATTATTGATAGTGTCCCTGAACTACGTTGGATTTATTCAGAATGTAGGACTGGTATGAAGGCTGTCCATTCCAAAACGAATTGTCCGCTTAATAGGATTTGAAAAATCGAGTTTATATTAATGGGTGCACTTCATGCTATATTTAATTCTGCAACGGCAGTGGCAATTAGAGGAGCGCCGTATCACAAGATCCCAGTCCAAGCCTGCCTGTCAATTAAATTTAGCTGAATCAACAACAGTTGTTTCTTTTACTTCATTACCTGGATGCCAATTCAATAACCAAAACCGGCATTACCAACGCATACCGTAATCCTGCCACCTTCACAATTATTACCTTCAGGATTTTAAATACAAAGTGTAACAACGACATTTTCTCAATCACCAAGTAACTCACAAGCGATAGTAGAATTAAACTGTTATCACAAGATCAATCTGTAATAACATCTCCTGCAGTAACTAAGGATCGGTTGGAACAATGCCGTTAATTCTACATTGTGGCCACCTGGACTGTTGATAAAAGAATTTGAATCGAATTTTTTTTCGAAAAATAAGCCCTGCCAATCACCTTCTATAACTTGCAATGAACCGCCTGTAATTTTAAATCCCATTCCTTCCAAAATCAACACTGAAAATAGCTCCACTATGAAACTGTGTAGCTCCACTATGAAACGTTCTGTTTCCAAAAAACCGGTAAAGTTTTACAACTATATGTTGAAAATACCAATTTCAACGGTTAAATCATCTGCGAGACATCATTCAACATCAACATCTTGAGCACGGAACTTTTCCCCAGCAGTTATATTGTTCATCGTTGTGGAAGATCAGCATATACCAACCCAAAAATTACAGGAGGACGAATCAAACTGTGGCTGTTTCCCAGTCAAGTTTGGAATTGCTATGTATAAAATTATGCTTGCCTAAAATTAACATATACTTAGTGACAGCTCATATTCCACTCCAATCGACCTCTGACAAATTCATATATTTTTGTAAAGTTTTAAACGTACTAACTAATTTAAGAGATCCGATTTCCCATCCCAGGTGATTTCATTCTTCCTATAATATTTCCTGGTGTTTTGATCCCGGCATTAATTGTAATATTCCTATTAACGTTACATCTGAACCCGAAATACAATTCATAAACTCTAAAAATCTTTCTCCTACCTGTATAGGCCTGAACAGTTTTTAAATTTGAATTTGAGTGAAATTGATATTTTTTTAAACTCGGTAATTGTTTGAATTTAACAATTTATTTGATGTTTTACTACTAATCTATCAATGATCATGGAACTTGAATTCCATCTTAGGATTTGGCTACTCAAAGGCAGTCGCCAGTAAATCGGACTTTCAATCAAATAAATTTCATTTGCTTTTTTTTTTAAAATACCCATCACATGTACATCTGCTTTAAAAACTGAGCAGGACCTCTTTTTTGTACACGGCTACAGGTCTTTTAATTAGCCATCTGCATACTGCATAGCTGTGTGCTACCCTATATACTAACACAACCGGCCCATGAGTTAATATGTTGTACCAATATTGGTATCAACCATTTACATTAAATTATATCTTTGAGTGAAATATAATATGTTTTTAGAATTTATGCTTATCAATTATGCTCATATATGATGGGGAAAATTATTTTGAAAAACATTCAGGGCCTTATTTAATTATTTTAGTAATTGATATGTTGTACCAATATTGGTATCAACCATTTACATTAAATTATGTCTTTGAGTAAAAAATAATATATTTTTAGAATTTATGCTAATCAGAAATCAATTATGCTCATATATGATGGGGAAAATTATTTTGGAAAACATTCAGGGCCTTATTTAATTAATTTAGTATTGGATATGTTGTACCAATATTGGTATCAAACATTTACATTGAATTATGTGTTTGAGTATAAAATAATATGTTTTTAGAATTTATGCTTATCAATTATGCTCATATATGATCGGAAAAATTATTTTGGAAAACATTCAGGGCCTTATTTAATTAATTTAGTATTGGATATGTTGTACCAATATTGGTATCAAACATTTACATTGAATTATGTGTTTGAGTATAAAATAACATGTTTTTAGAATTTATGCTTATCAATTATGCTCATATATGATGAGGAAAATTATTTTGAAAAACATTCAGGGCCTTATTTAATTAATTTAGTAATGGATATGTTGTACCAATATTGGTATCAAACATTTATATTAAATTATGTCTTTGAGTATAAAATAATATGTTTTTAGAATTTATGCTTATCAATTATGCTCATATATGATGGGAAAAAATATTTTGGAAAACATTCAGGGCCTTATTTAATTAATTTAGTAATGGATAGGTTGTACCAATATTGGTTTTAAATATTTACATTAAATTATGTCTTTGATCATAAAAAAATATGTTTTTAGAATTTATGCTTATCAATTATGCTCATATATGATGAGAAAAATTATTTTGGAATACTTTCAGGGCCTTATTTAATTAATTTAGTAATGGATATGTTGTACCAATATTGGTATTAACCATTTACATTAAATTATGTCTTTAAGTAAAAAATAATATGTTTTTAGAATTTATGCTTATCAAATTAAGCTCATATATGATCGGAAAAGTTATTTTGGAAAACATTCAGGGCCTTATTTAATTAATTTAGTAATGGATATGTTGTACCAATATTGGTATCAAACATTTACATTAAATTATGTCTTTGAGTAAAAATAATATGTTTTTAGAATTTATGCTTATCAATTATGCTCATATATGATGGGGAAAATTATTTTGAAAAACATTCAGGGCCTTATTTAATTAATTTAGTAATGGGAATATTGTACCAATATTGGCATCAATCATTTACATTGAATTATGTGTTTGAGTATAAAATATTATGTTTTTAGAATTTATGCTAATCAATTATGCTCATATATGTTGGGGAAAAGTATTTTGGAAAACATTCAGGGTCTTATTTAATTAATTTAGTAATGGATATATTGTACCAATATTGGTATCAAACATTTACATTAAATTATGTCTTTGAGTAAAAAATAATATATTTTTAGAATTTATGCTTATCAATTATGCTCATATATGATGGGGAAAATTATTTTGGAAAACATTCAGGGCCTTATTTAATTTATTTAATAATGGGCATGTTGTACCAATATTGGTATTAACCATTTATATTAAATTATGTCTTTGAGTAAAAAATAATATATTTTTAGAATTTATGCTTATCAATTATGCTCATATATGATGGGGAAAATTATTTTGGAAAACATTCAGGGCCTTATTTAATTTATTTAATAATGGGCATGTTGTACCAATATTGGTATAAACATTTACATTAAATTATGTCTTTGAGTATAAAATAATATGTTTTTAGAATTTATGCTTATCAATTATGCTCATATATGATGGGGAAAATTATTTTGGAAAACATTCAGGGCCTTATTTAATTAATTTAGAAATGGATTATTGGCATCAATCATTTACATTGAGCTATGTGTTTGAGTATAAAATAATATGTTTTTAGAATTTATGCTTATCAATTATGCTCATATATGATGGGGAAAATAATTTTGGAAAACATTCAGGGCCTTATTTAATTAATTTAGTAATGGATATGTTGTACCAATATTGATATCAAACATTAACATAGGCGAAATTTTGACGAACAGTTTTAATTTTCTTTGGAGAAATTATTTTTTATATCATTTAAATGAAAATCTTTTCTAGCAGGACCGAATTTTTAATATAAAATTGTTGAATTTAACATTAATTAATACCCTCGGATGTGCCATTATTGATTCGATTGCAAAAATAACGTTCAAGTCAAGTTGAGAAACAAAATATTTACGATACTTGTTGCTGGCAATGTTATACTGTAAGTATGACGCGATAAGTAGTACTTCTCGTTTTTTTCCACAAAATGAGCACTGTTTTGGTTGGATTATTTCAATCTGATTAAACACCACTCATAATTAAGTATAGGACGCTAGTTCTTAATAAAACCTGTAAAAAACTAATAAAAAGATTTCCATAAAGTTTGATCCATTCAGGCATCAGCTGAGGCACCTATAGAAATAGAATGATCCGCAGTAATTAAAGGTGAAAGCTTTTGAAGTTTTAAAAGCCATACTGCAACCAATTACAAATCTAGCTTATTGTAAATAAATAGGTTTGTAAAAATACAAGTTACGTGTCATCGTATTTTCTCAACGAATGGCTTTCTCTAAAAGCTTAAAGCATAAATCCATTCCTCTAATTTCCAATCCGTATACTGTCATAATAAAAAATCGGTAGGAAAATAACACGCCATAATTTACTCCGCCAATAAACCGAACGAAACGAAAAAAAATTAGAATTCTATACCTTATGACTGACTTAATAGTTTCGCATCATTCAAGACAATAAACCAGCTTTTACGATTTTACCTGTTTACGTCTATTCAATAAATAAACGAAAATAATCTTGTTTTATCCAATAAACTTAAACTGCTATCAGTCGTTAATTTTATGCCATAAAAAAAATTATACGAACAGTATTTTCACTCTGCCGTAAATACATACGTACATACCACTAATGTACAGAAGCCAACAAATTCTTTCATAAAATGTATCTTCAATGTACGAAGCATAATAAAAAAATATACAAAACAGCAACCAAAATCGTAATAAGCTTTAAATACTTTCTTTCTTCAACAACATGAAAAACTATAAATAATTATTTGTTGGGTTTATACATATGTATATATTGGTTGCTGCTGGTGAAGGAAAATCGAAATTAAAATGAAAAACAACTGTTCGGGGCATACCAAACCAACACCCGATTTTTTAATTTGTATGTATTTCGAAATTCGAATTCCTATTTTACCTTCGTCAAAACGGAAGCATTTAAAGTATTTTTTGTTTGTCATTATTTGTAGTGAATGGAAATAAAAAATCGAAAGTTGATTTTACAAAATTCTCCTTTTTCTCTTGCGGTAAGATTTTGCGGTGAATATACTTATTTAGATGCGAGGTATATAAACACGCAGGTAAACACTGTGAAAATATTATTTTCATTAATCGGTAATACAGTATATTGGAATATATATTAAACGAATTTCCATTTAGTTTTTCTAATTTTCTTGCGAGACCGTTATTAGATAATGGAAAATTTATACAAAAAAAAAAAAAAAAAATTGTATGGCATGTATTGCGTGCGTGTGTACGCTTTTATAGTATGTTTGTCTGAATACATATACAGATTTAGCATAAATTGTTTTGAGGGGGGAAATTGAAAATAAGATTTTTTTCTGTAAAATCACAAGGTGGGGTGGCGAAGAAACATTATTTTTGTTTACCAGGAATTGAAAATTTTTATCGCAAAATCAAGTCAGGTATTGAATTTTGACGTGTTATTACGTGAATTATTAATGATGCTGATAATTTGAAATGTTATCGAATATTATGATCTGTTTTATCGGCTTTGTATATACGAATGACTTGGCACTATAAATAATAAATAATTCCGATAGAATGTTGAACGTGATTGTATGAGTGTTTGTAGGGAAAGTTATAATGTGTCAAGAGGGTAGGCTAGTTTTTAAATAAAATTTGCTTACTTACGTACTTTGTAACTCTTCAGCGTTATACCAGCATGAGTTGTAACTAATCATCCTAATTTTGAAATACTACTTCTTCAGCTTTAAAGGAAACCAACTGAACAACGTTTAGATTTTTTGATAGGTTTGTTTGTTCCAGCATCGACGTTGTTTTCTGCGTAAAGTTTAACATTTGACGTCCAATTAAAAAAAAATTAAAAATGCAGTAATAACATTTGAAGCAACCGGATTTATTACGAGTTAACGACGAGTTAACACAATTAAATATTTAGGGAAGACTGTACTTTGGGCCTCAATTGTAAAGTATTAGAATTGGAGCACTGCTGTCTTTGGCCATGAGACGAGAAATTTATTATTATCGGTATCGTGTTCATTTTTTTTTATTGTTGACTAAACAATTATGTAGTACAAACATTATGGAGGCCTAAAGGGATGTTCACACTACATGTAAATATCAGTGGGCGATCGTTACAGGGCAGGTTAAAAATTCCACTTCTTATCGTGGAAATTTTGAAGCTGAAAAAACTCTGAAAACAATTTACATTTAAGATAAAATAAAAAATCTTAAACTTTTATGTCCATTAAATGGTAAGTACCCAATATTTTGCCATTTTCATCACTTAGTATGTAATATAAATTTCCCCGTTTTTCCTTCACTATTGCTATAATGAAAGGAAATGCGAATTTACTTCAAAATTTCTTGATAGCATCGCTAACTGAGTGCTGCTTTACATAGACTGTCTGTCCAATGTTTAATGTCCTTTCTCGGGTTCGCAAACTGTATCTATTTGCATATTTCTGGTAAGCAGTTGCTAAATTTTTCCGTACCTCAGCATGAACTACGCTAAGACGATCAGGCAATTCTATCCAGTCCAAGCAATTTTCATCAGTAAGGTTTAATTCATTTCAAAGCTTGTAGTCATTTCCATTTAAAATTTTATGATAGCCAAACATGAGCAAATGCGGAGAATAACCCGTAGACTCGTGCCAGGAGTTTCGAAGGGAGCTCGTAATTTGAGGAAGATGCTTAGCCCAAGTAGTGTGCTTGTCTAGTATATAGGCGATTGATCTATTCTCTCTTTCAAATGCGTTACTCTGGGGAGGGTAATAGGCGGTCCTTATATGATATATTCCGTATTCCTTAATTAAGGCCTGCAATTCTTTCTTTCCCAACGAATTGCACACCATTGTCGCTGTGTATGAATTGTGGGACGGTAAAGTGTGAAAATATTTTGTTTTTTGAACAATTGACTATACTGACCTTTTGCTAAAGTTTTGATAAAAATAAATTTAGTCAAATTGTCCAATCCAATTCAGATGGTGAATAAGGCCCTAGCAAATCTATATAAATTGTTTGACAAGGTCTATCGGAAATCATGATTTTTCCTAATGGTGGCCTTGAAAATCTGTTGGTTGCCTTAGTCTTTTTACATATTTCACAATTCGTGATATATTGGCAAACTTCAATGGTCATTTTAGGCTAATAGTATAGATGACGCAACCGTTTTAGGGTATTTTTAATTCCACCGTGAGCAGCATCATGATGGTTATTTTCTTTTTCAATTAAAGGAATAGTATGAGTCGCAGAGACCCACAATTTCCAAGAAGGTACATCTGTAAGAGGAATATTCCGCTTTGGTTCAATCCGGATTAGTATTTTATTGTCTTTTACAATAAGATTTGCTGTTTTACAGAAGATGTTAAAATTTGGAACCTAAGTTTGATAATAATAGACTTATCGTCGAACAGATTCATATTTTGCTGCTGGCAGTTGTAGTTCAATTCTGCAATGCTGTCACAATACACTCGGGACAAAGCATCTGCTACTACGTTTTCCTTTCCCTTTTGATGAACAATTGTAAAATAGAAAGCCTGGAGTTTTAGGCGTCATTAACGGTGATAATGGTAAACCTATAACCTTCAATATACGACCGACATTGTTTTACACTAATAACTGCAGCTAGACATTCTAGTTCAGTTATTGTGTCAGTTTTTGTGCTATAAAATCTATAGGCTTCTCACGCTCTACTATGATGTATCCTAAATATTTCGTTTCTTTAAGAGGAAAGTGACTCTTTTCAATATTAAGGGTAAGTCCGGCCCTTGACATTAATTCCGCTACAGTCTTGAGAAGTTCCAGGTGCTCGTCGAACCCAGCTGAGACAATAAGTATAGATCATCTAGTAAAAATCATCAGGTAAAAATTCTGATATTGAGCAAACATGGCAAGCATATCGGATCTCTTTCCGCTTTTTCCAGTAAACGGATGTTCGATCTGATTGGCAGTGATTAGATTTAACAATTGATTCTGTCGTAGTTTCTTAGCCTATTAGCTGTGAACGAGAGTTTATTACTTCGCTGGTTTCGTGGATAGTTTCACACTCTTATTCACACATCGTATACAATTGTAAATTGCTACCCCAGCCAATCCATATTTCGCGCAAAACTGGTGTGTAAGTTCCATTGGACAATCATAATATCGATGTCCTTGATCCTTACAGTTCCAACAGATTAGAAGCTTCTTGGGTTTAATCCGTCAACGTTGGGGACCGAGCAAGCTTTTCCTTCGTTGTCATCGGAATCATCACTCTTACTACACCAGTCTCCTTATCATTATCTGCGGTCTTATTAGAACTAGTAGACTACCTGCTCGAGGGATGTAACTTAGAAATCTGTTCCACCACTACTGGATCACGTCTAGCTCGAGTTTTTATAAACTGCCGTGGATCATATCCCAAGGTTGACCATAAGCGTTCATAATTATCACATATCTGACGCAAGCCTTCCAAAGAACGGAATTTTTCGTTACAAGTCGCACCGCGCAATTCTAATGCCATGAGGTACCTATTCATGATGGCTAACTTTATAAAAAGACTACAGAAAATATTTCAAAAGAAAAACCTGGGCTGCCATCTATTGACAAATAGTGTAACTAACTTAATAGCAAAAAATACGTTTAGAATGTAATTATCGTATTTTCCCAGTTTTCATTGTATGAATCGATATATGTATATACATTGGGGTTCTCATACAAAAATAGGTATGTGACTATACTTTTCATGGATAAAATGGAGCACCCACTTTTCATTCCGAATTTACAATTCGCGCACCCCCCAAAATTTCATATAAAACAATTTCAGTCATACAAATCGTAAAATCCATAATAATATATCCTATTAAAGGATTTTTATATATCCGATCAACTTTTAGATATGTACATACGTATATATACATTATCTCGTTGTTTTTTTTATACACACATACATACATACTCGTATATATATATATATAGTTATATCCTGGAAAAATAATATAATTTATATCTTATTTTTATTATTTCATATCATTAAATTTAATTTTTAAATATTTTTATTTTTAACTTTAAATCGAATTTAATATCGATAAAAACTACCTAGCTATGTGTATACATATATATACGTATGTACATATGTACATATATTATACGAAACTAACAATTAAATAAATATTTGTTTTAGAATCATATATAATAGTTGAATAAAGACGATACCTACATAGAGAGGATACAAATTTCGTAGAAAAATGAAAAGGATCAGATAGAAAATATTGTTGTTTGTCTTTCGATTTGTACTATTGCGATGGTACTATACTACGAGTCTAGGGGGGTAGAAAGGATTAAATTGATATTCATGTGTGTAATATAATCTTGTATTCCAAAATTTATTTTTTATTCGAAAACTTTTTGTTCCCCGTTCGAGTTAGATGTTATTGTTGTAGAATAAATTAAGTTGTAATAAATGTAACATCCTTTTTGATTATATTGGAATTTTCTATAGATATACGTATATATAGTACATACTTTTATCCTTACAAAAATATATATATATTTACCTGAATTATTTTATTTCAATTACTTAATTTTCGTTCAATTTAGTTACTGCCATATGCATAACGTAATAATTTAAGGTGTGCGGAAAACTTGGGGGTGGAAATACATTATATAAAATATTTTTGGGGATACAGGAGTATATACTTACAATTTACGGTTATATATGTATATATGTACGTATGTATGTACATGATTTTGGTTTTGATTTCCGGTTGAATAAATTATTCTAGAGCGCACATATAAATTTAATTTTCCTGTCAAAATTGAATTATTGATTGACATAAAATGTGTATGTTTTGTTTGATTTCAGGTTCAATCAGCAATATCGATGGGGCGGAATATGCATGCAATAAAACGCAAGTGAGAAAAGTGATATCGGGTGTTGTTGGTGCCGCATCATCTGTGACCTCAATACAGGTGGCCAATTTATTGAGGTTATTTCGAATACCACAGGTAGGTGAAAAATATATTTTTCTTAAAGGGATAAATTCGTTTTTACACCAGGTTTATTGAATTTTTTTTTCATAATTAGAAAGTTGAAGAAGTTAGGCCAGTGTTGTTTGAATATTGGATGCCATCGCATAGAAACGATAAATCAAATCGGAAACCTAGTTTGTTCCCGCTGTGAAAAATAAAAAATCGTATAGCTTTTTTGCCGGGTCCACAATAAATTACCGGTGGATAGCATGAAAAGTTTGCACGAAAATGACACTGGGAGCCCTAGTGGTTTGTATCTTGGATAAATTGTTTTTTGTACTAAAACCACAGATTACTATACTGTGCTGTGTATAGTAATCTGTGCTAAAACAATGAATTGTGTATTAGATAACAATTAACATATCATGAAATCAAAAAAAAACTTCAAAATATTTCTTAATATGTATTTTAAATTAAAATTAAAATTAAAATATTGTAATAATCAGTATAATATTATTTATCAAATATAACACAAAGTGAAAAATTACTATGGGATTTGATGTCGTCCAGTGATCAGAATTTTCAATGACGCATTTTCGAGTACTGAATTATTCAAATTTACATCAAATTGAAAAATTTACAATGGGAAATAATGTGAAAGTTCCAAAAATTCAGGTTGGCCTTAATCTTTAAGATGTCAAGGCCAGCTTTGATTCCAGTTTGAAGAACAACCCTTTGACATTTTCCATGCATGTGGTCAGAATTTTTGTATGACTACAAGCATGGAAAATTTAGTATTTTGAGTGCAATGGATTTGCATCACCGAACTTTGTTAGTTCGTGGTGATGTTGGTTGAATGGCGACATGCTTTACTATAAATGTTTTATAGTAGTGATTAGCCTATTGGATAGTGGTGGTTGGATAGATGGGGTTAGTGAACGCTCAATTCAATTAAGTTGATTTATATTTGAATTTCACTAATTGTTTTTGTTGCGGCAGTATCGAATATTGATATTGGAGCTGCTACAGATCTTTGATCTTGATATTGTAGAGAGCTCGGTATGTACCATCTACTTCACGTTTTGGGGCGTGAACATGCATGATTCTTTTTTCAAATTTAGGGAGCCACTTCTTGTACTCGTATGTTAGCGCCCAACTTACACACCCATTCATAACAACGGGGCTGATCGCTCTGAAAAGCTTGAACTTCACAGTACTTGGTAGCTGTTAAATGTTAGCAGTACCCTTAAAGGATACCAAGCCAACTACAGTCTTTAATATCTTCACCCACACTTTTATCGTTAGTGATAAGAGAGCCCAAATATTTGAACTTCCTCACTCCCTCAAATGTCTGATATGTATGATATCTATTTCATTTTGGACTCATTAATCTGGATTACAACAGAAGCTGAAAATGTTTCAAGCGGATCAAGTATTTCCTTCACTCCGTTGCTATTCAGTCCAACCACGCATAGGTCATCTGCATATGCAATAACCAGATTGAGGTTTCAGTTTTACGAAAGATGTACTCCAACAGTAGGTGAAAGAGTATTTGGGACAGAGCATCTTTCTGCTGAACTCCCAAGCTAACTGCAAAAATTCTCTATAGTTTGTTCTCAATTTTAACACAGCATTTAGACTGCGTCACTGTCATTCTCGATATTCATACCAATTTTGCTGGCATTCCTAAGTATTCCAGTGATACTAAGTACTGTCGGAAGTCCAGGAACACCTTAAGACTGCTCGATTCGGACGAAATCCGCCTTGGTAGTCACCAACCAGGCCCTCTACTAGAGGGATGATTTAATCCAACATACCGTAGGATAGTAACTTGTATGCTGTGCAAAGGAGAGCTTTATCACGATAATTCTCACACTTCAAGCGGTCTCCCTTCCTGAAAATAAGGCATATCGTAGCCACATTCCATTTATCAGGCATAACTTCGGTTCGCCATACTAATCGAATAAGAAAAGACAGTTCCACAAAGTATTCCCTCCAAATATCAATAGCTCCGAATTAATACAGTCCACTCCAGGTAAGCGGTTTCTTTTTAGTCTTTCCATGGGCCTAGTGAATTTCTCAAGGGATGAAACTCCAACGCGAATCTCCGCAGTCTGTATTTGATGTGACTCAACTACAATCTGTGACGCCTGATGAACAGCAGGCAGTTCGAGAAATGTCCGCTCCATGCGTCGAGTACTGCATCGATGTTGATATAGAGGTTTCCATCCGGATCCCGAACGGAGGTTGACGCAGGCCAGTTTAAATTACGCGAACTACGCTCAATGCTGAATTGTTGTACTCTCAGAACATCGGCCTACCACCATTCCAGCTCTTTCCGTCTACAAATCCGCCCAGTGAGCAAAAGCAGCCTTGTTTTACCTTGCGATTGTGAAACGTTGTTGTACTTCACTATATGGGCTATATATTGTTGCTCGACTGCAAGATTACCGGTGATTACGGTGGTTACGGTGAAAATTAAGAGATACTAATTTTTTCTGTGCAATTCTTGTTAAACATGATAGAATGTATACATAGTGGGCATCATTTAAACTATCCCGACTTAATTTAAAAACATAATGATGGGATGGTCACGCCCCGTTCAACAATTCGAACATTACGTTTATATATAAAAGGTGCAGCAACTTTTAGTTCGTTTTAAAAATGTAATTTGTCCTTAACGGATCCTTGACCGAAATAATAGCCCAAAGGAGTCAAATCGCAGCTCCTAGGCGGCCAGTTTACATCGGATATTTTGGCCGATAATGCGATTGTATCGTTGGCTGTGTGGGCAGTGGCGCTTCCTCTTCAGTAAATCTTCCTCTTCAATCGTAGAGAATAAAAAGTTTGTTAACATGGCACGATATCGGTCGCCAGTGTCTGTTAGATTGGCTCCTTGCTCCTTATGATGGTTTTGGACCGTATTCCACTCCCAACAATCACCCGCTTTGGGTATATTGGCTTCTCAATTGTCACGTATGGTTTTTCTGTACCTCAAACATGGAAATTTTGCTTGTTGACATGGCCGCCAATGTGAAAATGAGCTTCATCCGAACATATATGATTTTTTGGTACTAACTTTGGAAATTAGTTTTCAATATTTTTCAACGTTGAGCAAACGCATATCGACTCAGTTCATGACTCGAAGGCATTAGACCTATGAGCGGCAAAGTGACCGCTACTTTAAAAACTAGATATCTGGATCAACTATCATCGCGTTTCTGGAAATATACGTTTATTAATGAATTAAAATAAAAGACCCCTAATACCCTATATAGTCCGAAACTCGGTTTGTGAACTATTTGCGATATTTTTTAAAGCTTATTACTCAGAAGAAAATGTATGATCATCGATTTCGTTTATGATACCCCGGCTGGTTTAAATTAGACAATATGCACGGGTGCAAACCATATATTGCTTGTTTATTGTTCGAGAAGGCTTTAATTATTATATATATGTAGATAAATATAATCTAAGCGCGCTCACATATTGGTGTTATTTATACGTACCATAATTAGCATGCATGCATGATTACGTTGACACATTACCAACGGCCACAGATATATAAAGACAAAGAGTCGCCGATGATGAGTAACTGTCTTTCATTGCATTACTAGTTACGTTCCCAATATTCGTTAGACTTATCTGGTTCATAAACTTCTAACGCTTTTTTATTGTAAACGATTTAAAGAGTTGATGCAGAGGTGATCTATCTATGGATCACAATAGCTATACGATGGAAAAAATATCATGGGTTATCTACTGGTTATTTATAGTGGGGTGCTTTATATGAATAACTTTGATTAAGTTTGCCCAAGATGCATTGAAAATGCCCGCTATTCCAGAGATTTCCCTAGAAAATGAAACATAAATATAGGTCGTATATGCTAACCAATTAATGGTGGAATGTATATTGACGAATTACGCTCGAAATCAGACATTGTCAATAACAGCTAAGGCTCCTGAAAGCAAGCTTCTATCCTGTATCATTCATTTCCTATCGATGCAAGTCCACAACTTTCTGGATAAGTTCTATTGTGGATATTGAAATATTATTTATTGCTATGTTATTCTACCTGTATCACAGACCACACAACCACTGGTTAATAAGAAAATCTCAATCTACCTTAATAGATAGATTAAAGACTACCAACCAGAAACTATAAAGCTTACTTCCAATCCGAAGGCAGCTGTACAAACCAAATCACGTTAATCTGTATGATAAAATAGAGGATAGCATAGATGGCTAACGACTATTGTTAAAAGTCCAAAATCAGTCAATTAATTGCTTGCGTAAGCGGCGTATAACTCTATATGGTACATCGTATGGAAATTGTAATCCAATACGAACCTTATCAACCCTGACAAAGACGTAATCACAATTGTTGAGCGGTTTTGGAACGAATATATTGGTTTGATTCGTTGGTCTTGTCGACATGGGGATAAGATTTTTCACGGTGGTGTGGAGTTGGTCGATGACTATGTCTGTTGTGGGTGGATACGGTAGAAATAGTTTGACGATGAATTAGCCGGGTAGCTTGATGGTCTTTCCGTAAACCATTTCCGCTGGTGAATACTTCAAATCCTTTTTAACCGTTGCTCGAATACCAAGTAGTATGATTGGTACTTCGATACTTCAATGCATTGTGTTGCCTCGTTCCTTGAGGGCAGCTTTGAGGTGGCGGTGGAAGCGTTTGACCCTGGCATGGGCTTGCGGGTGGTAAGCCGTTGTTGGATGGAGATCCAATATTTGCGATATCCAAATGAACATGCTCGATACGACCAGGTGGAATTTCGAATTGTCCAAGAGGCGTTTTTGTGTGTCGTAGGACTTTCGATTTTTAGCTGGATAAGCAAGATTGTGCCCAATGGGTCACGCCTTTGTTTATACTCATGGTTCGATGTAGTTGCTCTACGATATACGGGTGATTTCTAGGCCAGGTAGTTTGAATAGCTCCAGTTGCAGTAATGAACTGGCGTGACAAACGGGACCAGAAAGTAAATTCTGAAGGTCCAATATATACTATGTTAAATGGATGTAATTCTTTTACTCAGTCTGTTAAGTTTCCCGCTGTTTTTATTGGATTTTCCAATTTCTGAAGTCCTTGCGTTCAATCACTTTTGATTTCTCTGTTTGAGCATTAAGTGCTCCTGCCAGTTTGTTTTATCGCTTCTTGTTTTAACTCTAGTTGTTTTTGATATTAACTCTAGTTGTGTACGAGTTGTATTGACTCGTCGTTTTTCACGTTTTGTTGTTGTTTCCACTTCTCTGCCAGTTTGTACTACTCATGTATTTTGTTTTTGACTCATTGATTTGGAGTCCAACAGAGGCTAAAAACTTTACAAGCGGATCAAGTATACTTCGTTCACTCCGTTGCTATTCAGTCCAATCACGCATATGTCATCTGCATATGCAAGCACCTATAATCGGACTGGCGACATAAGATGTTGCGCTGAGGTTTAATTTAATTGCATATGAACTTAAGAAATTTATAAAATATCTGTTATGCTTTCGTTGATTTCATCGAGTTGATCAGCACTTCGCTTAGATGCCTTTGTTACTGTTGTCGAGGGACATAAAATCTCAATAGGGATCCTGGAAATTGAGAACGAGTATCTTAGAAGGCTAGTAAAGTGGTCCTGTAGGTCCACATAATTTAAATTCACAATGAGATCGATTTAAATTTTTAAAGTCTGCTCAAATTCCAAATAGTATTAAAATGAACAGTATTTCAACCTTACAACTATAGAATCACGTATTCAAGTTTATTCTATACACAAATATAAATGTATCAATGAAATATAGATAATGTTATATTTGATAATGATCATGTGTCAAGTAAATAGTTTTATTCTAAACGATTAAACTTATATCCAAACAAACGTTCCAACTCTATTGGGACCTATTTAAGTATTCAACTTCAATCCATTTATAGATTTGTACATTAAATTCAAAAAACTTTAGCAAAGAATATAAATAATTGTAAGGTCAGTTCCATTCATTAACTATTTCTCTTCCATTGTATGTATGTGTGTATGTAGTATGGAACACTGATAACGAGACATCGCAGATTAGTTGGAATAAAATCACTCTTGTGTATTTTATTTCCCAAGCGCTGGTCTATATTCCCTAAAAGCATTGAAATATATGCACACACATAACAAAAATACTAATAAAGCACAAAAAAAATTGTTGTGCTTTCTAACGGGAGGAGGAGGGGGGGGGGGTATAAAAAACAACTTTTCCATTAACTCTTCAAATACTTTCTCCCATTGTGTATGAATAATCCATCCTATCTATCTATCTATCTATCTAGCTGTGTGTTTTTCTGGAGCTTGAAAACAAAAAATCAAATAGGACATAAGAAAAAATAAAAAAAAAATACTTTTGTGGAACTTAGATTTTCTGTACATACTATACCCAGCGTGTGGTGGGCGCTTTATTTTTTTTCACCAAAAAAAAAAAAAAAAAAAATTTCGAACTTTTTTTTTGTTTTGTAAAGGCAAAAAGTTTCAGGCAATAAATAAACATATACATACAAATATATGTATATTCACCATTTTTTGCTGTCTTCGTCTTCAAATTAAATTCAATGAATATTAAAAAGCTTTTAATCAAAATTTTTGTCAATCAATTTTTGTCCCACTTTCTCCAAACGTCGTTTTGCTTCTCAAAGCTTTGATTATTATTATTGGTGTAATTCAAAGGATATTACATTGAATGTAAGTTTTTTTTTGGTTGTTGTTGTTGTTGATAACAGATAGCAAGAAAATAATGAGATTACTTTGTGTTTTGTTCCTTTTATGTCCTTTTTACTCGTTGATAAATGTCTACGATAGAATATATTGATAAATTGATAAACAATAAAATAATGATTGATTAATGTTTCGTCACACCACAAAGTTTTTTGTGTTTTTGTTTTTTGGGGTTTGGGAAAGTTTATGAATTTTATGTGTACTATATGTATAAAGCGCTGTGTGTGTCTGTATGTGTGGTAAATAATTTATATACGAAAATAATAAGGATAATTTTGAAAAGTCATCGTTTTTTGTTTTTTTTTGGTCTACAATTTGAAAAATGGAAATTCGTGATAAAAGTTTGGTCTGTCTCTTTGCGAATGAAAATATTGCTGACTTCAATTTTAGTTTTTCTTTTATATTCGAATTCTTCGGACAATGAATTTTTTTTTTTCGTAACATTTAAATTTACTTACAATGTCACGTTGTTGTGGAAAAAAAACGGTCGGGGTGTAAATGGTGGGCCAACAACAGTTGTATACTAAATGTGTCAATTACGATTATTATAGTCAAGGTAAACAAAATAAACAAATCGAACCAAAGATATAAATCTTAACTTTGTGTTTTTCGTTTGTATCGATATGTACTCGTATGTGTCTATATATATTTTATATATGGTCGAGTAAGTTATGTTTGGTTCTGTTTTGTATATTATACATATATCCCCCGTCTGCATGTGGCTGGCCTATGATTTCTATTTAAATAATTTTTGACCTGGAAAATTAAATCGAAAAAGTATTTTTCTTCTCGGCTTTGTTTTTTTATGAATAAATCTTCTATTGATTGAATTCCAAGAATGTAAAAAATATGTTGAATAAGCGGGAATAATGTTGACCTCTATACTAAAGAAAGCTATTTCAATCTAAGGTTATAGGCAATTTTAGTAGAACAAAAATAAAAAAATGAAAGTTTGCGGTTTCATCAGTTTATGTAAAAATATGAAACAAAAACTTTGTGTTCATCTCGTTAATAAAAATAGAAAAACTGTGAGATAAACTGGAATCATTCTGTACCTCACAGTTTTTATAAATTTTTTTTTTTATAATTTCCACAGTTCTTATAATTTAATAATGAATAATTTTTAAGTCTTGGAACTTGAGTTCCTTTTTTTGTGATTTTATTTATGTATTATAACTATTTTATACCTAACAATTTGAAATTATACACTAATTAACCATTAAAAAATATGTCCATACTTATGTAAACAACTTTTTTTCAATGTCACCATGAGAATAACGTACACTAGGTCTAAAGCGTACCATTATCATAGTCCCTTGGGTGCAATTTATAAACGGGTTTCACTGTATATATATATGTGTAAAACGGATACTTTGACGACCTATTTTTTTATTGCATACATTCATCCAGGCAGAGGTCCTTAACTGAACTAAATTGGAATTTTTCGATATATGGCACTAGAACAAATTATATATCACTTTCTGTGAACCAACGGATAGTTTGACGACTTGGTATATAAAGCATTAAATGACGACAGTCGTCAATCTATCCGGTTGATATAATATACGGCGCTTACATGTATATATAATATAATTGGTAAGCATTCTTAATAGACGCCTGAATGTTGATCAACTATTTAGGTTCTCATTTAATTGAAAGTAACATTAGGGCAAATTTAAAATAAATATATTTTATCCAAAAACCAACCAGACATATTTTTTTATACTATATATATGGAACGAAATAGTGTTTAATTTTGTATATAACAAATATTAAATAAATTTTAAAATGTGGTTGGATGAAATAATTCAAACTACATAATTGGCAAATGGCAATACGTGGATTAGAAAAATTGTTATTTTGCTTTTTGTGTGCTGCACAATGTCAAAATAAAAAATTAATAAACGACGATGATGAATTCTATCATGCAATAATGTCATTGCCGAATCATCAATGTGACACTAATAATTTTTCTGCGGGGGTATTTAGGTTAGGTATTTCTGTGTACGCATTTCCTTATGGAATTGGTTCATTGGTATACATGGTTAAGGTTATTTTTTGAATGACGGCCGATCTTTAAATGGCAAATCTTTAGATTTTTTTTTGAGCTTTTGTGTGTCTTGACCTAAGGATCCACAAAACACATAGATTCCGCTATACGGAAAGGTCATCGATTTACTGATTAACGTATAATTGGTTCTTCAGAAGCGGATTATATCAAGAAATATGTTTAACAGTATCGCACATAACTTTATTATTATAATTCGTATTGAAAAACTTTATACGGCAATATCGCCGGATTTGACGAGTTGCTTAAGTTATTCATAGAAACTTTACATGTTAGATTGATAATAAAAAAAATGTACATACATAACCGAGTTTTCACTTACTTTATCGTTATCTCATGATAGTTTTTTAGTAACTTAAAGAGGTTCGGAGGGGTGTAAAAAAGTGAAAAACGTCCCTAAGTCCGTTCCTGTACAAAAATTCATAAATTTTCATTTAATCAAAAACATTGAAAATTGTTTTCTCTTTCTTTCGTACACAGAAAAATTATCAATCCAATCGAAAATAAATAAATTATGAGTGAAAAACAATTTACTAGAAAGATGTAAAAAAAATGTACTTTATACCGGTTTACGCATTATCTTATGGAATTGGTTCATTGGTATACATGGTTAAGGTTATTTTTTGGATGACGGCCAATGGTAATGTAAACAAATCTTTAGATTTTTTTTTTGTGGTTTTAGGTGTCTTGACCTAAAGATCCACAAAACACATAAATTCTTCTATACGGAAAGATCATGGATTTACTGATTAACGTATTATTGGTTCTTCAGAAGCGGATTATATCACAAAATATGTTTAACATTATCGCGCATAACTTTATTATTATAATTCGTATATTGAAAAACTTTATACGGCAATATCGCCGGATTTGACGAGTTGCTTAAGTTATTCATAGAAACTTTACATGTTAGATTGATAATAAAAAAATTGTACATACATAACCGTGTTTTCACTTGATTAGGCTTTAAAATCATGTTCCTGAATTGACACAAGGCTGAAATTCAGCCGGCATATAGAGAACTTTATCGTTATCTCATGATAGTTTTTTAGTAACTTAAAGATGTTTGGAGGGGGGTAAAAAAGTGAAAAACGTTCCTAAGTCCGTTCCTGTACAAAAATTCATAAATTTTCATTTAATCAAAAACATTGAAAATTGTATTCTCTTTCTTTCGTACATAGGAAAATTATCAATCCAATCGAAAATAAATAAATTATGAGTGAAAAACAATTTACTAGAAATATGTAAAAAAAATGTACTTTATACCGGTTTACGCATTATCTTATGGAATTGGTTCATTGGTATACATGGTTAAGGTTATTTTTTGGATGACGGCCAATGGTAATGTAAACAAATCTTTAGATTTTTTTTGTGGTTTTAGGTGTCTTGACCTAAAGATCCACAAAACACATAAATTCTTCTATACGGAAAGATCATCGATTTACTGATTAACGTATTATTGGTTCTTCAGAAGCGGATTATATCACAAAATATGTTTAACATTATCGCACATAACTTTATTATTATAATTCGTATTGAAAAACTTTATACGGCAATATCGCCGGATTTGACGAGTTGCTTAAGTTATTCATAGAAACTTTACATGTTAGATTGATAATAAAAAAATTGTACATACATAACCGTGTTTTCACTTGATTAGCCTTTAAAATCATGTTCCTGAATTGACACAAGGCTGAAATTCAGCCGGCATATAGAGAACTTTATCGTTATCTCATGATAGTTTTTTAGTAACTTAAAGATGTTTGGAGGGGGGTAAAAAAGTGAAAAACGTTCCTAAGTCCGTTCCTGTACAAAAATTCATAAATTTTCATTTAATCAAAAACATTGAAAATTGTATTCTCTTTCTTTCGTACATAGGAAAATTATCAATCCGATCCAAAATAAATAAATTATGAGTGAAAAACAATTTACTAGAAATATGTAAAAAAAATGTACTTTATACCTGTGTAGGCATTACCTTATGGAATTGGTTCATTGGTATTTGGTATACATGGTTAAGGTACCTTTACATTATAAACTTCGGAATCTTCTTAAAATACATATTGGAATTCTTTTAGTCTTTTATTTTTTTTTAAATGCCAATCAATTTATAGTGATTATAACAAATGTTTAATAAAAACTCGCTTGCTAGGGAAAAAAATGTCTGTATGCTGTAAATGTGTCTTATAATAACGTATAAAACATTATATTTTTAATAAAAAATGAAGTCGTAGGAATAATATCGTATGTAAATCGGGAGTAAACGTCGATTATTGCTCTTGTTCAGTTACCACCCTTGGGATAATTTCTTCACTCGAACAATAATTATCCATTTTGATCCCTTAAGAGATCAATTGAGGGCATAAATTGATGCATAATCTACTATATATTATATACATAAATCTATTATATTTCTATTATAATACAGAAATGTTATTTTCGTATAATATACAAAATTCACTAAAAAAATAAATGAATGAATAAACATCATTCACGTCAAGGTCCCTTGATATTTTATTTCACGTTAATGACTATAAAGCCGATATTACACTGCTACATACATATATGTATGCATATATTAATAATATAAATGTTATCATGTGTCGAAAAAATACTAATTCAGTTTCATGGAGCCAATTTTAATTATTTGCTGCAGCAATATTACATTTCCATATTACTATTTAACATTGGTAATTAATTATATTTATATTACTTCAAATGTGGTAGTGTAATATGTGCGTTATACTCAATAACGTTATAAACATTCAGGCGAATTTTTATTATAAAATACCACGAGTTTTTTATAACTAAAATTAAGATCTATTTAGCAGACTAGCTACGCAAACTACATACTAAAATCTGACGATTCAAATAATATAAAAATCCAAAGAAGAGTTTACGTTGAACTGCCATGTTTCTGTTAATAAATATTCAAGCTTTTATTTATACTATTAATGTTAGTTACCAATGATAGCGCAATGGGATATTTTTGTACATATTCATATATAGGAAAAACACATTTAAATATTTTAATTTTATTTATTTTATAAATTTTGGCATGGTTTTTTGCTAGAAAAATTCAATCAATCAATCGGTCAAGTGGAAGAAGTGCTTTTAATATTTTAGTTTGACGACTATAAGGCCGATATTACACTATCGCATTATAGTAATAAAAATATAATCATATTTCGAAAAAATACTATATCACCTTCATGGAGCTAATTTTGATTATTTGCTACAACAATATTAGTCATATTACATATCCATATTACTGTTTAACATTTGTAATTATTTTTCGATTATTAGATATATTTATTTTATTTCAAATGTGAAAGTATAATATTGGCTTAACATTTCATAGATAATCAACATTCAGGCGATTTTAATTATTAAGGTTGTACCAATACACGTGTTTTTTATTATTAAAGTTGCATAGAATTACGCTACCGTCACTAAGATAAGAGCCATAGCCATCAGTCATGTAATTGGCAATAAATCAAAAACACATTTTCATATAATACAAAAAAACTACATATTTAAATACAGAAAAAATTAATTTAATTTTGGTCATTTTTCTTATTTTCGGTATCATTTTCGACATAAAAACACAAAATTAAATAATAAACAAAAATATGTCGTCAAAATATCCGTAATACAAGTTTATGAAAAGTGTCGTCAAAGTATCCTTTTAATATCTGATCACTTTGACGACGTCGCCAAAGTATGCAGGTGGCGCCATTATGCGCTAAATACAATTTTTGTCGTCGAAGTATCCGCTTTACACATATATATATATATATATATATATATATATATATATATATATATATATATATATATATATATATATATATATATATATATATATATATATATATATATATATATATATATATATATATATATATATATATATATATAATATATATATATATATATATATATATATATATATATATATATATATATATATATTTATATATATATATATATATATATATATATATATATATATATATATATATATATATATATATATATATATATATATATATATATATATATATATATATATATATATATATATATATATATATATATATATATATATATATATATATATATATATATATATATATATATATATATATATATATATATATATATATATATATATATATATAGATATATATAGATATATACTCGTATATATATACAGCCATTCCACGCGAAATCAGACACCCATCCGGAGGCAAGGTGTCGAATTATTTTGAAATTCATTGAGATGGATGGTCTCGATAAAAAAAATAATAATTTGAGTAAAAACTCGGTGTGGTCAAAATACGCAAACTCAAATGTTCACATCTTTAAATTCATGTATCTTAAGTATTCCTTATCCGATTTTTACGTGTAATAGCTCGTTGGAAAGACAGTTTTACATACTTTCAAGTAAGTGGATTAAACTTTAATGCACAATATATCCTTTAAATCTCAGTTTTAAATAGTCTTTTGCTGAAAAATCGAACAGCTCACCTTTTTTTTTTTCTAAACTACGAAATTCATGTTTTTGTTCTTACTCATACAGTTTTATTCAATAAAGTTAATTTATTTACAAATTATTTTAATTTATAATTATAAAAATTATCAGAATTGGTAAATCGACGAGCTGTGATGTGGTTGTTACCGTTGGAAACAAAGCAATGATAATCGTGAGTTCCTCTGATGGGTTTTACTGAATCCAATTTTTTTGCAAGTGATCGTGCTACCCTTCTGTACTCTTGATTTGTACAAAATCTAAAAGTAATGTTTAAATTCATTTTTTGTAGCCCAAAGCGAAAAGTTGTTGTGCTGTCGTTATTTGATCAGCGTATCCACTGAATGCTGGCTTTCGTCGCATTTCGTTTGAAGGCACCCTCAATTCGAAACATCGAAAAAAAATATTATTTTCTGTATGGTGGTAAATCGTTCAATTAGGAAATTAAATAACTCCTGATGAAACTGATACACAGCTTCGTAGTTGTGTTTCAAGCTTCAAATACTCAGCTTGCGGCCTTGCTATGAATTCATTCGGTATCACGGCAGCAAGCTGCTTGTTTAATTCTGCTATGAAAACATCCGATGATTTTGATAATTTTTCTAAGTTGGACCTTCCTTAAAAATTGGAAATAAATGTTTAATTATCTAATGTAATAAGCTTCATTAAATTTTTATTCTTACCATTTTGATTAATCCACTGTTTGTCAGACACAATGTTTAGATCATTATCTTCCATAAGTTGAGTAAGGTGTTTCTTCATTTTTATTATTCCAGGACAATTTATGCAAATATTTATAAACCAATCCTTGTTTGGGAATTCACACAACATCATCTTGAAGAGAGCACAATAAAAGACATTCAGCCGGCCGTAACAATGCAAATTTCGAAAATCCAATTTTGCGCTACCAATATTTTGTTGCTTGAATAGAGCATATGATTCATGAGTATTAGCCGCCGTTGATTTGAAATTTTCACATTATTCTCATCGACAGTCACATATTCTCTTTTTCCAGCTCACACACGAATGATATCGTCACTCACATAAAATTCTTTCACAAGCTCTACAATCACAGGATTGATGACATTTGTGCCAACGCGCTGTGAGTGATTGAACATGATTCCGTTTTCCTCCACAAGTCTCTTGGTGAGCAGCGCTAAATGCATTGTGGTATTGAACTCCTTGACAATTGTTCGCGCTGACCATGATCGTGGAAGAACTGACAGAACTTTTATTTTAAATCCTTTATCGGTGGCTTCAGCAAATTTAACTTTTAACTGGTTTATCATCTCATTTTCATTACTAGTTGTTTCAGTCTGAGATGCAGTGGAGTCCAAGGATATTTCAAAAATATTGCTTGCCAGTTTATTTGCTATTTGGTCAATTACACTGCGGCAGTACAACTATGACTTAATAAAATTGCATATCTCGATGTTTTAGTCTTGTCGGAGGCGTGAATCATGCTTGATAACATGATTCGTAATAACTTCATCGATGTATTCCATCTTTAAATCTCGGTGAAGATCTTCATTTCTAATGTACCATGGAGCATTTACAATATTCCGAAGTGCTTTGTTTTGGGACGTCTGTATCATCTTGATGTTCGTTTTCTTGGTACAGCCCCGAAGCTGTATACCATAGGTCCACACCGGTTTCAGTCATTGCCGGTATAAAAGCAATTTATTGTGTATAGATAGTTCAGAATGTCTACCTAAGAGCCAATACATCTTCCTATACTTCATGTTCAGCTCTTTCTTTTTCTTTTTGACATGTTTTTTCCACCTCAATTTGGCATCCAGCGTCATACCTAAATATTTCGCCGTATCTGCATAGGCAAGTTGTTTAGTGTTTATTATGATTGGGATTCTATTAGAAATATTTTTATTAGTAAGGTTCACATGCACAGATTTAGTTTCGTTCAGTTTTATCCTCCATTTTTTCATCCAATTGTTGACTGAATTTGTCGATTTTTGCAATTTGTTAGTAGTTTCTTCTACATTGTTCCCAACTGCCAAAATCGTGGTATATCCCGAATATATTGGAGGTACAAGATAGGGCCCAATACACTACCTTGTGGTACGCCAGCTGAAATTTTCTATAGGTCCGACTATTCGTCTTAATGTTTTAGATTGTAGTGTCTATCAGTTATGTATGATTCATAGTATTGTTTGGGAAGGTCGCTTGAGCTTGAACTCCACTACTCTGTGCCAAACTCGGTTAAATGCTTGCGCTACAGCCAGGAAAACGCTTGAACATATTTTTTTAGTTTCTTGTGTTCGCTCTATTATATCTGTGATTCTATGGACTTGTTCTATAGTCGAGTGGTTTTCTCTGAATCCAAACTGGTGGTCTGGAATGAGATTTCTGTCCACGATTATGGGTTTCATTCTCTTCAGGAGCAATTTTTCGAAAATCTTGGCTATGGTTGGGAGTATGGATATCGGTCTGAAGGACTTTTTATCGTTACATTGTTTGTTAGGTTTTAAAATCATGATTACCTCTGCCATCTTCCATTGCCTTGGAATGTATCTTCGTCTAAACATAGCGTTGATTATATGGAGAAGTTTACGTATCGCTTTATTTGGTATAATTCTTTAATGATTTGTCCGGTTATGAGGTCGTACCCAGGAGATTTTTTCATGTTTAAATTTTAAATATCCTCTTTTAGTTCCTGTGGAGATACACTTTGAATTTCAAGCTCATCAGATCGTTTCAGTAGGTTAAAACGTTTCTTCTAGGTGTATCGCAAACAAGTCAGCTTTTTGTTTCGCGCTTCGAGCCCAGCTTCTATTCTCACTTCTAATTGGTGCCATCGAAATTGTTGGTCTCTTAAGTACTTTCGTTGCTTTCCATAAGGAATATTCGGTATCTTTTTGTAAAACTAGTAAACTTATTGATTCATTCTTATCTGTTCTGATCAGAGATTTCAACTTGTTACGTAAGTTATTAAGGACGGTTTTATTTTCCTTGGTTCGATTTATTTGCCAAGACTTACGAGCTTTACGTTCTTTTGCCACAAGCTCTCTTACTTCAAGTGGGTAGTTTTTACAGTTGTTGTTATTTGCGTATTTGAAAGATGTACTTTGCCACGCAGCTTGTTGTATGTTTTCTATCCGCCTTTCTACTTCCTCTTCGTCTTGTATAATGTTCCTTATTGATGCTTGAAAATTGATGTTTTGTCCTAATAATTCCCGTAAATTTTTCCAATTGGTATTCTTATTGGACAGTCGCGCTGTGATTTCTTTTTCAATTAATGTTTCACTGACCGTCATAATAACAGGAGAGTGGTCCGACGTATTTGTCTAATCACGGAAACGAATAGGTTTCAGAGATTAGACAAATATAATTTTTTTTTGTTTAAATAGAAATATTTCCAGTTTTGGGATGTGTTGGATCAGCCCATTTGCATTCCAATTTACTATTCTGAGCGTTTGTAAATTTTTTTTATTTTTATTTTCTAGTCGTGTTGGATGATGGCAAGTTTCTCAACTGTACAAATATGAGTTTATTGGTCGCAGCCTGCTCATCAAGTTTTTTATTTAGAGCATCTATGCATTTCACGACATCTATCAAAATTTGGTCGTCGTTGCTATCCTTCGCTTTTGCCTGTTGACCTTTATGATAATTTATATAATTCCCGATTTGTCTGTTGATTGGACGGAGCTTCACTAGCAGGTGAAACAAGTTTATAAGGTTTGAGTGCCCTTGAAAAGTAGTTTGAAAAAATCATTAAACATGGAGGGGGAAACATAATGGTTTTGGGTTGTTTAGGCAGAATACGAAATGTCGTATGGGGTCATATGTACAATACGAAATGCCGTTTAAATGGGTCATGCAGCAAGATAATGATCCGAAACATACCTCTTAAAAGGCGAAGGAATGGTTCTTGCGGAACAAAATTAATGTTATGGAGTGGCCTGCTCAATCACCTAGATCTCAATCCAATTGAGAATTTGTGGGCCGATATAAAAAAAACTATTTCCAACTCCAACCCACGAAACTCGAAACAATTATGGGAGATAACGAATTCAGCTTGGATGTCCATTCCCGTTGAAAGGAGTCAAATCATAATAAATTCCATGCCTCGACGGATGAATGCAGTTTTAATAGCCAAGGGCTATACTACCAAATATTAGATTTAAGTTGTAGACGATTATAAATAAAATGAATTTTGTGTATTTTTTGATTGAAAAGACTACAATTATTTCGAATATCACAAAAATACCTTTAAAGTGTAAGAGGTGCCCTTTTTGTAATGTGTTGATTCCTATATGCATTGGAAAACTTGTGCAAATATTTTTTTAATTGATGTTGATGTCACTTCCTGCTGATTTTATGATAGACGGGACGTTAGTTGGGATTGCTCCATCACCTAGTTCAGGTTTGATGAAATTGTTATTAGCTCCCGTGTCGATCAAAAATTTGAGGATGTTATTTTTTGCTGTTTTGTACAATTATATCGAGTTTATTTCCTCAGGTTCATCTTCGAATGTCTCGATATCCGTGCTTTCGTTGATTAGTTGATTATATTCCTCTTCTTTCTGTTTCTCCAATTGATAAATTCTTTGCTGCCTTTGGGATTCCACGCTGCTGTAATGTTCTACCTTTGGTGACTGGTTACTTTGATATGCTGGTCTATTCATGTAATTTACCCGTTTGGTTTGAATTGACTGATCAATTTCCATTGGTGTTGCAGGTTTCGAATAAATTGGCCTAGCTGGTATTTGGTGATATGATGTTTGGTTGCTTTATTAGTTTTGATTATGGTATCCTATATTTTTCCATTGCGGTTCTATTGAATTGTGGGTTACTTGTGGATTACTATATGAAAATTGGTTGATTGCAGTTGTTACCCAGTTATTGATATTCTTCTAATGAATCGTCAAATTTCTGAAATTCATTTTGTGAATCTCGAGGCATCGTCCATATGCTTCAGGAAGTTTGGGCGGTTTTTGGATAATTTATATTCTTGATAGTTCTCCAATTAGCAAACTGATGAAAACATCCAAAGCTTGATGCCTGTAATTTTCGACTAGAACGTTGATCCTCTGTTTTGATCTTATTTACTATCAATGAGAATTGATGATTCACAATGGCATAGAATTCATACATCGTCATATTTCTTTGTGGGAGGTTATTTAATGGGTGTTCCAATGTTCGACGATCCTTTTTATCTGGGTAACGCAGCGGTAAGCAATTTTGATAGATTCCCACTCGTCGTCGAAGATGTTATACGACATTAGTACAGCATCGGCGTTTCCTCTAATCTTATGCCGTGTGTGTTGTATAGTATTGCTCTATGGATGGGCTTGGTGCGTACAATATTATAGTCTCGTCAAATATTCTCCACATTGTGCACCCAAGAGATATATTGAGTTGGTTTCCATTAAATTGTTGAAGTTGCTTCACGCAGTCAGGTAACTTACTAATGTTTTTAAGGTCTTGTTCGTTTTGTGGAGTTGCGAATATTGTTGTTGTAGCTGGCACCATAGGTTTCTCCAGTACCTCGAGTCTCCACTCGATTTGTATTTTGAACTCGATTTGAGCATTTAGGCCTCCAGCTATTCTAGCTAATGTATCTTGGATTTGATCCAATTTTTGATCTACATGGTGTCGACATTATGATATTTCACTTGTTATTATTTTTGATATTTTTGATAAACTAAATATATTATTGTTATACTTAATTATTTTCAATTAAGATTATTAGGCTTTAGTTATAGTGTTGCCACGATTTATTTATTCAGTTTCACTACTTGTCACTACTTCAGATTGTACTTGTTATCATGTGCCTAATTTTCTTTTCTTGTCAAATGTTGCCGTTCTTTAGTATTAGATATTTTTTTTCAATGGGGGTTTGTTGATCAATGACATTTACAAATTGTTTTCACTTTTTTGTTACTTGCACTTTTTTATTAAATACTTTTTAATTTATTTATTTTACGCCAGGTCCCTATTTCGGCGTTAGTTATCGAAACGATGTTTCGGAGAGCTAAAAAATTAAATTTATTATTCAAAATTTATATCATTACACTTTTACATATAATTTTACTCTAACTCTAATTTTCCAAATTATCTATTTTATCTAAAAAAATAAATGTTAACGTCAGCATTGTCGTTGTGTGAAAAGAATTTTATTTAGAACGTTGACTTTTTGATTCACGTTCCGTTGATACAGCATTTCATTACATAGAAAAAATAGGTGTCCATTTACGTCTGGAAATTGGGTTGATGCAGAGTTTATACAAATTTTGGCATTATGAAAAAGCCCTTTCCAGAATTTTATTGTATGACATTGAGGTAGTTTTGGATGTTTCGAAACTTAATTCGAGAGTTCCGAAATAGGAGACTGCTGCCCAGACCATTATACCGCCTTCTCTACTGTGTTGTCTATATCTAGTTATTTTTCTTCCTTCCTTAGGCAATGAAAATAGTAGTTGAAACCGTTCGGAACATCAATATTAATTTTTTTTTCATCGGAGAACACGACCCTCTTACACTCGTTAGTTCATAACACTGTAGTTTTAGCAAATTCTTTTCGTTTTGCGTTTTTTTGAGGATTAAGCAGTGGCTTTTTTAAAGTTTTCTTTGATTAAGATACCCGGATAACATGTCATATTGATGTCACATTGATTATAAACTCGATTTCGGCTTTAAATTTAGCCGAAAATTTACTTTAATTGGAAGCCATTCGCAATGTTGATCGCCTAAATTGTGCTGAGGTGGCTCGATATCAGTACCGCTTTTCGTATTGTTGTATATATATATATATATATATATATATATATATATATATATATATAATATTAAGTAACGCAATGAATACATTATTCTTAATTAAACATCTGAATCTTTAAAGTAAGAGCTTTTCTCATCTTTTAAAACGTTAAAATTAAATTTTGTATATTGCAGATGAATTACGTTAATTATATACAAAATTATATACATATAGGTCGTAAGGTCGTCTTTGTTTCATCAACAGTCTTAAGCCTTAAAGTATATTATTATATTTCTGCGCTCGCAACAACCAACATAAAAATATTTTTTATATTTTTTTTGAATTTGAAAGAAAATCGTAAAAGTTTTTTTATGGCCATGATTATTGTTTGTTCTTCGTAATTTTATTTTCTAAATTAAGAAAAAATTATTTTGAATTTTAATTATATTTTTTTTATGGAAGCACGTACGGATATTGTATTTTTAGAGCGACAATTGAAAATTAGTTTAAGTTGGTGAAATAAATAAACAATATTTTTGTAATTTTGTCAAAAAACTCCGCTTCCAACATAAGATTTGTATCTTGGCTTCGCTGAAATTAAACAAAATCAATGAAATCAAACAATTTTGGAAATACTTTCGATCTAAACGTGAAATCGAAGGATACCCCTCCATCATGATTTATAATAATACGTTTGTAGCCTTTTTTCAATTAGTCTATAGACCACAACATGATAATACTGGATACACGCATATTAGCAACAACAAAACATTAATTACCCCTCCTATCATATGTGACAAGGTTAAATCATCCTTAACGGAATTTGGAGATGGATATGGGCCGGATGATATACCCTCTTCTATATTAAAAACGTTTGCGAATTGCTTGATAAATCCGCTCTGCAAGCTATACAATCAATCCTTAACTACTGCCGTGTTTCCCTAAAAATGGAAAATTTCAAAGGGGGTCATGTCTCATGTTACCGGGAAATATCCACACCTACATCGATTCCAAAATTATTTGAGCTGATCGTATGCAATGATTTCAAATCAAAATTGATACGTCACATTTCTCTCTACCAAACCGGGTTCATGCATGGTAGGACTACATCTACCAATCTGGTAAAATTTACCAGTAAAATGTTAAATGAAATCAAAAAACAACATCAAGTTGACGTAGCTTACACAGATTTTAGTAAGGCATTTGATTCTATCTGTCATCATAACGCACTCCAAAGCCTACATAATATATGCATTCGGATTTATTAATTGGTTCAAATCATATCTAACAAGGATCATATATTGGTCCATGGATCATTATTGTTTTCATCGATGGACATCGACAAGTTAATAAAACATTCGAATATTCTAATATTTGCCGATGACGTAAAAAATGTTCACACTATTTACATGAACTTGATGCTAAAAAACTGGAACATGTCCTCAATAGGCTTCATTGCACTTAAAAACGAGACACAGAAGTTCCTAGAGTACGTGGGATTATTGATCTGGGAGTCACATTTGGCGAGAACGTCAGTTTCAACCGTTATATCAATATTTGTATTGCTAAAGCTAACATGTGTGACTTTGTCAAGCGGTACATTATACTCTACGTACATTATAATACGCTTTTGTAAGATCTTAAGTAGAATATAGTGTAATCATTTGGAACCTCTATTATGCTGTAAAGATCAATTGAAAAGAAAGCATACAAAAAAATATTCGTAATATTCCTGTTGAACAAAACTGGTTGGAATTATTATGATCGTAATATATCATTCTATGAAAACGGGGCCCGCTTACCTCCTCCTTATTTTCCTTGAAAACAGACGTTTTCTTATGTGGATGCAACTTTTATTCATTTTATTCGTCCTACATATTGGAATGGATGGGCGCCACCCGGTGATAAAGACGGCAATGTAGACAACGTCGATTATGTAGATAAATCCTGGAATGATTTTGCGAACTGGTTTCAAGCTAAGGTGACCAAATTTCATTATAGCACCACTGGGATACGGGTGGTGATAATTTAATAGAATTTTCTTCAATGCTCTATGACCTAGTTTTGACAAAATTTAGTAAATGTGCTTTGATGGATGACGAAAGGAACGTAAAATTAGGTTTGAAATAGGTTAGCAAATCAAATATTGTTACTTGCCTAATGGTGCCTAAGAGCCAAAGAGTAGCGGTTTTATATTTGTAATTATTTAACGAAAATTGTGCTAAAGACTACTGCAAAACACATAAAAATTTTAATCAACATATGTAATTTCAAATGATGGCGGATAAAGTAACTTTTCGATAGAAAATTCGAAATTATTTTTCGGGAAGTAAAAGCCGATAGAAAATACTAAACCTCTCTTTTAGTTCTACCTATAAGGTGCAAACTCCTATATATACGTACGTCCTAGATATTTATCGTTCACCACAAAATGCTACCGTCGATGTTAATTCTGAGCATAGATTAAATATTAAATAACCAAACTTTCCGTAAAGTATAGTATACTTAGACAGTGATTAAATGCAGTATCGCATCTTAAACTAGAGTAAGCAATATACAGTAGCCAAAATGATAAAAAACCTCAATCAACACAGTAATAATAAACAAAAACATTTAAATTTTACGATACCAAATTTTATTCGATTTTTCAAGTACTCACGTATAGTAAAACATCCGAAAAATTATAATGCATCAGTGCCACACAATTTTTCGTGTATTTTACCTTGTGAAAGCTGGGTATGGTTGACTAAAATTTGATATCGAAATCTCCTTGTGTTATAAAAAAATTAAAAAATTTTCACAATAAATTTTAATCGAACTTTCCGCATGCACTCATATAGAACTACACGCAAAATTCTCTTGCATCAGAGCTAGACAATTATTCGTGTATTTTACTATGCGAGTGCTTGGGAAAGTGGGCTAAAAATTTATATTGCATTTTTTTTTATAGCATTCCATTTAATATAATTTAAGAAGACTAATATTTGGTTGATGTTTATTATTTTTTGGATCAAAAATTACAAAAAAATTTGTTAATAATTGTATTTAACATTAGAAATGTAATTTAATAAATAATACTTTGTAGAGTTAACCGGTATTACTATGTAGAACAAAAATCTGGGTATGGCTATTATTAATTATTTTCGAGATCGATGAAGTAAAAATATCACAAAATGAAGTCTTAATTGTGTCTATTTTTACCTGTCTTTCCTAAAATGTAAACAATATGAAAACGTAAATTTAAGTTATTATGTCATATAAGAATATATTATGAAGGTTTCATTTGATTTTATTAAAATAAATGAAGAGAAAAATTAGGGCGTTGTTTTTGGGATGTACATATATTGGTACGTACCCTACGTAATTGATTTTTATTATGAAATGAAAACATATAGAAAGGGAGTTAATAAATAAAGTTATGCAACGATCAACAGAATACAACAATCAATCAAACAAAAACAGAAATATAAATGTTCAATTAGTCCCATTTAGCGAGGCTCCCAAAAGGGTGGTTGACTATTCTAAAAACCACCACTGAATCCAAATCTTTGTCACACCCTCTACAGTGGCGTTGAATGTGTCAACAAACAAAAGAATGACCACAGAAACGTATTTTGCTTCTAATTCTAAAGTAAAATTTTGACCTGATTAAGCTAGTCCACTCTACTGTAAAGACGCAATAAATTGATACGAAACTTATCAAATCAATGTTATCTCAAAGTATCTAAGCCGTTTGATTTTCGACTTATTCAAAAATAGTTGGCAAAAGTGAAAAGAAGAATTTCGGATACGATAAGGTTGCTGAAAATATGCGTTCTCAATGAAACAACTTTATTGCCAAAACCACATCGGAAATATAGTAGAATTTCTTGGGGAGCATCGAACAACATGTGCTTGATTTTATCCGTATTAACAAAATTTGAAATTTAGATCAATTCTAACGTGCAATAAACTTGCTTGAATTAATACTTTGGTTTGTTTTATTTGTGGTGTGTGATTTCCGATTTAATCTGAATCATTCTTTAATTTCTTCTTACGGCTTTTACAAAATATAACTTCGTACTATATCAGATGTTGCTGACATTCTCTTAATTGTCGACGTTAACAACAATATTGCCAATTAATCTAAATAATATTTTACGTATCGGCAACCGCGTAGATTATACGGCGTATTCTACTTCGCACATCCCTGCATATTGGAAAACATCTCTATTTATGTCCCAAGCATAACATTGCGTAAACATCAATTTTTGGCGAACACCACCCAACCATGCAATACCGTAGAGGATATAGTGTCTTGGAATAAACCCCTACACCTTTACAAATCGGTAACAAGTATTGATATCGAAAGGGTTGGGCTCCTCTAACAAAATTCCAAATATTGACATAAACCACGAACAAAAAAATCGTTCACGAGAGGCCAATTAACACGAATCTCAGAGTTTTCTACATATAGTCGCTAGTATTTCTGAATAGTGGACCGCAAGAACTTTACAAATCGGTATCAAGTATTGATTTGGGCTATTGTGTCGAATGCACAGGTATTGTCCGTTACTAAAAATAAATATGTCTCCAGTCCCAGACAACTTTTTCGGCACGGCCTTAAATATCGGAACATCTATTTGTGAAAATCGTATTAAACCACCCATTCCAAAATGCTTTGGAGAATCATACAACTTAATTTTTTTATTCCATTGTTCTTCTTCTTGAAATTTATCAGGATCGTCAGAATTAACTTCCTTTGCTGGTTTCATCATATAGGAGCCACAGATGGTTCAGTAAGTTGAATTAATTTAGACAGCTTTTGGTTTTTTCTTTTAAAATAGAAATTAATCTACCTAGCCGCAAAGTTTTGTGCTGTGTATAATGATTTTTTACAATTGGAAACCAGCTTTCGACATTAGAATTTGACAATCTCCCCTTAATGCCAAACGCCATACTCTTTTTTAAGGTGAATTGTATAAAAGTATCGTACATAGAAATGTTTGTGGTTTTTATCACTTTCGGTTACCAATAGCTTCGCTTAGCCCGTATTGTATGTTTAAATATCTCTCATAAAAAGGACTTTTGCAATATATAGATTTGGAAGAAAAGTGTTTTGTTTCCACGAATCTATGTCAGATGTCTCTTGGAAACAACCGCTTTGGCTGTATAGTTTATTAAATAATAATTTGAGTTATTCTGAAAAAGAGTATCGACTTCTTCAAAATTTGCACAGGACAACATACCACAGAAAATATTCAAAACTAGACTTTTAACTTCTTTAGTACAGTCCGGTAACTTTTCTTCGATTTGAGATTAAAGGCCGACCGTATCATCGGCAAAGGTTGATATGACTACCTTGTTGGTTACAGGTAAGTCAGCTGTGTACAGCAGGTATAATATTGGACCTAGAACGCTGCCATGTGGAACACCTGCGTTGATATCATTTAAACAAGGAGTTGCATTATTTTGTTTAACCATGTACTGCCTTTGAAGGAGATAGTTTCCCAGAACTGAGTGGAACTTCTTCGTTAGAAGTTCTTTAATTTTATATATTAGCCCATAATCCCGAACTTTATCAAAGGTTTGTGCAATGTCCAAGAAATGGACAGCACAAGCCTTTGATAAAGTTCGAGATGATGGGCAGCAGAACAATATTTCTTTTCCTCAAATGTGTTTTTACTTGTTCTGTGGTATCATGTCGATTTCGGAACCCAAATTATAGGTCTGGAATAATATGCTGTTCTTCTAATACTGGTTTCAATTTCGTTAGTAGCATTTTTTCCAATAGCTTTGAGATTGTAGGCAGCATGCTTATTGGACGATATGATGAAATTTGTGTTTCATTTTTTCCAGCTTCATGATTGCGTTGAATATGAATGTTATTAGTTTTATGCATTTGTCTGGCAATTCCCTTGTCATTTTTCCAGAAATAAGATCATGCCATAGTGCCTTTTTTGGACATGGAATTTTTAATTGTATTCTTAACTTTTTTCCAATTATATTTTATTATCGGTAATTGATTTGCATTGAAATCCTTTTTCCGCGAGAGCGCCTCGTATCACATTTGCATCCACGTAGGCCTCTATACCTTTTTATACGACGACCAATCCTCTTTGGCTTTTTAGTTGGTATTTGTAGTAATGTTTACCAACTTCGTCGAAATGTTTAACTAACGCTCTGTAAACGTAATCCTCTTTTTATCACGGAGATATAAAATTCTCCATTAGTAATGAACTCGATTGTTTTTACGAGCTCTCTATTTAATTCCTCCCTCAAATAGATTGGTGGCGGTTTCTCTGGTTTTCGAGTTTTTTTGGCCGGCGGGTCTTCAATAAGCAAACTAGAATAACGGTTGCTTGGAATTAATTCAACGCTACCTAACTTTGTGAATTTATTCACGTTTGCACTAGCCGCTGATCTAGGGCTTCTCCTTCGCTTTGAGCTGACAGTAATATACCTCTCCAGCCCTGTTTGCACTAAACACTGACCTACATCACTGTTTATTTTATTATCATCTGTTGTCGATGCACTTTCATTGTTTTTTTCATCGTCAAAATTGGTTGACGATTCACTTTTATTGCTCAACGCACTAAGTTCATTTACGTTAATTTTTAGTTTACTTGATATTAAATTACCTGGTACAGTAATTTTTGATGCATTTGCGATGTGTTGTCGTTTTGGACTATGTTGCACCTTTTTGGTTGTCACTATTGTGGTCGTGGCCAACTAAAATTTTTTATGATGCTTCTGATCTGACGATATACTTTTATTCCAACATGCCCTAAGCATATTTCAGCTACTAAATAACATATTTATCAAGAAATTTATAATCTACTATTTCAAATTTAAATTTGTTCTTGGGAGAGTGTTTGCAGTGCTCATAAACAGTGATTTTATTTAAATTGAAAATAAAAATTTTCAAATCACCAGTCTCTGAAATTTTATAACAAATAAGAATTTTCAATTCGAGTTCAATGTTCACTTGACACTTTGTATATTAATAAAGTTTTATTCCTGAAATCACACAACTTAATCACCAAAAAGTTAATCACAAAACTAAGTAAATTCTAGTTAAATAACACAACTTAATCACTTAAAAGTTCATTACCAAATTAGCTAAATTCTAGATATTTATAGAAATGTCGTCTAGGACAGTATAAAGACCAAGCCCAGGATCGAAACCGTTGGAGCCAGATTGTTGACACAGTAAGGGGCCAGTAATGGCCTTTAAACACTGTTTTATTATTTTTATTATAGAAATGTCATAAAAATAATTAAACAAATATTTAAAATGATTTCCTTTCTGCTTTAATATATCACAAAAAAACCATTGAAATTCACATAATAATCGTTGGTAGACGAAATAAGTCGCAATTGAGAATTAGATCAGCGAACGGAAATGGTGATGGATAGGACACACACTGAGACATAATGCTCCAAATAACATAACAAGAAAAAAGGAAATTGGGAAGAACAGTAATGACCTGGAAAAAACGATGCTAGCTGAAGCGGAACATCTCGTAAAAACATTGGGGAGCTCAAGATAATAGCCGCACAAAGAGTTAGTTCCAGCATATGCTCGTATAAATAGAGACTAAGGAAATTTTTTTTATTGTGATCATAACTCTACACAATCATATAGGGGTAAATTTCCAAGTTTGCCAAATGTACGAATTTCAGTTCCAATTGGTTACCGATTTTTTTTTTCGTTTCCATCACCATTAAAATTCATGTTTTCCCAAATATGTGCGTACAAATTTATACATGATGTAATTACTTCACCAAACCAAAAATACCTTCGTAATTCATCAACCAAAACAACAGATATGCTTTACATAAACATATGTACATATTACACACACACACACACATATGCGAAACAAAATAAAAATTAATCATCCCGCACGCTCCATACTCCCGCGCTTTTTGTGTTATTTTGTAATCTGATCACAATCAATTTTTAAGTTCATCAATTTGTTTCTAAATAAAACAACAACCCCTTTTTTTCGTATATAGTATCCGGCTGTTAAAATTAATCCATATATGTACACAATACACATCAGTTGCTGTTACATTTTCCATCTTTACATACAGATGCTAGATATAAACTATACACGTACATACATATATACATATGTATATGTGTGCCTAAGCATAAAAATAAAATTACCAAATTTAATTATCCCAGACAGAAAACATGTGTCCGCATCGTATACATACAATATACAACAACAACAACAACAAAGCTCTCGTAACAATATAAGCTCGCATTTAATCAAACTTTTTTCGAACTTTCATGTCCATATAGGTACGAGTACGTATATGCGAACAAGTTTAATTCAATATTTTCATTTTTATTTTTTAATCCAAACGACAAATGCTATTTTACACATATGTATCGCCATTAATTTTCCATCCAATCCTTGGGAAATGCTTTTTTTTGTTTTATTTTCAATCCTTAATTTTTTGATGACTTTTCGGAATGGGGCAGAAGAATGGTGCGGTACACAGAGTTTTTAAATTCAAAATTATGGTTAAACTTTGTCTCGATAAAACACAAGCGAAATAGAAGTGTTCCGCTTAACATACAATAAGAACCAGGGGTAAAAAGAGATTTGTCTCTTGATCGGGTTGTTAGTATATCCGGTATACTGAAATAAATGTTTTTGAAAATTAATTTGGATAATTAATTTTATCACTTTTTTTACACTTATCCACCCATCCAAATGAAAAGCAGCAAAAAAAAAAGACCACCCTCCTCCGAAACAAATTTACTGTAAATGAAAATTAATGCGGGTTTTTCACAGTATTTGTTATTTGGATTATTGTTTAGATTGTATTGTTGTTTAAAATTTTCTATTGTTTAGTTTTGTTTTGTTACTTTTAACAGCTGAAATGAATTGAACGGGTGAGGGGATATATAGTTAGTTTCATTTATCTAATTTAAAAAAGGGTACACAACAGAATCATATAGCATTCCAAGAGATTTAACTTTTCTGAGCATATATAGAGTTCGTTAAGCATAATATATTGGTGGAAGTATTTGTTGGTTTTATCTGACAAGAATATTGGAATGAAAAATTTTACAACAAGCAGGAAAGATGATGCCGTAAACTGTTTGCACTGTATTGCAGTAATTGAAGCAAACACAAACTCTATATCACTAATGATATAGATAAAACAGTTCCTCATTGTAAACGTCATATGTACATACTCCTAGATCCCATTAATGATTTTGCCTTAAAATTTTACCTTTATCTCCTTTAACTAAAACGGATGCAATATAGTTTGTTAACATGACTAAATTTTTGGTTAGATAATTCGTATAGCATCGTTAAAAAACAATTTTAAATCGAATTCAATTGTGTAAAATGATGATTTCAATAGTTGGAATGATGAAAACTACGTCCTTCTAAAATTATATGCAGGAAGAGCACATTAACGTTTAATAAAAGAACGAATATTTCTTAAAATGTTGATGGTGGGGGGTGGGTTCCATAAAATTTTCAGGATGAAATGTTGCCGACAGTATTTTGAATAGTTAAGGTTTAAAAAAAATTCCAGGGGGTGAGGTTGGATTTTTCTCATTTTTATAACTTTCAGCTAAACTGCGCTTCGAAAAAATTAATTCTGATAAAAAATCATCAGTAATTAACGTTTAATTATTAATTTTTCTGATTTTTCGCAGTCTGAAAATACAAAAATGGTTTCAAGGAGAAAAACAAAAGTTTCATTTAATTACATGCAGGAAGAGCAAATATCCGTTTGAAAATAGAATTTTTCAAAATTGATGGGTCTAGTAAAAATTTTAGTACGAAGTGGTGCCAATATTTTTTGAAAATTAAAACTTATGGCAGGGTTTGAGTTGTCAGAATTCAAATGATGCTCCAATATATAGATAATGATTTGAATAAAATGGAAGGGCCTGAATTTCTATTAAATAATAAAAATTTAGAAGAACTGCTGAAACCATTTTTGATATATGTACATTTAGCATTCATGAGACATTCAAATATTACATGCAGGAAGAGAACATTAAAGATTGAAAGTATATTGAAAATTTCGGTTCTGTATTATTTTCAGGGCGAAATGGGGCCAATATTTTATTGAATGATTGTAGTTTATAGTCTTATAAATTATTGGAAGCCAAACCTTCGTTGTTTATTGTTTCTCATTTGTTATGGCTTTTAATTAGATGTTGCTTTAAAAATAAATCAATAACTAGGTTTCTCATTGGGTTAAAAAACAATTTTAAATGATTTGAATAAAGTTTAAATTTCAAGAAACTCGCGTTAAAAGTACCTCGTATACCAAATATTAAAAGCAGGTAGTATTTTAAAATACTATTTAGGCCAAAAGATGCAATAAAACTTATCATAAAATGTTGCCGATATATTTTTAAATTGCTAAAGATTTAATCTTTAGATTTTTCACATTTTTTCTAACTATCAAGTAAATTGTGTTACATAATAATTTAAAAAATACGTTTTATACAGATCTATAAGAATTGATGAATAAAGATTAATTTTTCGAACTTTTGAACTCCTTGGGCTTAAATTAAATTATAGTCATCTGCCAATAGATGATTGGTGAAAAATTGAAATCTGTATCGATGCTAAAAGTTTAATTCTATAATTTAAAATATCCTTAAAATATTTGAAATAGGAATGGGTATTTAGAAAATGGCAAGATCAATGCACATTTATAAAATATTCACCCAACATTGAAATATTACATGCAGGAAGAGCATACTTATATTCTCAAATGCAAAGAAAACTTCTGAAAATACCATATTAGGACTTTGGGTTTAATTAGATTTTCAGGACAATATAGTTTCGACACATTTTTGAATGATTCAGGTTTTAAAAATTAGTAAAAGCTTGAATTTGAAGTTTTCTCATTTTTCATGACTTTTTATTAAATTTTGCTTCGAGCAAATCCGATACAGAAATAAAGTATTACTGGCCAAAAAATAAAGTATTACTGGCCAAAATATGTATCAACAGACACTTGCTGAAACTTCTAGTATAGGACACTAATTCTTAGAATTAGCGCACCGGATGGAACTGGTAGCAATAACGTCATATTATTATTACTCACAATCGATACCTTGGGTAGGATTTTCGTGTGTAAATATTTCAAATTTCGTTTTTAAATCATTTCTACGTTACAAAGGGATTTTTCTAGAGGTTTACAACTTTGAGTTGGCAACACTGCTTTATTTGACAACCCATTTCACCCCACAGGTGATATTTTCTTTTTGTTTAGTTTGGTTTGACATTTCATTATGGATAGACTTACATCAGACCAACGATTGCAAATTGTTGAATTCTTTTTATCAAAATAATGGTTCTGTTCGTCAGACTTATCGTGCACTTCGTCCATTTTATGGCGTACATGATCGTCCTTCAGAGCGGCTAATTCGAATATCAATAGATCGTTTTCGAGCCACGTTTACTCTCTTAATGTTAATGTGCATCCCGTGGGACGCCGAACTGAAGATAGTATAGGCGCTGTACAGGAAAGCATTGAAGAAGATCCAAATCAATCTCGTCACCGTTCTCAGTGGGGTTGTGTCCTTCCATTTTATGGAAGATTTTACGAAAGGAATTTGGCTTAAAAGCTTTCAAGATTCAACTTGTGCAGGAATTAAAGCCAAACGAACATCGTATGCGCTGCCAATTCGGCGATTGGGTTGAAGCACAAATTCACAAATTGTTGTTGAATTTTCTTTAAAAATTTTATTCTCCGATGAAGCCCATTTTTGGTTAAACGGGTACGTAAATAAGCAAAATTGTCGCATTTGGAGTAAGGATAATCCACAAGCTTTTGTTGAAACACCATTGCATCCACAGAAAGTTACTGTTTGGTGCGCTTTATGGGCTGGCAGAGTCATTGTTCCATATGTCTTCAAAAACGATGATGATCAGAATATTACTGTCAATTGTGAGCGGTATAGGAAAGTGATTAGAAATTTTTTCGTACCTCGATTCGCTGGTATTAATCTTGCTGACATGTGCTTTCAACAGGACGGAGCCACATGCCACACAACGCGCACTACAACTAATTTACTCAAAGAAACTTTTGATGAAAGAATAAATTCGCGTAATGGTCGAATTAGTTGGCCACCAAGATCGTGTGGTTTAACCCCATTGGATTATTTTTTATGGGGTTATGTTAAGTCACTTGTCTACGTCGATAAACCAGAGACAATTCAAAATACCTGGAAAACAACATTCGAAGAGTTATTGGCGAAGTACGGCCGCAACCCGCAAATGCTTCGAAAAGTTTGTGAAAATTGGTGTTTCAGATTGCACCTTGTACGCGTCAGCCGTGGCTTCCGCTCAGAATAACTGCTCGTCGGCGGTAATATTTTCTAATGGTTTATAATTCACTCGAAGATTTGGAACTAACATTTTGAAAAAGGCCGTTATTGACCCTACTTTATCGGCAACCATTCGTATGGTCGAACTCTTAGTTGGTTGGTCGAAGCGAATAAATCTCGTAATATTTCTAAATCGTTTTGAAGATACCGTGGCTCTATATATAGAGGATAAGTATTCTTCCTACAGAGAAAATAAAACTGTTAACTGGAAAATGCAGAAATAAGCTAGAAGCTCCTCTTCATCAATTCTAGTCAATTTTTATTGCAGCTTATCGGGATTTTACTTTTTCTTTTCCAATAAAACATTCGTTAGGCTTTTCGTATTCGCCAATATCATCAATTGCCTTGAATGATGCGTCATTTACAATTACCCCACCACAACTCTATTTTCACTTCTTCCACTCCTTCATACGATGGATCATCGATTAAATAAGCCAACTCTTTAAACCTTTCTCATTCCGAGTACCATTCACTACCTGCTCAATCTTCTACTCGTACTATGAATTGTAGTCATGTAAACCCTCGAATAATAGGCCTGGCGCTTTTCGTGACCAAGCCTAAAAAGTGTAATTAAATATTTATGATGAAATGTCCCCGTCCCTACAAAAGCTTGACCCGACAATTTTTTATCAATTTGATTTTAACTTTCTGTGAATAGTTTGATATGAGCGACACATTTATTTATATATAGTATCAATTATAACGGTCAAAAAATTATCAACGTTGGCAACAAGGTCCCAAGTCATGAAGAAATAGCCATCCCTATATACAAAAGTTTGGCTATATACGATTTTTTGGCATATTCGTTGCCAACAGGGTCCCATTGCTATGAGAAAATATATCAGGTTTTTCAACGACTTGCCCAAAAGCAATACAAGGAAAAATAAAATCTACACATACATTGGTAAATCCTGTCCACAGTTTTACAATTTAGGGTAAATATAATCTGGTACTGCTTTCAGATAGGTCGATCGGCTATCATAAAGAAACTTCTTGTAATGCGTTAGAGCAGACATCATAACAACATATTTTGCCTGTCATATGGGTGAAAAAAATGTGCAAACTGTAGGGAGGCACATCCTGAAATGCTAAACATACATTCAATGCTAAACATACCGCCTGGGGATCAAGATAAACAACAACAAAAGGGAAAGAGCTTCATCAAGCAATAATTAAAGACAACTGCTATTGGCATTATACTGGAAAACCAACTTCTCATATTCTTTGGCAAAAATATAACCTTGAGGGCAAAAAATAATAGTCCTCTAAAAGCTAAAAAAGTGCTCTGACAGCTGAAAACACGTCCTAATTTAATATACATCTTCATTGAGAAACCGCAGAGAGCGTTTTTTCTTGCTAGAGATCACTTTTCAAAGATCGTCATTTTTTCCAATATAACCAGCATGTACCATCGCATGTATTCATAATTCTGTCATAATTGCGGCTACCATTTGCCTTTAATGTTTTATTTAGCATAACAAGCGGTGATTTTTAATTTCTGATCGACTACATTCAGAACCATGAGTAGTTATAAGCATCAAGATCTTTGGGGTCTCAAAACGTTGGTATATCATCACAATAAACATGTTTACCGAACGCTTATCAGTGTGGTCATTTCCTCGAAGGACAGGATGATATTTGCTACTCTTTTCAGAAAATATTTAGAAGACTTCAATTGTTAATGAATTGTTTGTTTACAAAAACAATTACATACTCTTTCTCGACCCGAGCATTCTTTCTTCTACTATAAGGCTTAATATGTAATGAGCCAACATAATCTTGACTAGTTCGTAAAATTGGACAATGGTGATTACATTGTACCCGCCGACTCATAAAGTCGGCTCTGCGGAAGCATATAGATAACCTGTCATTATTTCTGAAGTAGGAGTTTAAACAGGACGACTGTTAGTGCAGCAAGCCAATGGATTCTTTCGATTGGTCTAAACTATTTGATTAACATATTTGGTTACCTGATATGGAAAATGATCAGAATCTGCATTCCAAATAATGCCTATAATCATCTCCGATTAGTTTTGGAATATTTTGAACTTCTTCTTATACGAAAACGATCTCATAAATTAGCGGGCGTTGGACTTCTATTTCCGTAGACTAAACCTGCTTTCACTTAAAATATGGTTGTTCTTTTAATTCTACCGCTTCTTCAATATTGTCACTTCCGCTGAGCAGATCATCTACGTAGAAATCATTGTGCAGCGTATATTTGGTGAAAATTTAAATATTCTGATTTGTTCATTTGGATGGATCCGCCAAAGAATTAATGGATAATTGGAATCTTCCGGGTTTACTAGAATATGCCTGTACATCTTCTATATCAGCGGCAACGGCAATTGCATGTTTTCGAAATTTAAGAATGATTGGTGTTATTCTGAATAGTTGGGCCTATTTGAAATATCATTTAATGATTCTCCGGATACCATGGTCTGTCACGACCCATCAAATATGACTCGTTAGTTAGTTGTGCCACGTAATGACCGTACTACTGCGTGGTAAATATAAACCATACTTTGATTGATTGGCGCCACCATACTTTTAGCATATATAATATTCACAGTGATTCCACCAATCTTGTTATTTGCTCGTATAGATAGATAACACTACTATATGCGGCTTCGGTAAGCTTCGATCGAAGCTGGTTTACCAGTTCTAATTCGGTAAACAAGCATCCCACTCTATCAAAAGCAGCCATAATTGGAGTATTAGTTGGGGCGACTATTGGTGCAACCCAGCCCAATGGATCATAAACGCTTTGAGTATACTGTTGGAAGAATAAAAATAATCTTTCGATTAGTCCAAACTATATTAGCGAGCGTTGGACTTCTATTGCCGTAGACTAAACCTGCTTTCACTTAAAATAATCGTACAAATCATTGTTACATGTGCAGCGTAAACTTCAGATACCGTGTACAAGAGGTTTCATATGTTAAGTTTAAATGTCATAATTGGTTCATGTTAATGGTTCCGCCACAGAATTAATGAATAATGTACATCTCTTCAATATATCAGCGACAACGGCAATTGCATGTTTTCAAAATTTAAGAATGATTGTGATCATTCTGAATATTTGGGTCTATCTGTAAAACATCATTTAATGATATTCGGGTACTATAGTCTTACAGAACCACTATAATTTTTTATTGTGATTCTTGATCTTTCCAAAAACGTTTCAGTTCATGATTAGAGCAAATCATCTTGCATTATTTGAATAAGCGGATATGTGCGCTTAAGTACGCGTAACATTTGGTATCTGACCCGCAATCAAACAGCCGAAGTTTCAAATTTTAGTGGTGGGAATCCCTTAATTATTCGATTTTCTAAATTGAGTATTTCAAAAAATGTGTCAGCTTACAGAAGAACGTCAATTTTATTTGGTTGAAAGAAATTCGTATCTGCTAATTTCAACCCTTCAATTTATTTGGTTAAACTTATTGACTTTGTCGGTAACAGATTGGCTATTTTGCTGATGATATGAGCCGTGCCCGTGACATTTTTGGTCGATTTGTGAATGAATATCGATTTTTTCTTTGTCCAGCCGTTCTGAATCTGAATCGAATAACGCTCTGAATTGCTGGAGTTTGCCGGTACGTAAGTTGAAATAAATAATCGCGGTTGGTAGTATACCGTGTCTGTCGATGAATAGTGTGTGTGGAGTATACAGTGATAGTTTCGCCATTACTTGGTTGTCTTGGTTTAAGAGTGGCTTGGATACTTGATTGTTACGCTTGATTGTCAGCATTTGATAAAACAGAAACATGATGACTCTTTGGAGGATAACTTAGAACTGAGATAACTTGAAGTAGAAGATATGTGTGATGACGTTTGTATAAATAATTTGCACTTATATGATTCGTCTTCAAACAATTACGACCGAAATTATTTTCTAACGAATTTGCAAGAAATTAGATTAATTTATTTTATTATGTTTAGAGCCTTCCAGCACATATTAAATCTGACACGTCTTGTGGTTGACAAAATAGAAACCAACATGATGCTGCGATCCTACTCAATCCTCCTCAAGTAATCCACACTCAAACAACTGAATAGAAATTCGTGAAATCTGGTCAATCCCACATGGAGTGTGAGTCCTATATGCATTCATCGATAGAGCAAATAAAAAAATTCAGATCGGTTTTGTTATGAATGATTGGGTAAAAATATGGCAGCGAAATCAAAAAGAGGCAAGAATATGGACAAGGGCCATTTCGAGTTCAACAATTTGAAACAATCAGGCAAAGAATTACGATGATACATTTGATTTATTGTCAAAAAAACTTTATTTGTTTTATTGTGGAGTTATCGGTTAATGAAACTCTACTAAACAAATTAGGAGTATTTTGTTGATGATTGATGCTAATACCTGAGATTCTTCTACAAAAGCTTCTTCAAAAGACTAACATTTTTAAACTCTCATCTTTTTGGTCCCCGTGGTCACTCAGTTTGAAAATTTAATATAAAATGTTGCCAACGGAAATTCGGTGGTCCCAACTTCAAAATTTTATACGGATCGGTACTATACGTTAATGCCTTACACTCAAACTTATTTCAATTATGTATACGTACAATAAAAACAATTAACTTTTTTCAATTTAGAACACTGTCCTATAGCAATAAAAAACTATCGTTGCTTTAAAAAGTTTCTCTATATCTAGAACTATATACACATAGAATCTATTCACCCCAACAAAATTATGTAGCATATATATGTATAATGTACTCATACATAAAAACTATTTTGAAAAGATTATCTACAATTTTATCTCTGTTCTCTACCCCCAAAAATTGGCGAATGAATTCAATTTAACGAACCCATCATATCCTGAATGAATTTGTTTCATATACGAAATTTAAATATTGTTTTAACCACAAAAATTTAGCCTAAATTAAAAATAAAAGGCAAAAATATCTTGTATATGTATGTACTAGAAAAACTGCCTGTAATCCCAATTCGAATCCATAAAATGAATAAAAAATCAAACAACAAAACATTGTCTGGTTTCTTCTATTTTTCCTGTATTCAGTATGTTTCCCATTAATTCAAACTTTGACATTTTGATTTGAAAATTGGTATAGGGCAAAGCAACAACAAACAACCCAGAGTTATGGTATTAGTTATGAATGAATAGTCAAAAGTAACGAGTTGGGAGTTTTGGAATCACACACAAAAATGTTGTGCTAAGAAACCACAAAATGAACATAGATAAAATACGCCCATCCTCCGCAACCACATTAGAGCGCATATATATGTGTATATGTGGATTAGTATATACATGTACAAAAGAAAATGCTATAATCGAATACTGGCATATACGACTTTTATTTGTTGTTGCCGTTTATGGTTGGCTGTATAGTGTATAGTCTACCAAAGTGGAAACAAAAATATCACAATTCGCACATAAATTTAAGAATTTACCAAGCGTAAAAATCAATTGACTTAAAAAAAAAAAAAATCAACTCTCAGTACCATAAAAAACATGTATATTTCGCGTCATGAAAATTTAAAGCTCACTATCGCCTAAACATAATCAAAAATTGCGCACAGTTATTAATGATAGTAAAGTGAAAAATGAAATTGTATGTCGTCTTCATACCGAAAGAGTTACACGCAGCGAGCTATACACAAATAATAACAAATCGATTAACACGCAGGAAGAAAAAAGGAAAAAACAAATTTTCTGCATCAATTCATTTTATTGTCGTGTGAATGGTGAGGAAAATATTCAAGGACGAGGGAAATATATGAACCGGATAAAACATTGACAGCAAGTGCTTGTTGTATTACATTACATATTATGTGTACATATATGTATATATACATATGTGTACAATAATTGGTATTTTGTTTTCTTCACACCATATCGTTGCTGTTTTATATGTATACGTTATGTTAGCGCACGCAGAATGTTATTTTTCACAAGATGTAAAAATAAATGAAAATCTGGCAGTTTTGTGTTATCTTCTAATTCTTGATGACTTTGAAAAATCACACACAATTTTCTTTCGTTTTATATACATATGTACATATGTACATATAATTCACAAAAAATTGAAGTTCATTCAAATTGAAAAAAAAAAAAAAAACGGCAAACAATATATGCGTCAATTCATTCAAGTGTATATACGGTAATATATGATTTTATTTGTCATTCTTGTGTGTTATCATTTTCTAACAGATGATTTTCCATTCATTCATATGCGTGTATATTGCTTGGAAGAATATGTTAAAATGATTTCAATCAGATTTTTTTTTTGTTATATAGAAGAACAAAATTTGAATTTTAAGAAGATTGGTGTCACATATTTGCGATATTTTATACCGCGTGTGCTTTATTTCTATATAACATTTTAATTTAACATCAAACTCCGGAAGCTATACTTATACTGTTCGAGGAAAGACTAACCATGTATTAGGCCGCTATATATTCCAAATAGGCCCGCCGAATTTAATGAATGTGAATTATTTCCAAAATATTCCTAAATGAATGTGAATTATTTCCAAAATATTCCTTTATTCGAAAATAGTCTAGACACTCTTATCACCCATTGTAATCCGGAGATGAAAAATCCATTTTACATCCCACCGCTGTCACCAGAGTGTCTAGACTATTCTCGAATATCTACTTTATAACAGTTAACATTTACAATAGTGTCTCTACTCAAATAGAGATGTTACCACAAACTTCGTTACCCCCTACCTAATCCTGAAACAACCAGAACAGAATCCAACTCACCTCCCTTGAAAGCGCTAGTCGCTCTATATGAATCACCTTCAGCATTCCTCGCTGCCCTTTCTATATCCGGTACACCACGTCGTTTATTTTGGTGATGCTAGTGTACGGCCTTTCACATGAAAGTTGCAGCTTCGGTGATAAACCTTCTTCCGTTGTGGATTCTAAAGCAATACTAAATCTCTTTCTTTGAAACCTTTATTATTTGCTCGTATATCATATCGAGCCTTCATTCGGTCACTTGATACTCGTATCTTTTCTCGTACAAATAGTCGAGTTCTCCTTTCATCTCGTCAACATAATTCTGCCCACATAAAGCTGTTGATGGAACAGCTCCAATTAGATCTCCGGGTAATCGTAGATTATTTCGACTGTGGATGCAAAGGCGTTGTTCTTGTTTTAGTTATACCGAGCAACTGACAGATTTCCTGAAATATAACTTACTCAAAATTTCTTCCTTGGTCCGTGTGAATCTCCATTGGTACTCAGCATTGGTACAGCTGTCGTTGTTGCCTCCTGATTGGGTATGGGATACACTTCTGGCCAGTTGCTAAATGGACTATCCATTATTACTAGTACATACTTGTTAAAAATATCTGTAGTCTGAAATGATCCTGCCACATTCATTGCAATTCTCTTGAATGCGCCTCCTTGATACTCCTTCAAATCCGGATCTGCTAACTGCTCGTCCCTGACCGTTTCGTCTTTCCACTCCTTATCCGGTATAATACTTGCATACGCCTTATGTCGATAATGTCTCCTTTTGTCTCTATACGCCCGAAGTACTTGCATTCTACTTGATATGTTCCTTTTTGATGTTATCTTTGGTAATGGTAACTTTGAAGACATTCGATCCACCGTGCTATTTGTCCTTCTGGATACTTGAACTGCAGCAGTCAACGTAATGCTCCATGGTCCGTTCGTATATGAAATTCTTGGCCATAGAGAGGTACTTATGAAAATGTTTCACACATCCCACTATAGCCAATCATTCCTTGCGAGTCACACAATAGTTACGTTCTGGTTTAGATAACACATTTGATTAATAAGCTGTCACTCTTTCTTGACTTTCAATTTCTTGTACAACACTCCTCAGATAACATCATTGCTTGCGTCTGTGTCAAGAATAAACTTAACACCGGGTATAGAGTATGTCAATAATGGTGCCGTACATAATCGCATTCCCAAAATTCATTGAATGACTCCTCTTGCTCGTTATTCCATTCAAATGATCTATTCTTCCGGGTCGATCATGTATAAGCTCCTTGCAACATTGGCAAATCCTGGCACGAATTGCCTATAATAAGTGCACAAGCCGAGGAAGCTTCGCAATTCCCGTAAATGTTTAGATCTTGGCCAGTCCGTTATCGCTGATATCTTGTCCTCATCGGTGTGGGTTCCGTTGGTCGTTACCTTGTGCCCGAAAAATGTTACCTCCGTTCTAAATAGAGAGCACTTCTTCGGATTTAACTTTAAACCGGCCGATTGCCATCGCTTCCATACCTCTGACAAATTTCTTAAGTGTTCTTCGATATCCTGTCTAAATAACTATGATATCGTCCAAATACACGTTGCATGTCTTCCAGTGTAGCCCCTTTAATACGCGCTCCATTAGTCGTTGAAAAGTTGCCACGCCATTACATATTCCAAATGGCATCACGTTAAACTGCTATAGCCCATTACCCACACTGAACGCCGTTTTTCACGATCTTCCTCTTGGACCTCCACCAGCCAATACCCACTTTGCAGGTCCAATGTTGAAAACATTCTAGCACCTGACAATAAGTCTAACGTGTCATCAATCACTCCAGCTGCCTGCATGTCCGTTACCGTTGGCTCAACCTCTTCTCGTTTTGCTAATGGTAATCTTCTGGGTGCTGGACATGTAGGTGTTTTCGCTCCCGTATCAATTCTATGTTCTATCATGTTACCCCTTCCATTACTATCCGGTGTACCACATAAGATCGATTTATACTGTTCGAACGGTTGCTGTGCTGAATTTGTCTGGTTCATGGGTAGATCTCTAGTCCATTTCTGCATCAGGTGTTCTACTATTTGTTTCTGTCCTTGCGTATCGGTGTTGTTAATCGGATTCTTCTGCTCACATTTCATTATTGTTGATACCTCTTCACATTTACCTATAACAGTTCCTTTCTTAATTGTTTTCGTTTTATCCGATGGATAACACCCGGATCTTTGGAAAAATTAAATAAAACATCTATTAAGTTTATGAGTATCGATTTGTCGTTGGTTCGTTAGTAGAATTCACATCTTGCTCACAGTTAAGTAACGCTAAATTTGTATTATCTATCAAATGAAAATTATGCTTGTCAATCTAATTATTGGACTGGGCAAACGATGTAACAACCTTCTAGTCCTTTGCAGTAAGAATCTATTATTGTTCAATGTTAAGCAATTTTGGTGGACCGCTATATATTTGTATTTGAGTGCTTTAACAATACCCCTCGCAATGAAAATCTACATTCCCCCAACCAGAAATAAAAAGCTCTCTATTAACTCTTGAAACTTTTAGTTTTTTAAATAAATTTTTAAATAAAATTGTCTGGAAATTTCTAATATTTTTGATTCGAAACACACGAAAAGTTGTCTATCTCTGATGTAACACAATTTTTCGTGTGTTTTTATATGGGTGAATGGAACGATCGATTAAAATTTGGTGTCGAGAATTTTATTTTTGTTAATTATTATTTTTAAATAAAATTTATATACCAAATTTTAGTCGACCATATCCATCTCTCACAAAGTAGAACGCGCAAAAATTTGTGAGACACTGATGCAAGAAAATTTTCCGTGCGTTTTACTATGTGCTTGCGTGAAAAGGTCGAGTAAAATTTGAAATCGAAAATTTTTAATGTTTTTATTTATTTTTTATTGTGGTGATTGTTGTATTGCGTTTTAGCTACTGTATGTTTACTCTAGTGTAGTTTAGGACCCACAAGCCGCTAAATGCAGTACCACAATCTCTATACGATAATTTATGGAATGGTTTTTCATTTAATATTTTATCTAGATTAAGAATCAACATTGACGGTATTGTTTTTTTAATTGAACAGTGAGTATCTAGTGCTCACAGGAGTTTACACTTCTACAGGATGGAACATAAGTGACTTTATGATTTAATTAGTGAATACATTTATTGTTATTCGTTTTTTTCAGAATTTAGTTTGAAAAACTTGCGAAACTTCCACCAGACGACGTTCTCAGCAGTTGGTGATGTCTAGGAGGTCTTTGCACACATGTTTACATAAGTTACACCTTTTCCTATATAATATTCAATTGGTTCACGAGTTAAAACCAAATGCTGTACAAATACGCATTCAATGTAGTCGCTGTTTTCATGAATTGAGTCCTAATCGGTAGCCTATGTTCGTTATGTAATGTCCTCCCTATCATAATTCCTTTGGTTTCGCTTTTTTCTTCAATGGCTTCTACAACCGACAACCTGGGTGACCCAGAACCTCCCTCCAATTTCCCCCACACAATTGTTTCCGAGTTCGGTGGCAACTTTTCCCAATGACAGGATTTTTGCCCTGTGAAACAAGGATTCTCGAATAGTCGAGACACATCTACTTTATAACAGTTTATATTTACGGTAGTGTCTCTACTCAAATAAAGATCTATGGTGACCAAAAACTAAAAGTAGTTTTAAGTTTTTTATGCAAATTTCGAACTGCTTCTGAGTAATTTTTTTTTTCTTAGGATAGGATAAAGTTCAAACGAAATGAATTTATTCATGAAAACTTTGATTTTATTGCAGGGCAATGATGACGAATGTATACTGATGATTTCGGAAAGTAGCATGCATGAATATTCTTAAAATTTCAACGAAATCCAGAAAAACTGATTTTCCTAGGTTCGAGGACCTCAAAACTATGGAAGAATTACAAGTTCGACTGAAACCAGAATATTTCAATTTTCTGGGTGCTGGGCATTTGATTATGCCAATTTGTACGCTTATCTAAAAAATTTGTGCATAGTATATAGTTAAAGTAATACGAAGGGGTTTTTTGACGTGATTATCGCACCAGAAATCTCATATTGTTCCATTAATATTTTACTTACATTTTTTAATATATTTTGGTTGTCCACATTGTGCATAACTAAATTATTTAGCCCCACAATCTACTATGACTAGAATATGTAGGTAAAAATGACCAACTGTAAACGCAATATATATCAATACATAAATATTCTATGATCAGTTCATATTGCAACCGAGCCCCTCAGTAATATCATTTGGATGCTACCTTCTAATAGGTAGATCATAATACTCCGGCCATAGTTACATAGAAACTGTAATACCTGTTGGCTCACCGCGGCAGTAACCCGAAGCTCAGGACGGTAGGGATAAAATTGGTCGTGGGTTGTGATGGGAACTTGTAGGACCTAGAATTTATCGCTTGGGGTTCTGGAGTGTATGGCCAACGCATACATAGGGAGAGGTTTGATTTAAGATTCGGATACACACATATTGTGGATCCCATTGGCGTGTTTTGAGCATCATCGTCCAAATGGCTTAGTGCCTATGCATGACATGGTTAAAACCAAAAAATAGGAAAAAGGAGGTAGAAATTACTTCTCTACTCATTAATGGTTTATTCTGACTTGTCCTCCACTTTTATTCTGACCACGTTCTCCGCGTTTATTCTGACTTGTTCTTTTTTCTCAGCTCTGCCCTGACTGCTTTTCCGTGGACTCCTCGTTATGTAAGAATATTTTTTTAAGGTTTTGAGTTTTTTTTTTTTTTTGTTAAATATAAATTTAGTTACAACTTTTATAAAGAAACTAATTGAAACAAACTATAATACGTATTTTAGTCTAGTATCGAGTTTGTGCATACTTTACATTAGCTAGATTTGGCCATATAGTTCGAAATTAATGCATGACCTTCACACAACTCGGCCTGATTTTTGTCAGCTGTAGCATTAAAGTGCCCAATTACAATTCTAACATCGTGTTTGGGTATATATCCAATCAGATCGTCCAAGTCATTGTTAAATGAGTCTTTACCCTTAGGGCTGGCTTATTTCTGTGGGCGCATTACACAAATTACCGACAGGTTGGTTAACTTCATGCGCAAGCGAAGCTTACACAATCGTTTATTGACTGCTTCAAGATCCAAAACCGCATTCTTTACCTGCGGCCCAAGAAAAAATCACTGCAGAGCAACGTATAGTCCTGGGACTCATGGTCTCCATTTTTAGGCCAACGAGCTTCTTGAAAATCAACGAGTTCCAGCCTATACTCCTTCATGCATGTGATTAGGCCTTCCAACGCTCCTGGTTTTCTAAATGACTGCACGTTCCACGCACCGATCTTAAATCTCGTGTCCGAATACTTTTGCGAGGATCCGGTGTTGTTTTGGAGGTATCCATTTTTCTTTTTGTTGACTTATATAAACAGTTGATTTTTTAATGGATGCAGGTCATGAGCCCAGCGATCCGGTTATTTATACAGTTATACAATTATTATGAAAGTGTTATCAAATTTAGGAAATTATAAAATTGGTGGCTTAATAATTGCTGATTTGGGAAATTTAAATGCTTCGTCACAAACGGAGACCACATGAAAGCTGTATGCTTTTTTAAAAGATTAATTGTGACTTAAGGGTAATGTGATCTTAGAGAAATTGATCACAAATCGCCTATAATATCCTATACGAAGCCCAGGAATGCTATTAAGTCACGTTGATTTTTTGGTTCTGGATCTGGTTGTACACCTTCGTGTCCAATACTATGTCCTACGGATGTTAGTTCTAGTCGTAGAAACTGGCATTTGTTTTGGATTTAATTTTAAATTTTAATTTTGTAGACAATCAAGAATTTCTTTAAGTCTTCTATTATGTTCATTTCAGTGTTGTTCATATATGACTATGTCATTTAGATACACTAAGCGTTTTAAACCATTGAGACCAGATATAACTGTATTCATTAGGTCTTAAAAATTAACTGGAGCTTCCTTCAAACCAATTGAAATAGAAAGGTTTTGCATCTTCGTTCAATAGTACTTGGCGATATCCATTGGTCATATCCAAGGTGCGAAAATATGATACCTTTCCCAATTGGTCCATCATTTCAACAATATTGGAAGTGTTACATCGTTTAAGCGTCGAAAGTCAACAACAATACGCTATTTGATTGAAATATCGGCAGAGTTTTAAGGTACTGTTAGAAGAGGATAATTCCATGGACTATCACTTGGTTCAATTATCTGTTGTTTAGCATTTAGTTCACTTGGCTATTAATTTCACTTTTTATTGAATCAGGCATACGGTATTATTTTGAAAAACACACTTGGCATGTCAGTATTTGTATTTTGCGTTGATGTGCAGTATGAGGTTGAAGTCATATTCTAGAATTTAAATGAATTTCTTCCTCTAAAGCTTTTGAAATAGCATTCTTTAATGATATATGGTCACCGGCGTTTATAATAAGACCTATAGGTTGTCTGAGACCGTTTTGGAAAGCACGAAGAGCAGTTTAAGAGTTCAGTTGTTGAACTTCTTCTGTGAACTTTTCCTGTAGCAAAGCCTCAATTCTTCGTTTCGTCTTTATTTTGAGTTGCTCGAATTAAATCGAGTTGAACACATTCTATTGAACGAATTTGTTTAAAATTACTATGTAAAGCACTTTTTACCTCATTCCAGTTTTTAAATGTTCCAAAACGAAAAACAGAATATGCTTCTCCATTTAATTTATGTGGAATAAATGTAAACAAAATTGGTTTTAAACCTTTGAAGATAAGTATCTCAGGACAGGGGTGATTTACCACGTTTCATATACATATGTTTGTAAAAAATTAAATTAAAAAAAAATTCTTTTACTGAACCAAGGATCGTACCCAGATAGCGAAATACATTTTTGGGTAGCTGAGGACTATATCTAACTTAAATATATTAATCCTTTTTTTAAATCTATAAGATAAGTATCTTAGGACAGGGGGGTTTTACCACGTTTCATATATGTTACTATTAAATTGAAATTTTGAAAAAATTCTCGTGCTGAACCAAGGATTGTACCTGGATAGCAATTTTTGGATAGCTGAGGACCATATCTAACTTAAAAATATTATTCTTTAAATCGACAGGGGCGTTTTACCACTTTTCATATATGTTTGCAAAAAGCAAACGGTTCATAGGATCTGAAGGTCTGAAGGATCGTACCCAGATAGCAAAATACATTTTTGGGTAGCTGAGGACCATATCTAACTTAAATATATTAAACCTTTTTTAAATCTAGAAGATAAGTATCTTAGGACAGGGGGGTTTTACCACGTTTCAAATATATGATGGTAAAAATTTGAAATTTTAAAAAATTATCCTGCTGAACCAAGGATCGTACCCAAATAGCGATATACATTTTTGAGAAGCTGAGGACTATATCTAACTTAAAAATATTAAACCTTTTTTAAATCTAGAAGATAAGTATCTTAGGACAGGGGGGTTTTACCACGTTTCATATATGAGAGTAAAAATTTGAAATTTTAAAAAATTATCCTGCTGAACCAAGGATCGTACCCAAATAGCGATATACATTTTTGAGAAGCTGAGGACTATATCTAACTTAAAAATATTAAACCTTTTTTAAATCTAGAAGATAAGTATTTTAAGACAGGGGGGTTTTACCACGTTTCATATATCAGAGTAAAAATTTGAAATTTTAAAAAATTCTCCTGCGCTGAACCAAGGATCGTACCCAAATAGCGATATACATTTTTGGGAAACTGAGGACTATATCTAACTAATAAATACTATACAGCTTTCTAAAATTAAGATGATAAGTAACTTAGGACAGGGGTGTTTTATAATGTTGTATGTTAGTACAAAATTTAAATTTAAAAAAGATTTATTTAATTTACTTGTATCATTGTTTCTTAAGCCTCTCGTCCTTTTGATTATTAAATTACTTTGACGTAAATAGAAAATTATAAACGACTGTAGCGCCTGATTAGTAAAATGGTCTATCCGACAACTATAATTGCAAATATTTAGAGCTTTTCTTCCGCCATAATTATTGCATGTATACCTTTTAAGACTATAAAACACAACGGGTGACATCTAAACCAACCGCATAATGAAAATCTTCACTCTAAAAAAAAAAATCTTAGAATAATAAGAGTTCATTTAAAATATTAAACGCACCGACATCTCAGACGCTAAACAATTTTAAATTACCATTATGTCACTAAATTAAATGAGAAAACTGTGTTTCTAATGAAAAGGATGTTTGAATAAACTAATAATGTATTTAATCATTCATCGTCCTTATTCTAGGGATATTCACAGAATGGCAGCAGATAACATGGTATAAGAAAAATAAAAACGTATATTGTCGGTCTTTAATTCAACCCGATTTTGCTTATGAAAAACTAAGAACAAAGGTAGCAGCACGAAAAGGAAAAGCTCATTTAATAAAAGTTATATCCTTTTGTTTAAAACCATTCATTTTTATTTCAATTTTACTCGTCGGTCTCTCTCTCTCTCTCTCTCTGTGTATATAATATGTAGATAGATGCGGGAAAATTTTTAAGGAAATAGAAAAAAAAAATTCGTATTGTATTTTCATGAATGTTGAAAAGTAGCAAATTCCCATCAAATACATAATACAATTTTAAAACTCCACAAAAATGTTAATATTTCATTCCATTTATCATCATGATTTCATCACATCGTGCACCATTCTGTATATAGAAACGTGAATATATAGTATAACAAATGTCATCCTGGATTGAATAGCAACGAAGTTATAGATTATATCCGTTTTATAGTTTATTCATTCCGCGCCCACACCCCACATTTTCATCACTGTATATAGTATAGAAAGACTCTTATGTATTAAGTTATTGCTGGATAATTATTTATTTAGATTTGTTTCAATGCTGCAGCACCGAATGATAATTTATTTTTTTCTATCCACATTCACTTTAACAATTGAATTATTTATTTAATTTAAATTATTCATTGTTTAAAACTATTTTACTATTTATTCAATTATTTACTATTCATTTTCATTATTTAAATTTATAAAATGGATTTTCCTACATATCTAGGTTTTGTATAATCGCTTTGCTAAATCTAATTTAAATAGCAATCAATTTTTTTATAGTTCTATAATCACGAAGCCTATATACTATGATTGAAATCCGTTTAAGTATAGTGATGACCCACCCATCAAGCGTAATGTTTAGTGATTTCAAAAATTAAGCATAGCAACATATGAGAGGTTTTTTGAGAAACTTGTTGAGAATGAAAGATGTAGGTCAAATTAAAACCAAAGTTGAGATCCAAAAAGCCAACTAAAGTTTACCGGTTTGAAGATTTTGACTTTAACAGAAAAGTGCAGCTGCATAAATTAAGAAAAAAAAAGTCTTAATTTTGTTAATGAAATCATTAAAAATTAAATTAAAGTTCTAACGATAAATTTGTTAATTAATATTCTAAATATTTATCAAAATTAGATTGTAAGCAATTACCAAATACCACATAACAGAAAAGCCAAATATTACTCGAGAAAAAGGGATACACCATGCTTTATCCACCACAAACGGATTAATCGGTTAATATTTGCATGGTTTGCATCGGTTTAGACGCGCAAATTTGGTCTCGTATTTTTAAATTTTTTTTTTTAATTTTTTGTGTTGTTTGGACTATTAGGCAGTGTATTAGAGTGCATCCGTATTTTTTTGTGCTATAATCTGTTTTATGACATTATAATTAAGATGTAATTGAATGACAAAATTGACTTTGAAACTGCTTAGAGATTGTATGTTGTGTCTCTCAACGAATTGGAAATATGATCAATTTCAACTGCGATAAACATTACTTTTCCGCTTTTCGCATTAAACCTAAAAATTCATCAAAAAGAAATGCTCCACCTATCATAGTAAAATTTGCACTGAAATCGTCGGCAATTGAATTCATCAACCAATATAAAATATAAGACAGAAGCTTTTAAAAGTTTTCGTTAAACCAGGAATGGTGTTTTTCCTACAACCGCAGATATCTGTGCCAACTCGCTTGTTCAATGTTCAAGAACCATTTTTGATCGTGGATAACGCGATAGTTACACCATGCTACACAAACTCTACCGACGCCAACAGATGAGTATGTGTTTTTTATGGCTTTGCACGTCTCAAATTTCTCTAGCATGAGGCTTTCAGTCATTGATTTTACTGAGATATTGTTCGAGTTACCAAATGTTTTGCCATCCCCGAATTGTTTGCAATAAGGGTGTAACGTTAAACCCAACCAAGAACTTTTATTCGATATAATAATGAACAGTTTTAAAGGCCATTACTGGCCCCTTACTGAGTCAACTATATGGCTCCAACGATTTCGATCCTGAGCATGGTGTTCATACTGTCTAAGACAATCTGAAGAGGCCAAGTGGTTCTCTACATCGTGGAGCCATCGTCGCCTGTAACGACCTCTGCGCCTACCATATGGCAGCTCTCCTTTCAGAGATCGCTGCACAATTCGTTCCGGATCAGCACGCAGAACGTGACGTGAGATCGGGGATCTTCATCAGATCTCTGATTTCGAAATTGTACAGAGCTCGGTATGTACCATCTATTTCGCGTTTTGGGCCGTAAATCGCACGAATGATTCTTCTCTCAAATGTAGGGACCAAATTTCTCGTACTCATCCGTCAGCGCCCAACTTTTACATCCAAACATAACAACGGGCCTGATCAACGCTTTGTCAAGTTTCAGCTTCACGGTACTTGATAAGTGTTTAGATTTTAGCAGTGGCCTTAGAGAGTACTCACCAACACTGTTATCGTGAGTGATAACAGAACCCAAATATTTGAACCTCCTCACTCCCTCAAACGTGTGGTGGCCACTACTAAAATCTGGTGTACCATACGTTTTGGACTGATTGATCTGAAGTCTAACTGAAGCTGAAAACTCTACAAGCGGATCAAGTATTTTTTTCACTCCGTTGCTATTCAGTGCAATCACGCATATGTCATCTGCATATGCAAGCACCTGATTGGACTGGCGATATAAGATGTTGCGCTGAGGTGTTTCTGTTTTACGAAAGATATACTCCAACATGAAATTAAAGAGTATCGGGGACAGAGCATCTCGCTGTCGAACACCCGAGTTAACTGCAAAAATTGTCAAAAGCCTGTTCTCAACTTTAACACAGCATTGGGACTGCGTCACTGTCATCCTACATAGTCGTACCAATTTTGTTGGTATTCCTAGGTACTCTAGGGCAGATCACAAACTCTCTAGATTGATCGAGTCATACGCCTGCCGGAAATCCAGGAACACCTGATATACGGAGATGGATGTCTCATAATATTTAGATAGAACCATTCGCAGCGAAAACACCTAATCAGTGACTGATCGATTAGGACGAAATCCTCCTTGATAGTCACCAACCAACCCCTCCGCTAGAGGAGTGGTTCTATCCAATATAATGTATGACAGTAACTTGTATGCTGTGCAAAGGAGAGCTGCACGGCGATAATTCTCACACTTCAAGCGGTCTCCCTTCTTGAAGATGGGGTATATCGCGGCCACTTTCCATTCGTCAGGCATAACTTCGGTTCGCCATACTAATCCAATAAGGTCGAAAAGACAGTTCCACAAAGTATCCCTTCCGAATATCAAGAGCTCCGAATTAATGCAGTCCACTCCAGGTGAGTGGTTTCGTTTCAATCTCTGCATATCCTTAGTGAGTCGATGTTGACATAGAGGTTTCCATCCCGGTCCCGAATGGCGGTTGACGTAGGCCTGAAAGTATGGTGCAGTCCCGTAATTCCTTTAAAGAAATTACGCGAACTGCGCTCATTGTTGAGTTGTTGTACTTTCAGAACCTCGGCCTTCCACCATTCTCGCTTCTTCCGTCTACAAATCCGCTTGCAAGAGCAGCCTTGTTTTTTCTCGCGATTGTGAGACGTTGTTGCACTTCATTATGGGCTATACATTGTTGCCCAACTGCAAGACGACACTCGTTATCAAACAAATAATTCTTGGGTCTTACTTTCACTATACCTAAAGTCTATTGAGCAGCACTGACAACAGAAGTTTTCAGAAGTTTTCCTGCAGGATCCTTATATCGTTCCTTTTTCATCTTTATTTATCAGACCTTCACAGTCGAAACGTACCATGCGTTTCGCTGTGTTCCCAGACTTGTATGAAAACTTCCATCGTAGCTTTGCAGCGACCAAATGATGATCGCTGCCTACGGATTTGTTTGCTGACCGATAAGTTCTCACGCCTGAAGTTCCGCGAGGTCCATGTCTCTAGATGTATCTGTTTGTGAGTGAAGAACGTGCTTGCTACTTTAAGATCATGAGCAATTGCAAAGTACATCATTCTCTCTCCATTAGCGCTCGCAGTTTCGTGTCGGGAGTACGGACCGATGTTTTCACACAAGTCGGTCTGATTTCAGCCAGCTCTAGCATTAAAGTCCCCAATTACCATTCTATAACATCGTGTTCGGGTATAGATCCCATCAGATCGTCCAAGTGATTGTAAAATGAGTTTTTATCTTGGGGCTGGCTGACTTCTGTGGGCGCATGTACACAAATTATCGACAGGTTGGTTGGTAAGCGAAGCTTACACAACCGTATCGGTTTGATTTGCTACCTACAGGTAAGCGAAGCTTACACAATCGTATCGGTTTGATTTGCTATCTTTATCTTTGATAAGATGCAGTCACGTCAGACTTCGAAAAATCACCGCCCTCGATAGCACAGTAAGTAGCGTGCTTGCCTTGTTATTCGAGGGTCTCGGGTTCGATTCCCGGTGGTGACTAAAAATCACGGTTGGGTGTTTTTAATGTGTAAGTATTTGTGTTTGTCCGGGTATTGCACCGTGGGCCCATTGTGGCATTGAGTGCTGGAGTAATCCGCCCAATTTAAAAAAAAAAAAAAAAAAAAGCAAAAATCTCATAATAAGCCTTTTTGGTGTTCTGATTTTAAAAAACTTAGGAAAACTGGTAGGAGACTCAAAAACAAAGCCAAAAGATTTAACCTTCAGGTTGATTGGGATAACTTTTTGGCTGCTCAAAAAGAATATAAGAAAATGCTGAGATCCGATCGTGGGGCTGCTTAGATTAGCTTCTACGAAGAATCAACAGCCGACTCGATGTACTGCGACTTCCTGATGGCAGATTAACCTCTTTCAGGAAGGAAACTGTCAAACTACTACTTTCTGTTTATTTCCCTCGGTGCAATGTTATCAATCATGATTATGTTGCTGACGCCTATTATACTTATATTAGTACTTATTATTCACCCGACTGGGACTAAGGCTATAGGCTGGTCACTCTCAACACCTTACGCTGGATCGTTTTCTCCTTCTCACCTTATAAATCAGGTGGTCCAGATGGAATTTTTCCTGCTGAATTAAAGCATGCGGGTTTCCCCTAATTCAGGAACATTTACTTCGACTCTGTCAAGCATGCTTTGCGTTTGGATATGTTCCACAGTCCTCGAGCAGGAGTGGAGTTGTGTGCATCCTGAAAGCTGGGAAGACGGATTATACCGTTCCGAAGGCATTTCGCTTTATTAGTCTCTTTTCATCTTTTCTCAAAACTCTGGAAAGAATTGTTGACAGATATACTAGGGATCATCACTTATCTGCCATCCCACTCAGTAACAGCTTACTGAATTGGGAGATCATGTGAAACTGCGCTGCATGAAATTGTTACGAGGATTGAAAGATCGCATAGTATTAAGGTGTTTCTTGTGGGCACTTTCCTTGATATTGCAGGTGCCTTTGATAGTACTTTTTTTCGCATCCATCACTGAAGCCTGCACAAATTTTCGAATTGACCAAATCATTGTTACTTGGATTGGTGCTAAGGCCGCGCTGCACTCCCTTTCTATTTCGGTTAAAGTTACCAAAGGTTGCCCCCACGAATTACTTGTAAAACTACAGCAATCTGGTTTCACTGCTCAGTTATGCTGATAACTTAGTCGTTCTGGTTTAGCGTAAATACCTTAGTGAACATCCTTACCCTTAACGCATCGGGGTCTTCAAGTTGTAGAAATGTGGTGTCTAGAGAAGAGATTGTACGTTAATCGAAAATTAGTCTGATAGTCATCACCAGACGTAAGGCTATACTGGAGAGCTGTCTGCTCCTTCTCTTTTTGGAGAAACGATCGCTAGATCCGACACAGCAAAGCATCTGAGTGTTATTCTGGACAGCAAACTCTAAGGCACAGCATGCTCCGCTGCCTTTTGCCTATGGTGTATTGGTGCGTAGAACGAAATTGTAGCCAAAATTCTGCCTCGATATTTCTTTCTCGATGGTTTATCCAGCAAGGGACTCGTGGATGTCTCAAGAATTCAATGACTGGGTGGCTCAGTTTCTCGTGTTTTTCGCTGACAGGTCTCATTCTAACAATGGTGCAGGTTTCGGAACCTATTGTCCTACACATGACCTACGATTATGTGTGAGTCTAGGTCGCACGGTATTCCAAGCGGTGCTGATTGCACTCACACGTTGTCCGATTGATGTTTCTAAGCTCGCTGTTTCCGGAAAGGACATTATTCTATGCAGTGATTACTAATTTGTGCTCAATTCATTACAGAATCCTATGATCACTTTCAAATTGGTCAAGAATTGTAAACATTTTATTAACGTCCTTTGTTCTAATAATCGTGCCAGGGTTATGTTGGCTCCGGCTCACTGTATGGTATTTTAAGGTAATCAGAAAGCTCATGTTTTAGCTAAAGCAGGCTCAATTATGAAAATCATTGGACCTGAATCACAAATTGACACAAATTTTAGTCGACGTTCCATGCACTCATATCGAAACACACGAAAAACTGTCTTGCATCAGAGTTTGACAATTTTTCGTGTATTTTACTATGTGAGCGCTGGGGAAAGTGGGCGAAAATTTTAAAGCGAAGTTCAATTTTTTATTCTTCATTAGAAGAAATTATTTGTTGTTAAACATAAACAAATGGAGTTAATATGTTTTGTTGTGCAAGGTCCTACGGAACACTACAACCAATCAAACAAAAATAGAATATAGAAATGTTTAACTAGTTTAATTTTGCGAGGCCTCTAAAAGCGCGAGACCTAATGCAGGCAGCTGCTTAAAGCCGTCACTGGAGTCAGATCCTTGTCATATGCTCCACAGTAAAACCGAATGCGTACATAAAAGAATGACTACACAGAAACGTATGTTGCCTCTAACTTATTGACATGCTTCAGCAGTAAGGTTTTGAAATTGGTAAAAGAGTAATCCAAAGCAAAAGTAATCTAAGGCGACCTGCTTTCGACGTATCAAAAAATATTTGGCAATATTGAAAAGAAGAATGGCGAATACGATAGTTTGCTCAAAATATGCGTTCTGGATGGAATAATATTACTGCCAAAGACTCATCGGAAGTTGTGTAGAATCCCGGCCCATTATGTTAAATCATGTGAATATAATTTAAACAGATTTCTGTGAATATTGTAAATAATTTGATTTTCAAATACGCGAGGAATAAATTCAAAATCAATCGCGGATGGTGTTGAAAGATGCGGAAACGAGATGCAAACCGATAAATTCATTGATCCGCAAGGGAAATAACAAAACGCGCTGTACGTCATCTAAAATTCTAAATTTAAACATTCACGCAGATGGTCAATATCGCATCGAAATAAAAAACACAAAAAAATTAATAAAATTATCGCCGCGTGTATAGATGTATTCTCAATGTATATAGAATCTTTTAAGACCAGCAAAATATTTTATTGTTCTTTCCAAATTCCACGAAATCGTATATATACTTATGTACAATCTTATCGGTTCAAGCGCGCGACGTGGTGTGAGTGGCGATGTGTATAAAAAAAAAAGCTTTTATATCATTTTTTTATTTTTGTTATTGTTGTAATACAAAATATCCTAAGGATATCATTAAAATGATAAGAAAATGTTTTGATAAAAGCGATTTTTTATAGACATTTTTTTTTTTTGTATTATTGATTATGATTAGTCAACAAGAAAACGGAATACAACAGCATGAAAAACATAAAAAGTTTTCACGACAAACAAACTTTGTAAGTTCATAAATTTTCAATAATTTTGTTTGTCCGTCGGTCGTTTATATTGTTGCTGGTGTGTCGGATCTGGAGGATTCTGTGGTAGAATCAATTCGTATATAAAAGCGCTGCGGTACAACATGTAACGTGTTGTGGATGTTGATGAAATGTACATTTTATTTTATTATCTATGGTATGTACGTATGTGTGTGTGTGTTTGTGTATTGGTTTGGCAATAAACTTAGGAAAATAAATTTTCTATTGGGGAAAGCTATTAAAAATGGAAAATTCATATAATAAAAGTTTTTATGTTACTTTTAATAAGTATCCTTAAATTTAGTGTCATCCTTTTTCCCAAATTTTATATTTGTTGTTGTTGTTGTTGTGTGGCTTCCAATATTATTGATGGTTTGGACATTTTGTACTGTTGTTGTTGTATACCCAAAAGTTCCTTTTCTCTTCGGATTTTTTTTTTATATTTTATTAGGAGGGACCATCCGTAATTGTATCTATATACATATGTATAGCCAATATAATCGTGTATACCGCAAGGGGTATAATTAAAAATTGATGACGTATACATTTTTTCTAGGACTAAATATGCATACAGTACCTTATATATAGATTTGCTGATTTTATTGCTTTTTTTATGGATATATTTTTATGCCACCCGTTTCCTATATTTAAGCAAGTAAAGTCGTTAACAAGGAGTCGAAATCCTTTCCACATTAAAAATATGGATTGTCATGGAAAATGCGTTCTACTCTGTGATTAACTGGGATCTGCGGAATATAGACTTTTCGTGCGAGGCCACTTCCTTACAAATGTTTAATTTTATTGTCAAAACTATAATATACTTGTCAAATCGTAAAAACAAAAATTAAATCATTCAGTTTTTCTTTTGTCAATCTTATTATCTTGAATTTCTATCAAACACATATACCCCAATTCCCATAGTCGTATCACTTCACGCAATATGACTCTACTCTCAAGCGGACACGACTGGAACTAAAATTTCTGTCAAATGCCGAAAATGAATATAAGTGTACAACGTTAACCATTATACGACGGGACCATTCTTATTCACTAGAAATGCCTATAGTCATGAAAAATGACGTGACTATGGGAATTGGGGTGCAAAATAATGATTTTTTTAAATTGGTGCGGCCTCGATCGAAAGACTCCCTTCAAGTTATCTCAGGATTTTTTAAAAGTACCTCTGACAACCCAAGCGTAAATAACCCATCCAAGACTTATACAGTTGGTTCATCCCAGCATTTTTTAAATATGTAAAATTTATTTGGTGGAAAATAAATTCTTCTGAGAAAGTCGGTTATTTTCTTTTTGCGATTAAGTAAAGGACGCTTTGTAAGTAACCGTTACACCGGCTTTGAAAATTTTTTGACCGTTGGAGTATCCGCAATATAAATAAATGTGGCGCCGTTTCCAACTTTTTGAAGAAATTTAAAATCGAAAAAAAAAATCGTTTGGGTAAACTTTTATAGGAACAGCTATTTCCTAATCGCGATTGAGTATGAGGTCTTGTTGGCCAGCGTTGATATTTTTTTGACCTTTGCAATTTCGAAGAACCATAAATCTTTTTTCATTCCAAAATCGAATGTTTACTTTAAATTTAAATATATAATTCTATACAGTCGAGATACAGCCTCCCCATTTTCAAAACAAACCAAATATTGATTAAGAAAAAGCTCAATTTAACTTGGAAAAAGTTTTATTAAATTTTAGTTGGTTTTGATTGAGAAAGAGTTGATTTTGGTTCAAAATAATACGATTTTGAAGTGGCAAGCCTGTAATTAAACCAACAAATGTCAAATGAAATGAAAAATTTCTTTAAATTCCTGGTGTTAGTGGATCAATAAATGAAGCATTAGCCAGATTAGTATAAGTTTCACCAAAAAGTTTCTTTTCTTACTTCAGTTGGAGTAACAAATCCTTCAAGACATTGAACAGGGTCATCGTTGTGCGTGTCATCATCATTCGGCTGAAATATGCTTTCTAGATTCTCTGCGAATCTTATAGCTTTTTGTTCATTGTTTCTGGTCCAACCAATTCCGTATTTCTTATAGGTGGAAGCTTTTTCCATTTTTAGTTGCCTTCCAAAGAGAATATTCCATGGTTTTATCATTTGTTAGCTACCTCAGGTAAGCACTAACAGATTCATTCTTCAGTTGTTTAATTTCTTTTCTTACGTGTCTTGTGATATTGTTCAGTCTAGTTCTTGCTCTTTTTGCTTCAGTAAGCAACTCTCTGATTTCTCTATGTGAATTATTTCGGTTAGAGTTAAAATGATTGGGGTCTGATCTTAGTTCATATCAGAGCACTGGGATCTTCCCAGAATCAGTAGGCTAATTGATAAATTTCCATGCAGAGATTGGTTCTTATTCATATCTTCTTAAAGACATTATTCTATGCAGTGATAGTAAACCTGTGCTCAATTCCATACGAAATCCTATGATCACTTCCAAACTGGTCAAGGACTGTAAACATTTTATTAACGTCCTTTGTTCTAATAATCGTGTCAGAGTTATGTGGGTTCCGGCTCATTGTGGCATTGAAGGTAATCAGATAGCTGATCTTTTAGATAAAACGGGTTCAAGGATGGAATTCATTGGACCTGAACCGGCGGTGCCCCTGACCTTTAATTGTGGTAAGGAAACTATTAAAAACTATATGTTTTTGCAGGCTAAGCGTAATTGGCTAGCTTCTACTACTTGCCGAGTGCCAATTTGGACACATTGCCAAGTTCTGTAAGGAACTAAACCACATTTGTGGTCACTGTGGTGATAATGGGCATGACCAAAAATCATGCACAAAAAAGACTGAAGACGCTAAATGCGCTTCTCGTCGGAAGGCAAACAGGGCTTTCGACCATTCGTCGCGTAGCAAAGTTTGTACTTCATACAAAACGGCTTTGAACCTTATGATGAAGCGAACTGTCTATGATAGTTAAAAACAAAAATAATTATCGATTGAAGATCGCCCAACTGAATATGCAAAATGCTAAAGCAGTTGGGTACGAGATTAGACAATCTACTGAAAAAGAAGCAATCGATATACTCTGCATGCAGGAACCTTACGCGGTTAAAGGTGTCATAGGGGGAATGACCACGTCCACAAGGATAATCAGTGGATGCAACAATAGCACAAAAGCAGCAATTGGCATACTCAATAACGATCTTGAGGTTCTTAAAATTTCACAGTACTGCGACTCACACTGTGTGTGTATCGAGGTGAGATCTAATATAGGAAAATTTTACTTGGTCAGTATCTATTTCCAATATTCAGACGATCCAGTGGAATATATTAACAAACTTGACAATATCATGGATGGTCTAAAAGACTATCCTATTATAATTACTGGCGACTTCAATGCAAAGTCTAAACTTTGGCACAATAAGGACGCAAACGAAAGAGGAGTCCTCGTCGAAGAATTCATTGCAAGAAGTAACCTATTCGTTATAAACGAAGAAGGGCAGCCAAGTACATATTCCCACAATGGAGAGTCAAATATTGATCTCACTCTCATGACGGGCGGTCTGTTAAGAAAAATTTTAAGTTGGTCCGTCCATAAAAATTGGACATCAAGTGACCACAGAGTAATTGTCACGATCTTGGGCTCGGAGGACACACATAATGATTCTGCACCATCTAAGATAGCTCCTCGGTATGCCTTAAGGCATGCCAATTGGGAGGGTTTCTACAGCCAGCTAAGTAGCATCTGGCTAAGCCTGGCAAAAGACCTGGAGGTGACGATCGAAAGCGATATCGATCGAGTTGAACAAACAATAACCAGTTCAATAATCAAAGTCTGTAGCGCTACTATTCCACGTAAACGTGCTCGCAAGTCAAAATTGTCTTGGTGGTCTCCTGACCTAAGTGAATCAAGAAAATTGGTTCGTAAGTTGCGCAAGTTATATCAAAAAGATAAAAACCCCGATTCTCGGGAAAGCAAAAGGCTTAACTATGTGGCACACCGAAGGGCGTACTTCAAAAATATTAAAGACAAAAGCCAAATGAGCCTTAGAGAGTTCATAACGGAGCATGCGGAACCGTGGGGCTTTGTCTACAAATTTAGCACAGGCAAATTGAAGACGAATGAGGTACTAAGTACCCTGGTGAGCGGTAGCGGACTAACAACAATCTGTTGGGAGGACACTACCAAATGCTTGCTTAACACCTTACTACCCGACGACTATGAGGAAAATGACTCCGAGAGGCAAAATAAATCCGCGCCGATCGTAGCACTGCACCAATCACACCAAACGTGAGCCACTTCAGTGATGAAGAGGCCACTTTGGCTATCATGTCTATGAAAACCGGTAAAGCGCCAAGCATAGACAATATCGAGGTCGAAGTGATACAACGTCCATGGCCTATTGTAGGGCCCGGTATCACGAACTTTATGAATACTTGTCTTAGTAAAGGAATATTCCCCAAAGCATGGAAAAATGGCAAACTAGTAATCATTGGAAAAACTGGAGATAGGTGTCAAACTGATCCCAAATCTTATCGACCAATCATGCTGTTGCCTGTCCTTGGCAAACTATTTGAATAGTTAATTGCCGGCAGGTTAATGGACATATTCCAAGGAAGTGGTACCTATAGTGACAAACAGTTTGGCTTCAGAGAAAATAAATCCACAGAGGACGCAATGATCGAGTTGATCATGATCAAAGCGTCGGACCAAAAGTACAATCTTGGAGTATTCCTAGATGTATCTGGTGCGTTCGACAACCTGTGATGGCCCAGCATTATGTTGGAGCTAAAGAGATTCAATTGCCCATGCAATCTCTACAACATCCTAAACAATTATTTTTCTGAAAGAAAGGCAACTGTTATTTCAAGTCATGGAACACTTGAAAAAATGGTCAACAAAGGTTGTCCGCAAGGTTCCATCCTTGGTCCACATCTCTGGAATATAGTATTCAACGGAAGCATGAAGTCCAAGAAGTAGCATTCGCGGATGATAAGGTAATGCTTTTTGCGGGGAATTCAAGACAAAGTATATTCAAGAAAAAGCGCAACTTGCCATAGACAGGATGGTGGACTGGTGCAAAAGCTACAAAATGGAGCTTTCCTCAGAAAAGACAGTCATGATCCAACTTAAAGGTTCACTGGACATTAGGAGACCACCATTGGTTTCCGTAAATGGCCAAAGAATTAAGATGGTTAAAACTGTCAAATGGCTGAGAAAACCGTCAATAGCAATATGACAGGACAGATGGTCGCACTCAGTGGATGGCAGAATAACATATAGTTATCTGCCAAACATTGCGGCGAGATTAGAGACAAAGATTCCTCTAAGCGTATGGTTCACCCAAATGTTAACAGGACATGGTAGAATGGCCTCCTATATGCACCGACTGAATCTAGCGGACTCAAGCACCTGTGAATGTGGACAGGGCGAGGATACAATAGAACACATCCTCTATGACTGTGATCTAGCTCAAGAAGCTAGAGAACAACTAATAATAGACACAAGAGTTGAGTGGCCAGCAAGTAAACTAACTCTAATGCTGCCAATCAACCTCAACTCTTTCAAGAAGTTCTGTGATACCGTTTTAAGCGGTAGATAGACAGAGAATAGTACACCAGATTTTTATCTCAAGTAAATTAATGTTAAATGCTAGTTATAAGTAGACGAGTTATGCGCCTCCTCGATGGCAGGGACGGTAACAGGGCAAACCTGGCTAAGCATACCGATTTAGTAGTTTTATAATAAAAATTGTAAGTCCACGTTGGAGTTGTTAAAGGCACGACCTCCTGGGAACAGCTTCTTCGATCAAAGCGACATAATGAATGAAATGAAACTTGCCGAGTGGCTAAGTACTTCATTTATGAACCTAACCTGAGACTCACAACGTTTGCTCTATCCTTGAAGAAAGGCCAACTGAGAGTTCTGGTCGCTATTCTGACCGGCCATGGTCGTTTTAAACTCCATTTAAAAAGAATGTGACTTGTCCAAGATTCCTTGTGTGACAACTGTCTTGAAGATGACAATGACAGCATTCACTTTGTCTATGGCTGTCCTGCTTTCGAGATAGTTAGGTCCCGATTTCTTAATTAAAGATCTTTAAATGTAGGTCAATTGTCATCCCTGCCATGGTTTAAGCTGTTACAGTTTACCAGAGCAGCCGAGCGCATTTGCGAATTATGATAGCCATAGTTCCAGCCAACTTTAATGATAATAATAATAATATATCTTCCATTGCATTAAGCAATTTTTCTATCTGACTATCTACACCTTGTATAGCTCCATGACAGCCTGCACTGACATGAATGATGGCTCGGCTCATGGATTCTGCACTCGAAACAGAGGGTGTTCATCTTCTCGATCGAAATTTACGATGAAGAATCCCTTTTGCATCCCGCCCCTAGTTTGATTCGAGATATTTGCTTGGTAACATCTTAGTTTATACGTCATTATAGTGTTAGCTTTCCAGGGATTTCCCAAGAAAACTTGGACATTTATTTATTTGGTAGACCAATTTTAGGGCAGATTTAGGACAAAACTCTAATGATCTAACTTGACTGGTTTAATTTTAATTTTGTCTTCCAAAGTTGTGAAATAATGACAACTTTTCTAACCTAACATATTTTGAAAACAGATTCAATGAATTATTTGAATGAGACTATAAAACTGTAAAAAATAATAGATGACGCCTAAATGCCCATCAGGTTCCCAAATGCGTGTAGCTGACACTTATTATTTATGCGTGAAAATACCTTGGGTTACAATACGATCCTAATAGAGAACTTCTATGCTTTATACATATGTACTTTTCTTACTTCGATGACCATATGTTATTTACTTACTACAAACTATGTTTAATTAAAAATAAAATTGTTTAGTTCAACAAGCACTGCTAAAAAATTCTAAATTTTCTAAATTGACTATGACATGCTTCAATGTAATCAATTAATAATTTTGGACGATAATTCACTTCCGTCATGTTCAGCTCATTAACCATCTGGGATTGAGACTATACCCATAAATAAATATAATTGAGTATTCCCCACAGATTTTCTGTGGGGTTCTGTTTTGGGGAACAAGCGGGCTAATTAAGATTTAAGTTGGCAATTCATATGAATTGACGTGTTGTCTTCTTGGAAAGCCAAGTTTTCGTCTCGATAATTGCTAGTAATTGGTTTTCAACGACGCTAAATATACTCCTAACAATATCCTAACAAGTACATTGAATCTCTTCGTATTATAGCAAAAAATACAAATTTAATTCGATTACAAATTGATAATTAATTAATTATTTTCCAATTCCGTTTGGAAGAGTTGCAACTCAAGTTGGCCCTTAAAATTTTACGTCGCTCAATTTTATTGCGCACCATTAAGCTTTTGTAGGGACGGCTATTTTCTTATAGCGATTGAGTTTGGGACTTTGTTGGCCACCATTGTTTCAGTGATGATATCTTTTGGCCAAGCTTTTGTAAGGACGGCCAATTTCTCACAACGACTGAGTTTAGCATCTTGTTGGGCACCACTATATATGCCAACGTTGATATTTATTTGACCTTTGAAATTTCCTGTGCCAACTTTACAAAGAAATCTAGAATCGAAAAAAAATCGTTTGGCCAAAATTCTTGTAGGGATAGCGAGTTTCTTACAACAATTAAGTTTAGGACCTTGTTGCCACCGCTATGCCAGCATTCATATATTTTGGCAGCGGAAATTTTCGCAATACAAATAAATGTGGCAGCCATGCTATAATTTTACAAAGAAAATTAAAATCACATTGAAGAAAAAATCGTATGGAAAAGCTTTTGTATAGAGACGACTATTTTCTCTTAGCGTTTGAGTTAAGGACCTTGTTGGACATCACTGTTTCAGCGTTGATATTTTTTGACTGCTGGCGTAATGGTTATACTTAAAGGGTTCTTTATTTAGTCGCAATGAGAAAATAGTCGTCCTTTTAACGACTTGTCCAGCAGAAGCTATTTTCCACCAAATACATTTTTCATATTAAAGAAGACTGGGAGGAGTATATTGGTACCAACTGTATATTTTTTTGCTGACAAAAAAGTCTGGGATGGTTTATTTACGCTTGTGTTGTCAGAGATATTTTTAAAAAATCCTGTGGCAAATTCAAGGGAGTATCGAAAGTCTTCATGATTAGTTACTTTTTATTGTAAAAAATTTAGTAACGTGAGAAACGAGAAGACTAACCCAATATTATTATCTGTAATGCCATCAGCTGTATTTAAATAACTTAAAATATTTATATACAAATATTAAATCAACCTGTTCAAATATTTTAATCCATTAAAAATAACTACAGTCAATTAGTCTATGTATATATATATATATATATATATATACCGGATTAAAGCTACTTTTTAGTTATGATATTACCACACGATTATTTCTATATCCCGCATCTTTTAATAAATAAATAAATATCCCTTAGAAAAACACACGAAAACTAAATCTGTTTACCGATGAGATGCCACCCTATAATACTGTGTATATATTGTACATAAAATTCAAAATAATATTATTCTTTTGATTTAAGAATATAAATAAATAAACTTTTGTGTTGTTTGTGTTTTGCTGTGCGCTTGTTGGTTTGTACTTAAGATTTTCAGAGTAGTAGCATTATATACAAATTTTTTTGTAATAAATTAGGATAATTTTTATGAAGAATTTATACTTAATACGGAATGTTAAGAATTGGCAAATAAATGGAATATGTATATATACATTTTAAGAACATTTTTGTTGCATGAGAACATTTTAAAAGAAGGGGCACAAGTATTATGATAAAGTGGATTTTCTTTTTTCGCCTGGCATATTTCTTAATGGTATTATTATTATGATTATTACAACCTGTTGCTATATTATTGTGATTTTGTAAATAATCCTATTGTGCTGATGAGGGCTGACTGCACAATTTTACTGAAATCTCTAAGATTTATAGGTGATTTGACGTACATGTCGTTTATGGAAAATAAACTTAGCCGAATACTATAGTTTTCCCGCCAATAATACCGGTCTTCGAGACGAAATATTTTCACAAAAAACACTCGAACTATTTTTTAACACTGTACAATTTATTGAGAACAAATTACACCACTTGTTTTCAGTACTTTCGGCTCTTTACAATATTCCACTTTATCTTACTTGTTCACTGATTACCGCGTGTTGAATTAAAACTGATTTTACCCTGCAACCTGATTGCGTACATGTGATTGTATTTAACGTTGAATCCGGTATACAATATCGTTGATCTGTTTGATGACTTTATATGGCAACTTCCTAACGTTTCTGTAACTTCGGAGATTTCCCTTTTCTTCGTTTTGGGTTGAAAAGCCAAACCAAATTTCCCACCATAAATCCTGTGTTGTTTGACCGAAGGTCAGATCTCGTTTTCACTCGACCGTTGGTCTTCATTATGTTATCTCTTACTGCATGTTGATCATCCTTATTTTTTAAAATCTGCTTAGTAACACTGGTTCGCTGCCCGGTGATCCAAATTTAATGTTACATGGTAATCGGAGTTCTCTCCCAAATACGACCATAATTGGTGAGTTTCGTACAGTATCATATATTGCACTATACGCGATACGCCATCATAAACAGTGGAAGGCACGTCCTGGTTGTCGTTGACCTCCTTGCGTAGATGTTCGGTGTAGTTCTCCTTTTCATGAAGTTGAGTATTTGACACAACTCCTGGAACACGGGTGATTCAAAATTTCGGCCTTGATCGGAATGAAGCTCTAACGGTACTTCAAATCAGCATATCCAATTGTTTACAAATCCATCAGCAACTGTACGAGATTCTTGATTCATAATTGGATATCCTTCTACCCATTTACTGAAATAATCGATATGCACAATAGTATTACCGATTTCCATATTTTGTTCATTGTATTGCTTCATCCTTCCTCTTATTCTTATTTGTGGTCTTTTAATGAAAAAATCAATCGTTTAACTGTTTTATGTTAAAGGAACTGACTGAAAAATAATAATTGGACTAGCCATGTTAAAGTCCAATTAAAAGATGCCGACACATACCCAGCTGGCATTAAAGCCCGAGCGAAGAGATACAAAGAATTCTATTCTTTCCAACAGAAGATAAATAAAACCTCTCAGGTTGTGTGATAAGAAAGTTTCATCCGTCAATTGACACTGAAGATTTGAAAAATGAGTTAACAGGCTTGGGCCGCGATTGGTTATTGGGGCAACATATGGGCCGAAACTAAAAGATTCAATTAAAAGTGTTCGGTAGGAAATCATACCAAAGAAAACCATTCAACCGAGTTGAATTTGATGATTTTTATAATTCTCCGGGTCACCGCTTTATATAGCAGCGATTCATTGTAATGCGAAACACCAAGAGTTGGGATCACGATTAGTTACAACGAGTGGCCGAGCATTATTTAAATCAATTCAAAGATATAATCTACATCATGTATCAACCAGTAAAGCTATACCTCCTAGCGTAGTGATAGAAGAAAGATCCCAGACGTCATAGATATCTGCGTAACCAAATGCCATCAGACCACTTGCCTGTCCTAATCACTTTGGGTACACAAAGATCAAGCAGTGGAACATCGTAATGAATGTATTCAGTCTGCCGCTTGCAAGTTCACACAAGTACAAAATGAGAAAGAAACGAATGAGGAATGTTCAATTCTTGTCAACAAAGTGATTAAGGAGAAAAGAACATTAAGAGAGCAATGGCAACGATATCGACTAACGATTGATAAACGAAAGCTAAACAGAGCGGTCAATCAGAAAAAATGCTTCTCAATGAAAAAAAAACTAATTAATTCAAGAATATTTATCACATTTCTGACCAGCAGAAAACACAGGCCATTTACACTACGGAAAGTGGCTACCAAGAAAGAGTATTCCAGCCAGATCCATCAGAAACTACAGACAAAGAGAATAACAACATTCAAACTCAATAGAAATCGCCGTTGAATATGAATCGTACAATCATGAAGTTTTCTATCTAAGAAGTAAAAACAGCGACACAGAGAGTAACTAACCCTAAAAAAGTTCCTGGATATGATCTTATCACAGGAAAAGTTTTGCAAGAGTTTCCAGACAAAGGTATTCGATTTCTACGCAATACTAAGAATTGGATATTTGCCAATTCAATGGAATGTATCACAAGTAATTTTAATACCAAAACCAGTCAAGTCCCAGAAGAAGTTACGTCATACGGAGCGATAAGTTTGTTACCAATTATGTCAAAATTATTTGAAAAATTACTGCTTAAGCGTCTTATACCTATATTGCTGGAGAAGAAGCTGATTCGGCATCATTAGTTTGGATTTAGACCAGAGTACTCAACAATATACAGCCGGTACACAGTTCAAGTAATTCAAAAAGCGCTTGAGGTAAACTCATATTATTGTTCTGTTATATTCATGGACATATTTTGATCATGTGTGGCATAGGGGATTGCAATACAAAATCAAGGAATGCTTACCACCTGATTTCTACAGAATATTAACATCGTAGCTATAATGGACTTTATTATAAAACATCAGGATGCTTATAAAAGTGTACGCCCAAATAAATCTGGTATACAACAGGGCAGCATGTTTGGCCCGATAAAATATCTGCTACCGCTGATATCCCAAAAAGGAATCAAGTATATGTCCTAGCATTTGCAGACGACACGCCAGTACTCTCATCACATGAAGACCCCAACAAAGCGACAGAAGGTTTACAGAAGAATATTAATAATATTCAAGTATGTATATGAAAAAATTGACATTAAACATGTAACAATTACAATGCGAAGAGGCACATGTCAACCAGTACCAATGAATAACCTGGATTTACCTCAAGCTGATAAAGTAAAATATTTAGGTATTCTTCACCTCGCGAAACTTATCTGGATGTATGGCATACAGCTGTGGGGAACATATAGCATCTTGGACATACTTTGAACTTGGACATACTTTGGTGATTCCAGTCTAAAGTTAGGATCATAGTAGACACACCATGGTTCGTGTCAAACGATATAACTCACAGAGACTCACAGATCCCAACAATGCGGGAAGAAATAAGGGAGTCCCGTGCTAAAATTGACTGTTCATCCAAATGAACTAGTGAACATGTTACTTACTACCACAACGAGGGAAATAGACAGATTTTATCAATGGGCACAAACTCTCCAATCATGGCCATATAAAATGGACAAAAAATTTACTGAATGCCTCGTAAGCTTTACGGGAGAGAGCTTGTCTAGTCCAGAAATTAAAAATTCGGTGTTTAACTGGCCATAAGTGGACAATTTATCGAAAATAGGTGGCATTATAAATTCTGTGGTTAAATTTTGGACATCTATTATAGTTTTTCGTGAAAATTCTGGTCTTTGATGTGATTTTCGAAGATATTTTTATATTGGTATAAAATGTAGCTTTAAAACTGGCAGATACCATAAATTACCAAAGACTCAGGTACAACGTTCATAACAAGATCTATATTTGATGGTGATCTGATTTGTATGAAAATACGTTCGTTATTTTTTAATGGATTCGTCAATATTTTGGACATATACATTTAGTATTCCAAATGAACTATTCTGACGCGACCAATCGGTACGAGTTTTGTGCTAGGTTGGATGGTGTAGATGTAAAAAACCGTGAGCTATAGGGTTGCTAATGTCATTTGAAATTTTTTCCAATCACTGGAAAATTCTGCTGTTAGTAGCTGTGGAAATCGCCCTTAAGAAGAATAACATACTCCAATATATAAATCAACCGAATTCAATTATTTTTTCTGCAAATTCACGGTAATCAATATTAATCTTCATTTTTTTTCAAACTTGACCGGACAAATTTCGTTTCGGATAATAGAAGTTACCGATAACATAGATTTTGTCTAATTAAAGAACTAGTCTGATCTACATTTAAACACTGTTAATTTACTTATAGGACAGTAACTTGTATGTTATGCAAAGGAGAGCTATGTCGCGATGACTCTTACACTTTAAGCGCGGTTTCCCTTCTTCAAGATGGGGCATATCGCAGCCAGTTTTCTCTCATCAGGCATAACTTCGGTTTGCCATACTAATCGAATAAGATCGAAAAGACAGTGGCTACGTTATATTGGATAGAGTCAGCCCTATAGCGGAGGGCCTCACTGGACTATCAAGGAGGATTTCGTCCGAAGGTCTTCTCGCTGCGGATGATTCTATCTAAATATTATGAGACATCTATCACCGTACATCGGGAGTTCCTATAGAATTCCGGCAGGCCTACGACTTCATCAATCGAGAGAGTTTATGGTCTGCCCTGAAGTACTTAGGAATTCCAACAAAATTGGTACGATTGTGTGGAATGACAGTGACACAGTCTCAATGCTGTCCCCTTCTTACATCGCCAGTCCAATAAAGACAGTAAACGTGGTAAAGTGCGCCTGGCCGCGGACATTCATGTTTTGAATCCCTTATAAGGTCTCAACTAAAATCTAAACTCCTATCAAGTGCCATGAGGCTGAAGCTTTCAAAGCGTTGATCAGGCCCGTTGTTATGAATGGATGTGAAAGTTGGGCGCTGACGGATGAGTACGAGAGATGGTTCCTTACATTTGAGAGAAGAATCGTGCGTGCGATTTACGGCCCAAATCGCGAAATAGATGGTATATTCCGAGCTATGTACAATGTCGTGATCAGAGATCTGATGAAGATCCCCGACATTGTACATGAAGTAAGATCCCAGCGAGTAAGCTGGCTCGGTCAGGTACTGATCCGGAACGAATTGTGAAGCGGTATTGTTGAGATTCTAGTAATGTGATAGTGTAAGACATTACTTTCTATATCTCTTACACATACATACATGCATATAATTATATTTAATTATCTATTATATTAAGCTTTTCTCATTACTTGTTGGCATTGTAATTGATTTATAAAACTAAAACAAAAGCTTTACATAAAAAATATTGTAAATCTGAAAGAATTTCAACTTGCAATATTGAAAGCTTTTATGCAAATTTAAGACTTAAATCTTTTTATGTATTATTATTCTTTGTTGAATATATGTATGTATGTATATGTATATAAACCACTTAACATATTATGTATATTTAATGAACTTATGGAATGTTTACTTATTTGAGTGATAAAAGCTTTTATGTTGTTTAAAGTTTTTGTTTGATTATGTAGAGTACATATGTCTTTTGTTGTTGGTTTTATTTCTATCTAACTCAATTGTGGGCAATTAGTGTGTCACTTATTGTTAATCGTTCCGATTCCGACAATTAATGGTCAACGATATGTAGATAAAATATGTATGTGTGTGTTTGTTTAAATTATGTCAATACCGCAATTTCAGCATATTGACATTAAAATAATTCGAGTGAAATGAACCGAACCGTTGAATAATCAACTAAATAACCAAAAAAACATTATTCTACTTCTGCTAGCTGGAAAAACCATTCATTTTCACGCTATTTAATTTTTTTAAACCAGGGTAGCGGATTGCTATGCAATTGTTAACAGAATTGATTATTATGTAGATATGTAATAGTTTTCATTGCGTTTCGTGAATAATCCATCGAATCCACATCAACCCCTTCGAGTAAATGTTACGGAAAAAAAAAAATCTTTACTAAACTGAAAACTAAACTCTTCCATAGATATGGATCTGTTTTTTCCATTGATGTCCATCACCAAATGTTTTCTGAATCGTCGAATTTCTCTATGTGGGCCTTTGTTATCTACCCTGATAAAATCGAACTCACATTTATCCAGCGTTTTTGGGATAAATATATTGTTTTACAGAGATCAGAGTATGTTGTGGCACAGCTGGAATTAGATTGCGCATATTATTTCGTATAGATGTTTAATAACTTGATCGGAGTCTGCTGGTTGTTAATCAGGTGCTTCCATAAAAAAATCGCCTGGTAATTTTAATGGTTGTCCATAAACTAGTTCTGCCGGAAACATTTATTATTATCTTTTGGAGTATAACTCTTATGCCAAGAAGAAGCGCCTCTCGCTTTTAGAGATGCTTTTAGTTAGCGATGAAAATGTTCCACTCCAGTAGGGTGCGGGTGATAAGGAGTTGTCCAATTCGATGTGCCTAGCAGCATCGTTAATCCTGAGAACACCTTAGATAGGAATTGGCTTCCTTGATCTGTAATAATGTTAACAGGTATCCTAAATCTTCATATCGGGTTTTCCATTTGGGACTTGACAACTTTGAACTTTCACTGTGAACGCCTCATTTTTTTTATTTTTTTTTTTATTTATTTTTTTTTTTTTTTATTTTATTATTTATTTTTATTTTTTTTTATTTTTTTATTTTTTTTATTTTATTTATTTTTATTTTTTTTTATTTTTTTTTTAAACGTTGAACATTAATAATAACGAACAAATAAACAAACTGTTCAGGTCAAAACATTCAGTAAAGATTACATTTTCATCATGGTGAAGGGCACGAATGAACAACGTTTACAAATCATTACAATTTACTACAGAAATTCCGAGTCGGTAACTGCAACATTAAGAGCGTTTCATTCAATTTTCGGTCGTAATTATCGTCCTGGTCGACAAGCAAGCAATGCATAGTCTAGTGAAAAAATATGAGTTTAAATATTTGCTGCTGGATGTTCCCATGCCAGTGAGAAAACGGGTTGGTCGAAGTGCCGAGAATATTGCTGCCATTCAAGCACCATTGTAAACGAATCAAAACAGTCGAATCCACGGCGTTCTCAAGAATTGGTGTTACATCCTTATAAGATCAAGTTATCACAAGATCTAAAGCCACTCGATCATATGAAGCGACGTACGTTCTCGGACTGGGCTTTGGAAATGTTAGAAGAAGATGACCAATTAATCGCAAAATCAACTAACATGATAAAGTGCATTTTTGGCTAAACGGCTTCGTCAACAAACAGAATATGCATTATTGGTAATGTGAAAACTCGCATGTGCTTCAAAAGAAAAACTTCTTCATAAAAATAACTGTATGGTGTTGTTTTCATGCTGGTGGTGTAATAGGACCGTTTTTTTTTCGTTGATGAAAATGACCGTCACGTTACAGTCAATGGAGATCGCTACAGAGAGATGTTGCAACGTTATTTATTTGGTCAATTGCATGAGCTAGACATTATAATGATATGTAGTTTCAACAAGATGGTGCGACATGCCACTCAGCGGGTCTAACAATCGACTTATTGAAATCTTAATTCGATGAACGTGTTATATCCAGAAATGGTCCTGTGGATTCGCCTAGATCGTGTGTTTCAACACCTTTAGACTTTTTTTATGGGGCTACGTTAAATCATTGGTCTATGCCAACAAGCCGGCGACGTTGGAGGAGCTCAGAGCCAATATTGAACGAGAGGTAGAGGCTTTTTCGGTCGAAATGTGTGACCGAGTCATCGAAAATAGGGTTCAACGAATCGACACCTGTAAACGTGCCCATGGTGGACATACGAACGATATCGAATTCCATTAATGTTTTGATTGTACTTCAAGCCTATATAATAAAATTTTCTAGATATCTCAAATGGTTTGCATTTTTTACATTTTCTTATTGGAAAACCGTTTATATCATTTTCAACAAAAGTTTTTGCAATAGTTGCGGCAGTAATATTTCTCATAAGGTAACCTTCTGGCCATCCAGTGAATCTACGTCAATTAAAATGAATGCATATCCATTTAATATAGAGGATTTATCCAACGATGTCCAATTGTCCTAATTCCGATTTCGTGTGCTTTTGAATTTTAGATCTGTGAAAGATAGGATTGTGCTCAGATGTTAACATCTTTGTTCATATTAGGCCAAAAGTAATTTTATTTATTTATTTATTTTTATTTACGCTGGCTCTACATCCCATGGAGGGATTTGGCCAGCTCAACGATGCTCCTCCAAATAGTTTGATCCACTGCAAGAGAATGCCAGGCACGATGACCGAGTGTTATCACGTCCCCCTCGACGTCATTCATCCACCGGGTAGGTGCTCTCCCGCGAGGTCGTACTTGCGTTGGTGCCGACTCTAAGGCCTGTTTTAGTGTTTGGTGGTCCGATTTTGCGACCGAAGAACGTGTCCGAGACGTCTAAGCCTTGCTCATTTTATGAATCCAATGAAGTCAACTTTATCGAGTTCATTTTTGATCGCGTAATTCATGCGCATCCTGTAGGTGGCTCCCTCTTGAATGGGACCGAGAATTATACGAATTATTTTACACTCAGTAACATCAAGTTTTTTGATGTTTTGCGGTGTTAGTGTCCAAGAATCGCGACCAAAGGTGATAACTGGCCTTATCAGCGCTTGTAGATATCCAGTTTCACTTTGCGCGATATGTGGGGAGACTTGAAGACCGTAATGAAAGAAAAATACCGTAAAATGCTCGGTAACCTTCTGCGTTCCTCGATGCGATGTTGACAGAAACGTAGTTTTGCTCACTGATCGGGAATCCCAGATATTTGACCTCTTCAATTTTTTTATACTGTGTGTCTAAAAATAAAATTCCTACATGGCAATCACTATGTGTTTGGTCTTTGCTTCATTGATCTGAAGGCAAATTTATTGGGCTGTCATTTCCAACGGAAGGAGGACTTCTTTCAGGGAGATGTTGCGACCCAGAATGCAAATATCATCAGCGTTCGCTAATAACTGGGATGATTTTTAATATAGGCAGCTGCGCTATATTTGGCTGACGAATGACATATTATAATGATAAGTTGAAGAGAATCTTAGTTATCGGGTCTGCTTGCCACACTCCAGATGTTAACTCGAAGGCATCCAAAATTTTGCCTTCTACGTACATTAAAACCTGACACGAATAATCCAATTTTGATGGTATGCCCAGATAGGACAAGACGGCCATAACGTATTCCTCTTAAGGCTGTAGTACGCCTGCTGGAAGTCTATGAATAGACTGTGAACAGTGATGTCCTTTTCATAGCGTTTTTCTACCTCCATCCTCAGAGTGAAAGTTTGATCGGTTGTTGATCTGTTCGGGCGAAACCGCATTAATAATTACCCAAGATTCTCTCGGTGAATGCTTAAAACTTTGCCGCGACTACTTTAACCAAAACCTTGTAGCTTGTATTCAGCAAAACTATACTATATACGATGTCCATCTTTTTATGAAGCGGACAGATAAGAGCTGTCTTCCAATCGCCTGGGATATCTTCTGAAGGCAAAGTTATTGGTATGAGCTGAAACAAATAATCGCCGCCATATTTGAACATTTCGTTGCAGATACCATCCTCACCAGGTCTCTTGTAATTTTTCATTTGCGATATCACGTTCAGCCCTTCGTGGGGGGCGGTGAAGTCATTTCAACGTTATTATCGCGCTGAAGTTACTGAGGTTGTTGCTCAGAAGGTGGAAGAAATGAAGGGAGGAAAAATACATCCGCCACACATCGGGGACGGTTTAAGTGTCCATCAATAATCTATTCGGATTCGTTGCGAATAGCGCTGCTACGCGGATGAAAGCCGGTAGGTAGTTCTTTTATGCATCGATATCTATCTCGCAGGCTAGAATTTTGGATGTTGAGCGCCAGTTGCTCATGACATTCTCGTTTCTTCCATCTGCATAGCCGATTGAAAATTTTCCTTGCAGTCATGTATGCGTTGTGAGATTATCTGGTTCTTTGTGATAGATTTCGTTGGCATACGCGAACTTTCTCCCGAATAGCACCTAGACAATCATCGTCCAATCAAAGATTTTTAGATTTTAATGGAGTTCGGCCTATTGTGAACGTTGAGGCATCAGTTACCGCTGTTTTAATGAGGTCCCACTTTTCTTGAACGGAGTCAGGAAGTGGTTTATCCTCCAAGATTCTCGATAAAGTAGTCTCGAAGGCGGTCCTGTTAACTTCGTTGTTCAATGTCGCTGTGTTCCAACGAGTGATACGATGAATACGAAGATTGTACGTAGTGGAGAGGCGAAATTTTAATTCAGCAACTGCCAGGAAGTGGTCCGAGTCGATATTAACTCCACGTTTGGTTCTGATGTCATTGAGGCTAGAAAAATGCCTTTTGGACAAAAGGGTGTGGTCGATTTGGTTGACCGTTGTCCCGTCGTTAGATTTCCATGTGGTTTAATGGATGCGTTAGTAGAGCAAAGCTAAATCCGTTGTGCGCGTCCCATTGCTGTTTGAGATACAGTGCAAGGAGTTTGGGCCGATGTGGCTATCGCTCAAAACAATGCTCCGGCTTCTCCTCAGTAGGAGCATGAACGTTCACAAATGTGATGTTAAAGTGACGCCCATGAAACCTGAGTGTACAAATCCGATTGTTGACAAGGATGAAATCAGTCACGAACCATGACGATATCGGTTGCAATCATCATGTTATTGCTGCGGCAGAGAATAAGTCCGTAGCGACTATAATCGGCGATGCCTTTGCCAATTAGTTTTGTTTCCTGCAGCGCTATGAGGTCGAGCTTGAAAGAAAGCAATTTTAGAAGTGCCTCGTCAGGCTTCTGTAATTCCGAAATAGATTTGAAAAGTAGTGTTTTTTCGATAGAGACAGTATCGTCATCGCTTCGGAGTGACGCGTCAATATTATCTTGGCCTATAATTTATTGAATGTCCTTTGAAAACTGCGAAATAAAATCCAAAAGACAAGCTTGTCGTGAACTTCCTTTTGTTTTGGAGCTTAAGTTAAGGTTAGGGGTAAATCGTAATTTCTCAACTTCAATTTAAATATTTCGTTTCGGTTGGTTGTAACTTTTTGGAGAAATATGTTAGAGGTTCGCTACATCCATTTTTAAGTTGCTGCAAGTGATCGATGCATCAGTAGTAATACTGCGTCATCTAAAGAATGAGCAAAAGTGTTGCAAGAGAAACCACACTTTTATTCTAAGTGTGAATGCTCCATTACACTCTTCTGACCAAGCATAATTTCTTGAAGTTTTAGGCTTTCTCAGTAACAAGAGTAGTTGTGCATCAGTTATCTATAGCTCATATGTGGATTGTAATATTCCGACCATAGCATATGAAATATAAAAAAGAAAAAAATGGTATGTCCTGACTAGAGAAATGTTGTATGTGAGGTATAGGGTAACGGTCACGAACGGGGACGGTGTTTAATCTTCTATAATCACCACAAAGTCCCCAATCAAGTTGTTCCTCTCTTCTAACCATATATGCAAAGGACATGACATACTGGAAAACACGATGGTTCGCATTTTCTCAATTCCACCATGAAATACAGCTCCTCTGAGACAACACTGAATAGATTAGTTTCGTTCCAATTGGGCATTCAACATGTTTTTTATTAAATTAATCGTTGAAAAAATAAAACAACTGAGAATGTGACAAAACCGTCTCTTGAGTCCACAACTACGATTTTTTTTTTAAATTGTAGATTAAAATACATTGAAGGCGCATTCTATCAACTTGTCTTTGGTCACCGTGTATAGTTTGGAATTAATTTATAAAATCACTCTAGTATTTGTCTACGGGTGGTCGCCACGTCGTCGTAGAAAATAATAGACGATGCGTAAATGTCCACCCCTGAATTTATAATTTATGCCAATTTCAAAACCACCCTATATGTATCGACAAAATAATCCATATAATCACTTTCCATTCAATTAATGTCATCGCATGGTTTGACAGATACCCAAATTAATCCGTCGCTGTAATTACATTTCAACGTATTATGTATAATTAACACATAATGTGTGTGGTAAAAAGCACCTGAGTTGTGTCATTTCACTTAAATTCAATACTGACAATTTGACGAACACTTGAGCTTAATTACTTTAATAACACGAAACGTTATCATCAGTATAGGGTCGTTCAATCAACAAAACAAAACAAAAAATGTGTCTGTCGATTATTTTATCGACAAATTAAAATTTCGTTATACACACACGTCATATACGTTTGTACATACATACATGTATATGGTATATGTTGTAATTATTTTTCCAACTTCTCGCCACACCAAACAAAAAAAAAATGTTTATGGACGACAAAAAATTTATGAAAACGACAACAAATTAACAATTATACGACAACATTCGGCAGGAGTGTGAGATGCGATAAATTTATCGGCCCCAATCAGTTACGTTTTGTGTGCACACCAAACGGAAAATATATTTTTTTCCATTTCATTTTACTTCGAATATATTTCAGCGCCCCACCCCACCACCCAAAACATCACAACCATTTTTTCTTGTACACATACAAACGAGTTAATCAATCAAATGGTATTTATCAAATTATTCAATTAATTAATTAGCAGCATTAGAATAACCTACCTGTTTTTTATTATTTTGCTATTGTTGTTGTTGTCTGCTCTAATCAATTTAAGATTAGTAAAAATAATGACGATGGAGTTGCAAAATGAAAATTATGAAATTATGGGAAAATGGGAAATTTATTCTAAAATGGATTAATTAAATTGTTAATTTTTTTATTTTGTTAATTTCAGGTTTCATACTTTTCAACCAGTCCGGAACTCAGCAATAAACAGCGATTTGAATATTTTTCGCGCACCATACCGTCCGACCATTATCAAGTGAAAGCAATGGTGGACATAGTCCGGCGTATGGGATGGAGTTATATATCGATTATTTACGAGGAAAGTAATTATGGCATTAAAGCGTACGAGGAGTTGGAAGATCTGCTGGGAAAATATAATATTTGTATAGCGGTGAAGGAGAAACTGGTGAAGGATTCGGGTGTGGCAAAAGAAATTGCCTACGATAATATTGTACAAAAGTTGCTGACAAAGCCGAGGGCTAGAGGTATGTTGTTATTTCATGTTTAACTCGGTTTTTATATTTATTGACTTGAAATTCTTAGATTTATTTAATTAACACTCAGCTGTAATCCTGTTTTCCTTAAAAAAGAAACAACAAAAAAATTAGTCGATCATTTAATTTTCTACATGACGGCATTGTCTGAGTATCCGCCGTACTAGCTCTATTTTTAAAATATTGATTCTAGTGTGGTACCTAATACCCTTGTTTTGAAGTCGCGCATGGTTCTTCCATTTTTATGTCGATTACCATTTTTGTTATTGGCTGTAAATAATACAAATACATAACAAAGTCTCTCAATCGTAAACGATTCCAATCTTAGCATTGTTGATCTTCGTTGTAAGTAATTTTTGGAGACATAGAATTCCCTATTTGTTGTTTTATTTTAAGTCGAATATTTTTTATTTTCTTGAATCCCGACTGGTTGAAAGCCCCTCGAAACAAAGTTTTAATTTGCACAAACAAGTTAAGTTCACCGCACCTTACAAGGATTATCTAAACCCAGACACGAATCTAGATACCGAGTGATTTACAATTATGACTTCACGCTTACGACATATCTCCAACTTTGATTGTCCCGAATTTCTTCATCAAAGTGCGTGCAGGACTCAGTTACCAGGTTACAAAACACGTAAGATTGAATAAACCTGATTTAACTGATAGCCCACTGGATCCAGCGCATATCATCTCTCCTAAATTTAAATCTGATTATGCAGCGTCTATATCAAATGCTTCTCAGCTCTCAGGTCCACCTTGTTTGCTCCAACCAAATTCATTCGCACCTGTTAGTCAGATGCCATCAACAAGTTTACAAGTACCACTGGTACCTCTATACCAATATAAACCACCGTCAACGTTTCCACATCAACCTGAAGTGACTCAACATCAGTCTTCGGTTGTTACCAATGTTAACGTTCCATTGCAATACAATTACTGGAATATACCTTATACACTTCCATCTTATCTTGGATCCTTGTTGCATGGTATCGCCAGGGAACATTATTGGATATTACTCGAACGAAATCCAAGATGCTCATGGAGAGACTTAAAAGATTGATTTATACATCGTTTTCAAGACGGGCGATCAGATAACGATATTAAAAATAGTCTCGATCATCGTAAACAAAAGGTTAAGGAGGCATTCGTTGATTTTTATTATAATATATTAAGCTTAGCCCATCCATTAAAATCCCCGTTGTCAGAACTAGAACTAACTGAAATACTAAGAAAAAACATGCGGCCTGATCTCAAAATAACATTAGCTGGTGAGAAGTTCCAAACCATATCAACTATGGTTAACAGATGCGTTGCAATGGAAAAAGTGTGGAATAGCATCGGATATAATCCTGAACTTGCCATGGAAACCGGGTTTCCATCGAAACGTTCATGAAATAACGCCCCAATCCAATTATCCTACTACGCCAGGATATACTACAATATGCCTCCACCGCAGATACAAAATTTCGGGAATATTAGCGGAGCACAGAACTCCGTATCAGACCAGTTTAAAAACTATTCCTCAAATATGAGACAACCCGTAGTTTGCTGGAACTTTGGTGAACCGCTTCAGAATAATATACCATTCTTTGCTAAGTATAATTGGAGGCTGGAAAACCCCCAGTCGGGAATGAAAATCCCTGGAAATCCTCATTTCAGCTGCTCAGGCCGACTACAACAGACTCAGCGGTGAACATTTTTTTATTCGATGTTAAAGCGCCAATAAATACTTCAAACATTTCAAATTCGTTAACATATTCTGTAACTATCCTCGTATATAATCATATTCCATGGTAAATCCATTAAGTATTTCCGTATTAAGAAACTACGACATAAAAAATTAGCCAAGGCCACGTTTGGCTCAGTAACGAGTGCAGAGGATCTTTTAGATAACCGTCCTTACGCATTGGTAAATGTCGCCGGAACTGAAATGCAAGGTTTACTAGAGAGTGATGCGACAATCAGCGCATTGGGTAAAAATGGTATCGAGTTCATTGAGCAGCATAAATTTCGGTTCTATCCTCTATCTACATGTGTACAAACGGCGAAGGGTGCAAAACAGGTGGTGCTTGGACACGTTTATGTACCCTTCATATATAACAGAAAATCCCTAAAAATACAATTATTTGTAGTGCCGGAATTACAACAGGAATTATATCTGGGATATGATTTAAGACCTACGCGTATGGCAGAAATAACAAATACTAATACGGATAATATGGTTACTACGAATCTCAAATATCACGTCTTGAATAATAATCAACTAGCAAGAGTTCAACAGATAAGTAATCTGTTTCTTGGCTCGGAGGAATTTGGACTAGAAAGAACATGCTTAATTACACATAAAATAGATACGGGTGACGCTACTCCAATCAAACAGCGGTTTTTCTCTGTGTCGCCTGCGGTTCAAAACCAAATTTATTTGGAATTGGATCGCATGTTGGCTTTAGCCATGTTCGCCGATTACTAGAGTTCTGAGATCCAAGAAAGTGCGACTATGCTAAGACGCTCGTAAACTTAACAGCGTGACGAAAAAGGATGCCCACCCTTTATCCCTCATAGAACGTTTGCTTAGTCGACTATAGATAGAACGCAGTTCATGTCCTGTATTGACTTAGAGGATGCATTCTGGCAGGTTCCACTAGACCCCGAGTCAATGGAAAAAAATGAATTTTCGTATATCTCGATGATCTTCTCATTGCAACCTCCACATTTGAGGAGCATCTGTCTCTTCTAGCCGATGTAGTATCTCGGTTAGTCGCGGCGGATCTCACCATTAATGCGCAAAAGAATAAATTTTTACTGAAAGAAATTGATTATCTGGGTTATGTGGTGGATGGGGGCACTTTGCGACCCAATCCGGAGAAGGTAAGAGTCATTGCAGAGTATCTAGTGCCAAAAACGGTACGTCAGGTGAGGAGGTTTTTAGGTGTCTGCGGTACAGATGATTTATTGACCTCACTTTCTGCGCCTTTAACAAATTTGCTTAAGAAGAATGAAAATTTCGTATATGGTCTGAGCATTCTCAAATCGCACACGAAAATTTAAAACGAGCGCTTACAACGGCCCCTGTGCTAAATACGGCCGACTTTATTAAACGGATTTTTATTCAATGCGAGGCTAGTTCAACCGGGGTAGGTTCTGTATTGTAGATCAATATGAACTGGATAATAATCATAAAATGTGGGATCTTTACTGCATCTTACAGTTCTACTTAGTTCATCCATATGAATACGCGGGATAATGCATCCGGAACACAGTTCTGGGTTCCTTTTCCTTATTCAATATCGAAGTCAAAACCCTCCAACTTTAGACTAGAACGAGCTAACCTCCAAATTTTTTAATGGTCAAAACTGCTGCCAAGCACTCTAACTCTGTCACGCTGTAATGTCGTTGAGCTGAGTTGAGTTTGTGTGACATATATTCAATTGGTCTATCTTATCCATCATCAGTTTTTTGAAACAATACAGAACCTAAAATTTGAGGGTGGTAGTTAGCATTTCGATAATGAGAAACTCCATTCTTAATCAAGAAGTTTTTATATTTTATAGCAGTATTATTATTAAAATTGGCTGGAACCCACGAGGATTCCGCACTCAATGCCACAAAGGCCCATGGTGCAAAAATAGAAAGAGCTAATAATCTGTCTTACTCATTTATGTTCGGACCTGGTAAGTTTCCCCGTGTTGAGTCAAATTAAGCCGCAGGCTCCACTCCTGGTGGTGCCCTTCCGTCAATTCCTTTAAGTTTCAACTTTGCAACCATACTTCCCCCGGAGCCCAAAAGCTTTGGTTTCCCGGAAAGCGACTGAAAGAGCCATATATGTAGCTCCATCCAATTGCTAGCTGGCATCGTTTATGGTTAGAACTAGGGCGGTATCTGATCGCCTTCGAACCTCTAACTTTCGTTCTTGATTAATGAAAACATCTTTGGCAAATGCTTTCGCTTATGTTAGTCTTACGACGGTCCACGAATTTCACCTCTCGCGCCGTAATACTATCTATGGGTGGTGGTGCATGCTTATAGCAGTAAATTGTGGGCCATTGTCAGAAATCAAGGTACGAGGGGTTCCATAGATTAGAAACATATTCTGAAACAAAAGAACAAATTTCGAAAATACATCAGTGATCACTAGAACAAATGTGTTGCCAGACTTTGATTTACTGAAAGGTCCCCAAATAATCTATGGCAATGGTTGCACATTTCTGAGAACCAATCGGAGACTTGATCAAAGATCCACCTTTAGAAGCCTTGCAGATTCCACAATTTCTTAAGTATTCTTTGACCGTAAGGTCTAGTTTAGGCCAAAAATAATTTTGTTTGAGGGGCACTTTTTAAGAATATCTGCAGGTTCGTTTAATGGAACCACCAGCTTGAATCAATTAATAAATTTAAAACCCGGATAATCATCTGGATTGGTTATTAACCCACTTTAAATCTTTTCGTACCACTGATCGTCAGATTTCGACAAACTACCGCAAATTATTGATTGAGAAAGTGCGTCAGCCACAACATTCAAATTCCTCTTTCTGTGCGCAACTTAAACTTGTATTGCTGTAATCGAAGTGCCCAGCGACCCAGGATTATTAAAATTATTCAGCCACAAAAGAACAGCGTGATCCGTTATGACTGTAAAATAACTACCTTCAATGTACGGTCTAAAACGCCCTATTGCTAATATTACGGCGAGACACTCCTTCTCAGTTGTGTGGTATGTCTTTGGTACGACTTTTTCCTCGTTCCCTTCACCTTGAGTGAGAACTGCGTCTATACCCACATCTGATGCATCGGTTTGAATAATAAAACGTTTAGCAAAATCCGGCTTGGCGTGAATAGATGGAGATATCAATAATGATTTTAGCTTTAAAAAAGCAATGTTTGCAGCTTCCGTCCAAACAAATCTCTTCCCTTTTTTCAAAACGTTTGAAATTGGGCAGTAACATTTGAGAAATTGTGAATGAACCGCCTATACCAGCTGGCCATGCCCAGCAGTCGACGAACCGCTTTGACAGAAGTTGGTATCAGGGTCCGTTCTCAGGCCTTCCTGAGAATTTACATAGCCTAGGTATTTCATGTGTTTCCGAAGGAACTTGGATTTTTCCAAATTTATTGTCAACCCAGCTAGTTTCAACCGTTCAGCCACTACATTTAATAGACGTATATGCTCTTGAAAGGCCTCAGTGGATATTAAAATTTCGTTTAATTAGACGAAGACCTGAGGTTCTAGGTCAATTCCAAGCACCTGATCTATTAAACGAGCCTGAGTTTGTGGAGCATTATGCAATCCAAAGAGCATTACAGTGGACTGGAAATGTCCACGGGAGGAGATAGAAAATGCCGTTTTCTCTTTTGAAGACTCTTCTATAGTGGAACTTGCCAAAAGGCATCGGATAAATCGACACTTGATAGATGAATAGTGAATGGAGCATTGACATGCTTTTATTAGATGATGAGTGCCAGCGGCCGTTGAAATGGATGAATTTATAGGATTTACTGACACATTTAGTGGTTCAACAAATAGTTAGAATCAACTCCAAAAATAGTAGAAGATGCACCAGAATCAAGGAGACCTTGGACTTTAACATTCAATATTGTTACTTCTATTGTAGGCCTTCCATCAGAGGAATATTTGACAATAGAGTTTAATACATTTGAATTGATTTTGGAGTTTAAGCTTTTGTGAAATTAGTAAAACTCCCAATACCAATTTTTACTATTGGTTTTCCGGACTCGGCGGAGGACATTTTGGGCATTTACGCGAAATAAATCCTGTCATTCCGCACTTGAAACAAACAGTGTAGTTTTCTCTTCCATACAGTTGTTAACCATATGACCAGCTTCTGAACACTTCCAGCATTTAACATGAGTTGTAGGAGAAGCATTGACGGCCGAAACCGAAATAGTTTGTTCCGGTGAATTTATCATTTCAGGGCCTTCAACAGACTCTTTCACAAATGCATTGACTCAAGAAAGTTTTACTCCACGATTTAGGGAGGGCTCTAATACTGGTCACTAATTCGCTTGCAATACAACGAAAGGCCAACAGAGGTTACCACAGCAAACGGAAGCTTTTCCAGATAAAATGGTTGTAAATTCCGTATGATCGTTTGCAATTGCGCTTTCTCTGGGATAGCTTCAATTAAACTTTGGTAGTATAACTTTATTTGAGCCAAATAGAGACGAAATCTTTCGTCCTTGCCCTGCATTCATGATCAGAAGGTGAAAATGCTTTCTTCAACGCACGAGTTAATTGGTTCCAAGTATTAAATTTAGTTTTAAAAGCTGAAAACCAAGTTTTTGCCAGGCCTTCAAAGAAGTAATATGCAGCGCGGGAACAACTCACTTTCAGATACTTATTCCGTAGCGGCTAGCATTTCTATTTGTTGTAGAATTGAATCTGTATACTAAATAGTATTTTCCACCGATAAATAGGGTATAACCGTCTATACAGTCTTACACGCTCAATACGTGGTATACCAGTTGATATACCAGTTGGTGGATCAGCCGTAATGACTCGAGACGATGAGTAACTTCGTCCACTTTCGAATCAAAAAATGAATCATCCACCGTATTGAATGTGATTGAGTTTTCTTTGCTTTTAGTATTAACAGTATCAGCGCTTCATTTGTTTCTTCAAACTCACATTCGCTTGGGCCCTTTCAACTGTTGTTATGGTAAGTTGCGACACTACCCTCCTCAAAACAACTCAGCAGAGAGTATTTCAAACGAGTCGTTTTAGCCGCAATTCGTTCATACGTTAAGGACGATCACAGAAAATGGGACGAGCACATACACAAAATAGCCTGGGGCATTCGAACTGCTTGTCATGATTCTACCTGATATACCCCCTATTTTCTAAACTTTGCCCGTGAGATATACCACAGTGCGTATAACCCATGTGTCAAGGACCAGTTTAATGTTCAATCTGGGATCAATGATCCTGTTAAAGAAAAAGTGAGATATTTGAGAGAAGATTTTGTGAAAATTAACAATTTGGTTTAGTTTGCCGATCTGTAAGTACGATTTTTGCCAGTTTTTTAAAAGTAAATCGGATGTTTCAGAAGAACAATTGATACCAATTTGGAAACGCACAAATTGTGTTTGAATCTTCCACATAGAGAAATTTAAGAAACAAAACTATCTTATCCCCATGATATAAACACAAAAATTGGTGGTCAAAATTATCCAGGTATTAGTATGGCCTACCTGGCCATATATGCCACTACAGGAATTTAGCCCTAAAATATTTAAAAGAGTTTCATAGATAAATTTAAAAAAAAACTATTTTATCTCCATGATATGTACCTCAGGTGATCGAGATTGTCTTGGTTTTATTATGGCCTACCTGGCCATATATGCCACTGCTAGGATTTCGTATTGGCTCCAGAAAATTTAAAATGTCATGACGTTCAGATGTAAAAAAACACGTAAAACTTGTGATAATTTGCCTGATGCAGTTTTTGCAAAGATATTCAATACCAATTGGGCCATCTGTTGGTTTTTTTTTCAACCAATGAATTTTAGTACTAAATGTTATCTGTTCTCAAAAATTGTTTGAAATATATGAAAAGTCAAAACTATGCCATTTTTCTTCATGAAGTCGCTAACAATACAAACAATGCATTTTGATTTCCAAATTTATTATCAATATATAGGTTCAAAAACAACAAGTACTACATTCACTGTTTTGTGTGGTTTATGGCACCGTTGGGCAGTTTTTCTTTGAAATCAACATGTTAACTGGTTTTTTGTGGCCCAAATTGAATGAATTGAATGTCAACGACCTTTTATTTCAACAAGATGCTGCGACATACCACGCAAATTGTGCAACAATCCATGTATTGTCAACAAAATTTGCTGATCGCATCATTTTCAAACATTGTGAAGTTCCTTGGCCACTAAAAGCCTGGATTTAACACCACTTGTTTACTTGTGGGGCTATTTGAAAGGTAAGGTTTATGCTAATCATCCACAAACAATCCAACAATTTAAAAAGAACATCCGAGCTGAAAGTGTAAAATATCATCGGAAATTTTAATGTTCAGATGTAGGCCTGTAGACTAAGGCCTGTTGGGCATATGTTGTCTTAAATATATAAATGGCATAGAACCACCTTTCACTATCAATAAAAAATGTAACTTTTCATCAAAAACGGCGTGTTTTATGTACAAATAGAAAAAGGACTAACAGATGGCCCATCCTATACTATAGCGAAAATGTTTAGGAATCTCTGAAAATTTGTCTTAATTTCCGTGATGTTCATAAGTACGATTGTCGTAATTTTTATTAACACTTCGAATTGTGTCAGATGAACTCAATCATTTTTGTATCAATACTCAAAGCCTTTCAAAATAATCGTTATTAATACATTTTTGCTAAAAACTTCACACCAATTAACATAAGGAAATTTATGTCTAAAACAAGCAACTACCAAGTAATTTTTAACAATTTGATCGTGATAATATAATTTTATCGCTTTCATTCTTAATCGTGTCAAACCCTCTTCTATATACACAAACTGGGTCATTTGGTAAAGTTGTGTAGAAGCATAAACATATTTCTCAATTTTTTTCACAATCGAATCTCAAGAGTAAAAAACATATTTTACGTAACTTAATTATGTACAGAGTGTGTGTGTGTGTGTGTGGGTGTGTACACACAAAATTCTAATTATAATGAATCACGTAACCAAATTGATTTATTAAATTATATTGCCAAGTTACAATTTTGTTCTCAACAGATGAAAATTATTTTTTATATACGAGTAGACGAAAATAGAACGACGAAAATCCCATGCCTATAATCTATATACTCGGATTTATTAAAGGGTATTCCAATTAGAGGTTTCATTATGAATAGCCTGCTCTTTGGGCAGCCGTCAATTTTGAAGCTGTCATCTTTTGACATTTGATAAGTAAAAACTACGCCATTACTAAAAATAGAACGATACAAAATAATTAGATATTCCACAAACGAAATTACACCGTATTTTGCATAAAGACTTATTGGTCTTAAGGCTTTTAAAGTTCAGTTACCACAAGAACTTAAGCCGATCGATCACTATAAACATCGTACCTTCGCAGATTGGGCCCTTCAAATGAATCAAAATGATTCGGGTTTTATCGAAAAATCATCTTTAGCGATGAGGCCAATTTTCACCTCGGAGGCTAGGTTAATACGCAGAATAGTCGCATTTGGGGCTCAGAAAATCCAAAAATGATTGTTGAAAAGCCTCTTCATCCTCAACGTGTCACTGTTTGGTGCGGTTTTTGGGCTGACGGTGTGATTTGGCCGTACTTTTACGAAAATGAGGCTGGTGCAACTGTTACGGTGAATAGATTGCGCTACCGAGTTACGATTAATGATATTTTATGACCTGAATTGGTAGATATTAATGTGGGCGACGTTTATTTTCAGCAACACAAGCAACGAAACAGTCGTAATTTTGCAAGAAAAGTTTCTTGTGCTCCATGTCCATTACTGATAACTGGAGAGTGACGAATGACATTCTCACCTCTGATCATAGGTGTATTTTTTTTAATATCAACCTTAAAAGACCCTCGCTTAAACCTTATCGTAATCTCTTGAGCTTGGATCCATATTTGAATCACGTAAAGAAATTTGTTCAACTGGATATCTATCATTCTAGATTACATGTCCACTTACCTGTAATTTTAAAACTCAGAACAAATCTTTTTGGTGTTCTGATCTTAAAAGGTTAAGGAAAACCAAATAAGACAGAATAAACCGAGGAGATCTAATCTTCAGACTGACTGAGATAGCTTCCTAGAAGCACAAAAAGTGTTTAAAAAAGCATTAAGATCTGCACAGAGGTCATCTTGGATTAATTTCTGTGAGGAAATTAATAGCTTACCTGCTGTAGCTAGACTAAACAAAACCTTGAGTAGGCATAATACGTGTAGACTTGATTCACTTCGACTACCCAATGATAAGCTTACTTCCTCTAAAAAGTAAGTAGGTGAACTACGTCCTTCTACTCATTACCCGGGTTGTAGCACTATAAATTCCTAAATTCTACGATATTGTTGAAACCACTAACGTTATTGTTGAAACTCCGTTAGTATATTCTCATGTGCACCTTACACCATGGATTTCCCCTTATAAGGGAACATGTACTGCATCTGTTCCAGGCTTGCATTGCTTTTAGCTTTGTTCCACAATCTTGGCGCAAGATTAAGTCGTTTCAGCCTGTTTCCCAATCATTAACCTTTCTCAAATCTTTAGAAAGAATTGTTAAAGATTCGTCAGAGATCACCATTTAACTATCGTTTTGCTCGGTAACATGCAACATGCTTACAGGGTTATCAAATCGATAAAACATCGTTCAATACGATTACTAGTACCTGTACCAAATTTGGTATCGAATCTACCATTGTCCAATGTATTGAATTTCTGCTTAAATCTCGCATCGTTATCTCTAAGCTAGATAAAAGTTCGGTTTCAGTCAAAGTTGCCACTTGCCAGTGGTGGTCCACAAGGAGTGGTGCTATCACCTATATTGTGACTTTTGGTCATTGTCAAGCATCTTGTTAAATTGTCAAGAATCCGGCCTCATCGCTCAAATTTACGCTGATGACCTGGTTCTGCGTTTCTGGTAAGCATTTTAATGTCTTTACATGTAAACCCCTCGACAACTGACTTAGTTGTATTCACTGGACGCAGGATTACTGATGCATTTTGTGTGCCTTCTCTTTTTGGGTGTACGATTAAAAGCCCGACCGACGTCAGACACCTCTGTATTATTTTAGATAATAACTCTTGGAAGTATCATCTGGATTTTTTGGCAATGCAGCTTGGGGCTTGTCACCCAAAATGCTGTTGTTTATATATAGGTTTGGTGGCCAGTATTCAACTTTAAATCAGCACTTGAAATACTTAACAGTTTGCATAATATGACCGTGTTATTCCTCGAAGAGGTGATCACAATTGGCCCCCAACAACTTGTGATTTAACACTTCTAGACTTTGTTCTTACTCTTTTTTCGGTGCTGCAAGCGTAGTGGCCATTTGGCTGATATCGTTTTTAAATGTTAATGGCATACCTTCCTCTTTACAATGCAATAAACATTCATTGATTTCTCTTAAAAAATACTCGTTTTTTAAAATATCAAAATGAAACCTCTTATTGGAAAACCCTTTATATAGTGTTTGATTGTTGTACGTTATGGTTCGGCGAGTGAAAGTTTAATTACTCAGAGTATATAAGTTAAAATTCAATATTATACCCATATATATGGTCTCTGTGTACATATAGTCTGGAAGGAAATGTTTATTATTTATCCAACAGTAACTAATTGAGCGGAATAACGACGACAGGTAATTTTATATCTTTATCTTTTCTTGTATTATAGCTATCTATCAAGACGTCTAATTTTGCGAAGATCCAATATTCAAATTCACATGATTAATTCATAAAATATTTCCTTTATAGTTATGATTTAGTAATTATGTTGTTTATATTTTAATACTCCAATTAAAATTATAAATTATACACACACACACACGCACACACACACACACACAAACAACGTGTTGGATTAGAGTACCTCCAAACAACCATATCAAAAGAAAAACTATTTTATAATTATGTACACCTCATGAGATTGCGTTGGATTTATGTTGATTACAATTCCGACTAATCAATATACATACATACATCAAGAGCAATTCAACATAAATTATAATTTTCCATTTTCTATATTTTGTTTATGTACAAAGCCTACAACACGAATATTTTCCCACTCGTGCGTTCTTTAGCTATATACGTCTCCCGCCCCATCGTCTATCCCAGTACATACATATACACACATATACATACTGCGGGTGTTTTAATGGAAATACATAATTTTCTTGTTCTAACAACATAATTTTCGCTGCTTAAACATTTAAATTTCATTAAAAACGAAAAAACATAATAACAAAATGATATTTATGTTTTTATGATTTATGTTTTCTAAACATATTTTTGTTATGTTTTTTGTGAAACAATAAATTTTAGTAACAACAAATTAAACGTCTTGTAACACTGAAATAATTTAATAGACGTAACACTTTTTTTTTATTTTTTGTAAGAAGGTAAAGTTTTTTTTGTTCTTAACGTTTTTGTAAATTGTAGTTTGGAAACTAAGTTTTTGTTATGGACAAAAATGTATTAAACTGGGTGGATGACGTAGACGGGCGTTGAGCGGGTTAGGATTATTTGGTTCTTTCGTTTCTTAGCATAACAGCACAAATTCGATTTGGGCAGCAACATGTTGCTAATTTCATTTTGAGTTGAGACATTTTTATATTTTAACATTTTGACTTTTTAAAGTGATAAAATTTTAGTTGGGATTCAATTTATTAAGATTAATTTGTGTATTGTTGCAAGGTTATCGAAATTTAGATAAAGATTATACCTTAAAATCTTTAATACTCATTATTGTTTTATTTTATTTTACGGTTCCTTATATTCGTCATCATCAGGTTTTGGAATTTCGACTAACTAAGTAATTAATCTTTTGTACGTTCCTCTGGATGTTCTGATATCAACTACTCGAACATTGTCTTCACCGGGATAAGCTTTTGTAATTTGCGCGATTATCCACAATCCTGGTGATACACCATCTACCTTTACAATAACTAAATCGCCTTCTCTCAAATTTTTTTCCATTTAGGGCGAACTGTTCAAGTATTCCTTATGCCAATGACGACAGAATGATTGATTCATCGTGGTTATCCTTTAATTGGAATCATGATAATTTATTCATCGGAGTTGATTCTAGTGATTCTTCCGGAATACTCGTTAATGTTTCTCCAATTAGGAAATGGGCAGTAGTTAGTACCTGAACTCTTCTAGAATAGACTCCATAGCAAGAAGCGGAGTAGACGACGTAGCCCCGGTTATAGTCCTAGTCAGTTTCACAACTGGCCACCATACAACTGCTGCATACAACAGTAAGGGTAAAACCAGTGATTTGTAGATGAATAAGATTTTAGGAGTCAGACCCCTAATTGCTCTACCAAATAGAGCGGGAAAAGACAAATTAGCACTGTTTCTACGTCTCGTAAAGACAATCAGATCAGTCTTTGTGGGATAGACGTACAAACCCTTTTCAAGACACCACACTTCTACTGTAACCATATGAGCCACAGCAAGACTGCAGAGAGAACCCCTCCTTGCGAGCAGCCCTTGGCTACTTTGACCGACACTGATGAGCCATCTAGCTCCGGCTCAATTATTCGAGACTTAAGCATGTAATCGATGAATTTAACAATGGTTTGATCAATATTAAAATTGGTACACGCACTTGTGATCGTGGAAAACGAAGTGCATGCTGTAATTCAGCAGAAAAAACACCGTCCGGACCAGTCGATTTGAAAGGTGACAACGAGAAAACACTCCAGCGTAAAACATCAGTAGATTCCTCCCTGGAAAGTGGAAAGGCAATAGTAGCTCACCTTTTTCTCGCCTGCACGAGGTTAGTTTACCGGAAGGTAGACGAAGATTATCGAGTCTACACGTATCATTCATAGTCAAAGTTTTGTTAAGTTTGGCGACAACAGATAAGCTGTCAATTTCGTGCATCTTAAGCTTTTTATTTTTATAAGCCTTTTGAGCTAATACAAATCGATTCCAATCCGAAATGAGATTCGTTGTTTTGGCTTTATTTTTAATTTTCCACACACTCTTCCTTAACTGCCTAAGTTCCAAACACCAGAAGGGTTTGTTACGCTCATATTTATTCTTCTGTTTGTTAATAAGAAAGCATTACTTTTCAAAAGCAGTCGATATCGCTTTCGTTAGTACAGTTGCCTGCAAATCAAGATCTGCCATAGACCTAATCTGATTAGGCAAATCTAGTAGTGAGACGAGCTCATAGGAGAAAGTATCCCAATTCGTAAGTTTCCTATTGCGATATGGTTTAACCGGTGGTATTTTAAAGTTAATATTAAAAGAGATCCACCTATGGTCAGGGATGAGAATAGCATCCGTCACACTCCAATTTAGGATCAAGTCAACGATGGACAGCAATCACAAACTAACATCAAACAGTCCTTTGCGAACCGAGTTGACAAAAGTTGACAAAAGAGTCGGTATAAAATTGTTTAACAAGAATTCTAAATTTATATTTTAATACGAATAGCCGATGTATTTGGTTTGAATAACCCCGAGATTTATTTAACTAACTTTGCCAAACCACTGTAATTGCCATCAAATACAAGGAAAACCAGTTGCATTCAAATTTCACTTAAATATGACAATAAAAAATATTTGTGGCCAGCGCAGATCAAACTCAATGAAATTCCATTGTCAACTTCATTAAAACTACATTTAAATTTCACTCAAACTTAGATCAAATTGTTTTAATTTCACTCAAATTTCATAATTTATAATTTATGTATTTATAATTTTCCCCTCAATTTCCATACAATTATTCATGTCACACTTCTAACATACCCATTCAAATTTTATTCAATTTTGATTCGAGTCATTTTTAATTTTTCACTCAATTTATATAATTTTTAAACATAATTTCATATTTGTTTCATATTTCCGTCATTATTTTATAATTGATATTCTCATCGGAATTCCAACCATATTTTATTTAAATTGAATTTCCGTATAATTATTGCCTTCAAACTCAAGTCAAACTCAGTGAAAATTCAATTAAAACTGATTCAAATTAATTTGAAATTTCACTCAAATATAACAAAATATTTTGTGCTTACCAAATTTCTTAAACTTTTCATTCTCGATACAATCTCAAACCAAATTTCATTAAAATTACTTTCAATTTTAGTCAAATTAAAATCTAGTATAAAATCAAATTTTTTTTAGGATCGATTCAATTTTTATACATTAATTGGTAGCCAAGTGTCAAACGCATTCAAATTCAAATCAAATTTCCATAAGGATTGTAATTAATTGAACACTGATGTATTTACAAAATATTTACCTTAATTTCCATATAATTATTTATGTCACATTTCTGTCAAACTCATTGAAATTATAATCAAATTTCTTTAAACTACTTTAAACGTCACTCAAATTTTACAAATTAAATTATTCTCTAATATAATTACAAATTTGTGTTATGCTTGCCTCAATTTCCTTACATATAATGAGTTTCATACCCATTAAAATTTCAATCAAATCTGATTCAAAATTTTAATTGCGATAAAACTTTCTGAAGTGAGATCGGTGACCAAATCTATCGTTAAAGCTTTTGTAGTTAAACATACGTATATCACAATATACGCCTAGTAAGTGGTTTTCCTTCTCCCTTTGCACACTTTTAAATTTATTGGGCCCGCTTTATCTAATCCTGTATTCTTAAAAAGTAGAATATATGCAACATTAGCAATTAGTCATATGGTAATGTTGACCTTGTCAATCTTCCTCCGACCCTTAATAATCCTTCATGATCAATGAATGGATGCGATGATAACAGGTTGTTCCTTTTATGAACCGTTTGATCATTCTTTAAAATTTCAAAAATTTTAAATTTTATGACAACCGGTGATAACAATCCGATTTTATCGAATAGACGAATACACTTCCGATAATATGGTTCTTTTCATAACTCTTACTGAATCAACTGGAGTATATGCATATAGCAAGTTATATCTTCTTCTGGGCTCCATTGGAGACCAGATATCTCTGTGATAGGAATATCTTTATCTAAGTCTCGTGGAACAACCTCTTGATGATCATAATAGGTATCCGTGATAATCGTTGATTTGAATTTGATTTCCATTTCCGTAATTGAAGACCGTATAATTCCATTATATTGCTTAAATTTTCATAAATGCCCTAAGTAGATCATCCATACATCTAAAAGTGCTCTTCAATTAATTTAGATAGTTTGGGCCGCTCATTTCTACAATCAATAGCAATTTATTTCAGTGATCGCGTTGCTTGATATGGTGCAAATGAAAGCCCATACGTATAACCGTTTTTAATTTATAATGCTGAATGGGTTTGCCATCCGATTTTCACCATACAATTCGCTGAAAATTTGTATCGCTTGATTCAATCAACATCTGCTTATACATTTTTGCAATATCTACAGAAAATGCAATTAGATACAGCCGAAATTCCAATTTTATTTGTATTATGTTTGGTTGAACTACTGAACCCGACCATTAGTATGTAATTTACTGCAATACCATTTCAGCTACGTGCGGAGCCATCGAATGCTACTACTCTGACTTTCGTTGTTGCTGATTCTTTAATCACCGCATGATGTGGTAAGTAGAAACATGATGATATTCAGGAATATCATTTGAATTAATTTTCTAGATATGGCCAAGAGATTTGTATTCTCGAATGAACGTAATATAATCAATTTGTAGTGGTTTATTTATAGCGTAAAGTCGACTAACTGCTTGTTGTTGGGAATTACCCAATGAAGGAGCATTTCGTTTGAATGGTAGTTAAGTATTACCATAAGTATTAAGAAAATGATTTTCACATTCCATTTCTTCTTAACTAAAGTCTTTCTGGACGAAAGTTCCTCAATCTCCCAAAATTTACACAATAGATTTTGAGAAATCTTATTGACTGGTACAACTTGAAACGCCTTGAGCCCACAGTTGGGCATATTCGTGTAAAAAACTTCTTTTTTTTTGCATGTAAAAAACGAATTGAATTCTCAAAATAACAGGAAATAAGAAAAAAAATTCAGAATATCTAGATTTTAAAGTTAATAAAAATAATTTATAACAATTATTAAAACCTTTAAAATTAAATTATGATATTTTAATATTATTTTTAGTTACATATTTTAGTTTCTACATGCAAAATTTACCATTTTATTTTGATATTTTGCTGCGCCACCTGTTTGAAAATGTTCGAAATTCCACGATTTAAAAAATTATATTCAATATTTAATATTATTTTAAAGAAATTATTGAAATAACACTTCAAAAAATTTAGAGTGTAAATATTTTATTCTAATTCGAATTTTACAATGTTTGTATTTTGTTGATGCCTCTAAAACAACAATTACATTGGATAATTCCACAGAGAATTAAATAATTCCAAAAAAATAATTGGAATTATTAATTTCTTATTCTTAGTTTTAGTTCTGATACCTAACGCCAACTGCAAGTGATTGTTATTTTAGGTTTTTCCTAATTGCTTTCATGGTTTATCAAAATTTACTGATGAGAAAAATGACATACGATCTACCACATTGGGCACTTTCAGGTCTCCCAACATGTTGGAATCGAAAATTTACTGATCGAGTATTTTTCATACATCACTGCGCACATCCAATTAATTTTTGAAAATTATGTTAATGTTAAATTTCCACTTTAAAACGACAGACTATGATCATTTAAAATAGTTTCTGAACAATATTCATTGCGGGATCATTATAAAATTGATAGATTGGTCGCTTATCTACATTGATCATAGTTTTATAAAATAAAGAATTCGGCAATATTGATTAATTTATGCCTTGTTCGCATATAATTTTTTCAGTATACGCGAGTCATGGTTAATTAAGGTAAAAAATCGGAAATCTAAAGCTGATAAAAAATGAAATATTATTGAAAAGTACCCGAACACGAGATTTAGGATCGGCACATGGAATCACTTCCACAAAAAATAATCTTTCCTCTCTGTTGCCGAGAGATTTAAATAATACTGTACGCTCTGGTTTTCTTCTTCCATCAATGCAAATTTTAGAGTCTTAATTGCTCGATTTAATTTCCATATCAACAACGGTGATTTTGTTTCTTGCCTTCGGCGGTGAACTTTCCGGTTTTCCTGGATTTGTTCCTGTATATTATGTGACAGTTTATTAACTTTTTCAGTACTATTTAAGACAGGTGTAGCGTTTTCAACTGATAGTGCCAGGACATCTTTTAGATTTTCTGCCGCCGCATCAACATCTGCTGGTGGGTACACATTGCTGCCGCATCAATATCTGCTGATGTGTTACTATTCATATAGGATGCCGGTGCTCACTCTTATAAATACAGGTGAATGATCAGAAGACATATCATAACAATCGGTGGCCTTAGCATATGTACGTGTAATGCCTTTAGTTACAGAAAAGTCAAAGTTGTTTGCCTTTCGGCGATGCAAATCTGGAACCATTGAGTGTGTTTGTCGTTGAAATCAATCGTTGGTTATTTTATGTCATTGAGCCTATCAACAGGATGGCCAAATTTTTTAATAAAATCGACCATCTTATTCGAATTCACTTTAAGTGGAGACAGCTTTAAATGTAGGTTCATTTTATTTTATTTATAATATGTTTTGTTTTATATTCAGGTCATATTTTTAAACCTTATTTTACCACCCATTTCTTGGATGGCTGCACTTTGTGTGGATTTATGTAAATGTAAATTTCGCATCAACAATGCAGTTATGAAAAGTTTTAGTTAATCACACATATCGAAAAACTGTATTAAAGTAATCGATGGCGAAATTTTTGCCAGCCCTCAGTAGAAATGTTGTAATACAAATTGAAACCAAATAAAGGTGCGACCCAAAAAAGAGAGCGAGGAAATTTGGGTTGCAAATTTCGAATACTCTAAAGTAATTCTTTGAAATACTGAGTTTTAGGGCAATGGATAATTGTTTAGATTATGATGTATTATGTTATCTCCCGCAAGCCTAAATTTATAGGTGACATTTGAATTTTATGTTTAAAATCTGCATAAATCTGTACCAACACAATACACATAAAGTTGGATAGGAAAATGATTGATTTTTTTTCCAATTTCAAATCTCACTTTGTATTTTGTATAGTTTTTAAATTAACTATTTTTTTGTTTGTTTTTACTATTATTCATGTAGTAGATAGCGAATTTCTGGTACCATTCACAATATATAGAAAATTGAAAATTATTTTTTGTATATACAAACCTACTCGTAGTAAGTAGCTATATTGTATGACATGATGGATGTCACGCGAAAATTTAATAGCTTTTCGCTATAGTACTTCATATACTGAATTCGTTTATTTTATGGTTTAATGTTAAAGCACATTTTATGTAATTGAAGTATATGATGGTAGATATGTAGTTAGGAATTTGATGGATAAATCGTTTTCTATTTTCAATTTTGTGTTCGATTATATATAAATTTTTTTTATGCATTGCAGACAGAAAATAGAGTAAAATTTGGAATGCTATCAAATTTTTATTTTTATTTTTTTGTGTTACTTTCAAAACTATATACAATTTTCAAATAATGCCGCAAACAAAATATGTATGAATTTATAATAGAAATCGAAATAAAAGGTGGGGTTTCGATGGCGATACGAAAAAAGGTTCTCTCACAATATCGAGCTTTCAAAACCATAATTAAACCTATACACAAATCGATGGTTAAAAAATGGTAAATCACTGATGTATACAGGTACACCATATTCGTTAACTATTTCATATATTTCCCCTAGGCCCATCAAAAATAATTAAAACGAAATGTGTAGAATTATTTACGGATACATAGTTAGAAATGCAATCCAATAATTGTAAATTATGTGAACGTAGGAAAAATCACGCTTCCAAAATGTCTCACACTATACCCATTAGCGTATCATTGCGTAAAAAATCGTCTTCATCGTCGTCGCCACATTTAAACTCATCAATTCGTATATTAGACATACATTTTACTCGAAAAAAAGAACCAAAATTCAATGCCAACCCATCGCCATTTGAGCATAAATAAATAATTTTCCAAAATTCTGAATTCCACCAATATTCTTTCAAACCGAACCTTAACGTATTAACGGAGACTCAAGTTCCAACCAAACGAACTGTTCCGCTTGAGTTGCAAAACGTGCAGTTGTGGGTACTCCAACATTGATTTTCGTTTCACAGGCTATACTTGAAACTGTGTAATGGTAACTTTTTAAATACTCGACATCCTAAATGAATGTTCCCGTAAGCCTCGCAGCCAGGCGATTGCCAAATCAACCAATGTAACTTATGTAATGTTTGATAAATATTGATATAAATAAGATTTTTCGGAAAGTCGTCTGACTTCGGTTTTTTCCGGACAGTCACGTTAACTTACGCCTCGTTACACAACAGAGTTTATCAGATACTCATTCGTTGACCAACTATCAGTCTGCAATAAAGGAAAACGAGACCAAAGCTAGTTCATTTTTGTTGTGGATGCAATAATTTCATGTCAGTGTCGGGTTGAGTCCTAACAAAAGCCAGCTGCGGCCATTAAAACCTTTAATCTATGGAATTGGTATACCCGGTCGTATTAAGTCTATCCAATGCACGGAAAGTCTCAATAAAGTTGTATAAGACTCTAAAATATCTTGCTTCATAAAGGTATGTTTTGAACTAATCTGTACACCAACCGTGTGACATTGGCATTAAAAATTTTCGGGAAAGGGTGCCTTAAGTTATAAAACCACTGTGTCGTATGTCGGTGATTCTGCTGGTTGTAGAAATGACGATCACACAAGTCCATTTTTTGGTCAGAAAATCAGTAAATTATCAGGAATATCTGATGAAGCAAAAGTTTCAAATCCACTTGTCAGATCTGATTTTGTGTATATGTATACACAGCCGTCGATGCTGGACAAACCAGCTTGGTTCATTAATATTTTAGTACTGACTATACCTTTTGATATGCGTATTGATCAAATAGAAGCAGATTGATGAAAGAATTTTCAAAATTAGAGATAATGTATGTGTGAGTAATTTTATATGAACAATAATTTTGGTCATGATACAGGCAGGAAGGGTTGAACAAAAACATATCGCTTTATTGAACCAGCAGGAAACTCAATCATGTCAGCCATTAAACGATCATTTAGGAACACCAATAAATTTAGCAAAATTCGGAATATTTGATTTCGGCTATTTGTATTCAAAAATGTCCAATGCGTAACTATCTGTTCCACTTCGTTTTGGAAAATGTTGAAAACTAGAGTTATTGGCAAGTATTTTTCTACTGTTCCGAAAAAATAATTTACAAATTTTACAATTTTCTGCGGACGACAAGTTCTGATTTGGTACACCCCCTTTTGTTAACGTAAACTATACATCATTCATTTAAAATTGGAGTGCTGTCCACTTGATGAAGTGGATTGTAAAGATTATTGCTTACCAACGGTCGGGTAATTTATAACTCGTTTACCTTCGCAAGGTCACACTCGGCGGCATGATAATCCGGCTATTCGTAGATCATTCACGACGTTCAAAAAACAACGCAGCTTCAGTGTTCCACCATCATTACACCTTGATCTACTATAACAACGCTTCCAGTATCCGCGGTGAAGCCGTAGGGATTCCCGCTAAGGTATACTTGACAAAGGTTACGATGTTATAATAATCAGCGAGACCTGGCTTACGATATATGTTTTCTGAAGAGTACTTTCCACCTTTCCGCCTTTGTCATGCACAGAAAGGGCAGGTATATTCGCTGTGAAGAATTCAATGTCCCGAAATGATAGCCTGCCATTCCTAAATATCATTGCTGTTCGTATCAGAATGGCTTATAATACCTCGATTGTTGCGGCAACCGTTTGTTTGTATTCCTTACAAATTGGATCGGGATTTCTACAACACGTTTACATTGACTCAGCCCTTATACTTCCAGTTCGCCCTAGCAATCAATTTATCATCGAATTTATCATAGTAATTAAATTGATTAAATCGCTTCCATCTCAACCACGCAGCTCAACCGTAACGCAATAGTCGAGGGAAATTTCTGGATCTCTTTATTTGCAAGCTTGGGATTTCAAAAAGGACTCTTTTTCAGATCTCTAGCACGTCAGACTGCGTAAAGTACAAAAGGTCTTTAATCGATTTTGCAACTGGTCAATTAACAATAGATTGATCTTGAGTGATCTTCGCAACCGATTCTACATATACCAAACTTGTTAACACTATATTACATATTTCAAAGTGGTATAATATGCTGGTCTTCATTAAATGAAACTGCAAGGCTTTTATTGACCCCTTAACATTACTACATTTGACATTACTGTATACGTCTGATTTGTTTGGTCTATTTTGAAGTATATGCATATTCGTCATTCTGAGAGGATTGATCGTATCCAGAAATAGTTTGTTTTATTCTCGCGACGATATATCCAATTAACGAGTGCTGTGGATTATGTTCTTCTACCTTATCAAAATCGATGTAATCTTTTGAAACTGCAATGTCTCTAGACTATCCCCGGGACATACTAGCACGTCTCAATTTTTATGCTCCCTAAGTCGAACTTATTTGTTGCTAGCTGTAATTTCAGTAATTGTTTTATTGTGCCAATTGTAGTCACTGTAGGCATCTAAATAAATAAACAAATTTCTTAAATTTTAAACCGTGAAACAAATTTTTAAACTTTGAATTCAAATTTTTAAAATCCATGGAATAAAATGTAATACTGAGATAATCAATGACTCAGCCCATTTTGCAATCTCAACAGAGCATTATAGATGAGTTCATCTTCATCCTGATCGTAATCAAGGATGAACAATCTCTTTTACTCGTTCTCTTTGCTCGTTGGGAATTCATTTACATTGCAGGAAAATTGATTGTATTGTTTATTTTGTCCGAATAAAATATGCTATTCTCCAAGGACAAACAAGTAAATAAGTTAAGAATTTTGGTCAAATTGTGAAGTTTGTCCTAACAAAATTCTTATGTTTTATTTTTTTACTTTTGTAAACAATGAGTTGGATACCCCGTACTTTGTTCAGTATATTGAGTAAATGTTTTTCCTTCAATTTTACAATTTTCCACTTGCACAGATGTATACGAATGAATATCGTAAATTTTTTGACAGAGACGATTATGACGAAACTGTAATAGTACCGATTGATGGGCCAGATCACCATACAACTACATTACTATCTACCAATGTAAATAATTCTAAATTACATGATGGTTCTGATACCGACCATGATCCAAATTATGAACCGCCTAGCGATGATTTTGATTTCAATGACCCACATGCAAATTATAAACCCACATTCAAATTATAATTGATGCCGAAGAATCGCGCAGGGACAAGGCAAAAACGGCCAAACTATTTGGTGGTCGATGACTTCTCCTTCAGAAAAGTCGCAATCTGAAGATATGAAATTGATAAAACTGGATTTCGTTCCTTGCTGTATTGAAACTGTTACTAAAAACGACGAATTCAAGCGGTTCTTTTGACCGCCGATTGTAGAATCTATTGTTTTGCAAACAAATAGAGAAGCTAAGAAACCTTATGGAGAGACTAACGTAGGTGAAATATACATGTTTATTGACATTTGTTTATGCTGTACCCAGGAGCCAAATATTCAAGTTTAGTGGCAGTTAAAGATTTAGAGGAGTGATGTCGTTGGAGAGATACGAATCGTTTCGACGATTCAAGAACTCGTCCAATGGCACCAATTCGTCATATCTATATATATTCCAAATGAATTTGAATCATGCCGTTCATTCCATCAAAAGAGCTCACGATCGACGAGCAGTTGGTGACATCGCGAAACAGATGCGGTTTTCACCAGTACATACCATCAAAACCAGGGAAGTATGGTTTCCAAATATTTTGGGTTGTAGATGTCATAACAACCTATATCCTTCAAAATATACCCTATATCATCCAAAATATATTTGGGAATACAACCAAATGAAGAAAGATCCACCAGAATTTCTCATGCCTTAGTATTCTCATGCCTTAATATTGGCGCCAATAACTATGGGTAACTTATTTAATAATAATCCACTGGCAAACGATCTATGGTCTCTTATCTATATATGAGCAACACTACTAATTCCAAAAAAACGTGACCCTAATGTCGAGCAGTCGACATACAATGGTGCTATTTTATAATATGCTTGATGTGGTCGGACTTGAAGCATGCCGATGGTTTGAACTCTGTACCCCTGGCTTGGAACACCAAAAAATTCGAAAAACGATAAATCTTTCTGAACGAATTTACATATGATTTGGTCCGGCCATATCTAGTAAATCGCAGCAAACTTCCATTGAAGCCAACCATCAAAATTGCAGTGGATTTGAAGGGTTATCAATTCAAAACAATTGGTATGGAACGATTTCCACAAATATTTTATTTGTACTAGTAAGATTTTAGAGAACCCAATAAAATTTTAAAATTCAAAATATTTTACCAGTTTTAATGATTTTCATTGACACATTTTGTAAGTTTCCCACTTTTAAAATTTTTTAGAGTGCTTTGAGGTTTAGAGTTCTAAAAATTTAATTTTTCTCATTTAAGAAATTTTTTAAAAAATGTAAAACTTTCGCACATTTTTTTAAAAGTTTTAAAAAAATTATAGCGTTGACATTTGATTTCGAATTTTGGGTTTTAATTTTAATTTTAAATTTACAGAATGACGAAAAATTTAAAAAAAATTTAGAATTTAAGATAATCAAATTGTTGTTTTTAAAAAGTGATGTTTAATATATATTCAATTAAAATTGGCCAACTATACAAAACTAATTCATATCAGTTTTTAAAATTTAAACATTTTTAAAAATTATTAAACTATATGAATTATATTTTAATTTATAATAGTGGAATATAAAATATTATGTTTTAAATTATATGTTTAATAATTTTACGAATTGCGCATTCAAAATTAATTTTATTTTATATTTTACATTTACAGATTTTTTATGTTTTTACGATTTTAAAACATAATTTATTTATTTATTTATACAAAACCATTTAATTGTTAAACTTAATATTTTATTATAGTTAGCTTTGCGAATTTTAAAATTAAATGGAAAATAATTTTAAGGGTTGATAATGACTTTTTTTAATTTAAAGTCGTTTACCGATTTTAGAGATGTTTCGAATTTAGGAAATTTTAAAATAAATTGTTCATGTTTGCAGCATATTTTTAGTTGAAGGGAAAATAAGTTATAATATTTTTCACAATTTTATATCTTAATTATATATTTTGCACCATGGGCCCAGAGTGACATTAAGCTCGGAACCTGCTTGGGTTCCAGACAACTTTAATAAAAATATTTAAAATACTCTAAAATTAAAAAATTAACAAAAAAATAGGAATTACAATTTATTCATTTAGTTTTTAAAATTTTCGTAATTTTAAAAATTAAGAAGTTTAAGAAAACTAAGAGAATTTCCATAATTTTAGAATTAATAATCTTAAGAACCATTTTGCATATTGTTTGGTTTTACAATTAAAATTAACAACGATATTTATGATTTATGATTAGATATTTTTAAACAAAATTTAGAGCTATTGGAGTAAAATTTAAATTAAGTTTAATATTTATTTAAATAATAATGAAAAGTTGTATAGTTGATTTACGATTTTATAGAACTCAATTTGAGATTTCTAATAATCTGATCTTATTTAAAAATATAATTTAAAAACTGCTATTTATTAATTTTACTTTTCACAAATTTAACAGTTGCAGAATTTTTAAAATATCTAAAGGCTAAGAATTTCAGAATTCAAAAAATTTAATTTGTAGTTTTTAAATATAAAACTTTTACAATTTTTAAATATAACTTTTAAATTTGCAAAATTTTTAAATTGGATGAAATTTATTTTATATTTTTAATGTGATTTTATTACGGAACTTTACAATTTTTGCAAATAATTTCATATTAAATTAAAACTTAGAAAATTCAATTTTTAAAAATTATTATAGTTTTTCTAGAAATTTAATGAATTTAAAAAATTAAAAATCAAAAAAAGTTTAGGATACTTTTTATAAAATATTAAAAATTAATTTTTGTTAAATTAAATGTTTGGAACTATAGAGGTCAAATGCTAGCGCATTTTCGGAGTTTATTTAAGAACTTTATGGAAATCACACGCCACAGAATTTATGTCGACGTTGTACATTGCCAATCTGAGTTGGATGAATATTTTACTGCCATCATTTTCTCAAGATATTTTATTTAACGTCCAATATATCATTTCGTTTCGTAGTCCGTTTTTTGTTCATTAAATAATCTGATATGCCCAATCGTTCTGGGGTTAAAGGACTCTTTAAACTCAATGCACATTGCTACCACAATGCTATCACTAACGTTTGACATTCTCTTGCGTTTGCTGATGTAGGTGTCGCTCCAGTTTGGGTTCGGCTGTAGTTTTAAAGATCGATAAAACAATAGCAATCTTTCAACGCCTTAATTTGAACTGTCTTAAAAACCTTTCACACAATTTTCAGAAACAAAAAAATCCCCAAAATACTGAGCATCGGAATAATCTAAAATATATGCATTTATTAGTAAAAATTGATTGCAATTTAAGAACTTTGATTTTAAAATTTACAAATTGACAAAATTGTGAAAATTTTGTAAATTTAACATTTATTCATATTTATGTTTTTAAAAAATATTATTGTTTCTATAGTTTAAATAATGTAATATATTTATTCAAATTTAGCCAGAAATGTATCAGTTTGAGAAGTGAAGTTTTTACTAATCAAGTTTTAAGTTATCAGAAATGTGAAGTTTTAACTAATAACTATAATTGGTTTAAAAACGTTCAAACATAATTTAGAGAAATTTAATTTAATTTTAGTATTTTTTTCTAATAGATTTAAAAATTTACAAAATAACATTAATTCTTAGAATCTGTTCATTTCAGATGTCAAACGGATGAATCTATAATATTATCAGTTTTTCCAGTCATTGTCTTTCTCCAAAGATATAGGTTTGGTTAGGTTAGGTTGGGTGGCGGCTTTTTATTGCACACTTAGACCGGCCACCTTGGACCACATTTTTATCATTTTTACCAAACGAAAGTCCATTCCCAAAAATAAGATTCTTTTGTGAACATTTTATCATCACAATTGAAGACAAATATCATAATTTCTCAATTGGCCAACTGAAACCGGCGTATGCAGTGTTATGCAGCTACCAAATGAAACTTCAAAATATAAAAACCAGTCCGTTTGACCGTATAAGGGATCCTGTTCGCGATGAAGATCATTTTAAGGAGGGTATTATAGCGACTAAATTAATAGGTTATAGGTTAGGTTAGGTAAGGTGGCCGCTTTTTACAGCACACTTAGACCGGCGATGGTCTGTTGTGATACTTTGACAATTCAAATATCCTCTGTTAGAATGACTGCGTGAAAACTGTGAATTCCTTTTACTGTTTTTAAATTTTCAAATCTAGTTGCAAGTTTGATTTGCTTGGAATTATGTTCTCTTTTGTAACAAAATTCAAAATTGATATCTGTTTTCAACGGTTTAGCACATTAAAATAATGCATCTGCATTGGTTATTGTACTGCCGTATTCCATTCTGAGGCTAGCTCTTTCTGCAATTCTTTTGATGGTACCTCCTACTCCATCCCATGGACCTTTTTCATAGACTGTTGCATGTAAATGCTTATCACAGTCAACTCCAAAATCCTCTTTATATTAAAGATGTTCTTAAAAATTTTCTTATTTTTATAATGCGTGACTGCGTACTCGCAGTCATGTCCCAGAAATGCATATTTCAAATATTGTTTAAAGTTATCCAGTCCTTGGTAGCTTTCACATATTCTCGAAGGTAACATGTTGGTGGTGTAGGCTTAGCACATAATATATAGGTGAAATACAATGTGTCGTAGGGAAAATAAATGGGAAACAATTTTTATTTTCCGATTAGGCTTAAACTTGGCACAAATATGCTATAGACCTTCCAATTTAGTGCCGTCGTATTAGTTTTGCTTATTGTTAACAGGAAATACCATTTTTGGTCGTTTTTAATCCGCTTCTTACACGTTTCAACCGCTTTCATTAAATTAGTGTATTAATTCACTGGTGAGCCCTATAGTTTTAAAAGTTCGTACAGAGTTGGCAAATAAAATTCAAAATACAATAGATAATGTGTCGGAAAATTTTTTTATTTTCCATGAAATACCATGTGAAAGCCATTAGCTTTTCAAACGGTTTGGTATGATTGGTTTGTTAGTGTTAAGCCTTTAGTTTTATATATGGTTGAGCACTTAGTACTATTTGGATATCCAATTATATACATACTGTAATAGATACAATAAATTGCTATATACAAATAATTTAATGATCGCCTAAATTTCATATATTTTCGAGATTCACTAACACATATACATATTACGTTCTTTTTGTTGGTTTAATTCTAATTTAGGATAAACTTCACAAGCGTTCATATAGTTCAATCTTCCTTTGGTTATCGGTTGATTGATTAAAAAGTGGCACGATTCCCGAAACCAAAGATGTTGATACTGTCATTGAAGTTAAATCGATTACTTTTTGCTGCAGATGATTTGGCCTGGCTTATAATGTACTCGGGTATATTTGAGACCTCCCAATAACGGGAAACGGATAAATATAATTTATATTCTACAATATATCTTGAATTATATCCAACCGATTGTAGCATAAATTGCTTAACCCGTAACTGGTTTTAGTTAACTCGAAACCATTATCAAATTTAATGCATTGGTACTTACTTACTTACCATTAACTTTAACACCCTGTTTTTATTTCTAAATTTAAAAAAATGTTTTATTTAAATGTTGTTTACAAATCACAATGTCAGTCAACTAATCAAAAAGTTAAATTTTAACTGTTATTTAAATCAACAATATTCTTTTTTTTTGGGTTTTCAAAAGAATTGTTCATCGGTACGCCAATCAATTGAAAATAATCAAACCCCCAATAAAAAGGGGAACACAACATTTTATTTAGTCTTTTATGAAATAACCCAAGAAAGAAAAGGGATTTATGGTACTATGATTAACCAATTTTTAAACGATGACACCTTCCAATTCGATGACTCTTATTTAAATGTGGCGAAATTTAAAATTGGTTTTTGAGAAAATTGAAGAAGAATATTTTGGCGGGAAATTTATAGAAGAAGAAATTAAACAATATACTATTTTTATACTTTTTTATTAATCGATATTAACTTACCTTTAAAATGAGCTCAAAATCGTAATTATCGGACAATTATTTTTCTTTTTATTGCTATAAATATAACATCATGATTATAATTTTTCTCAAAATTTGACACCCTGTATCTTTAACAACAACAACTATAAAAAAAATAAAGCATTTCAAAATTTTTCTTTAATCATGGCTATGCATTCAGAATATTAAAATTTACTGCAAAATTTAAATACATTACATATTTTAGAAATCGATTAAAATTTGTAATAAGTGATACATTTTTTGAATTTCACTTACCATTTATCTTGTTTTAAATTTAGCATTTACAAAATTTTAATATAATCTTTAGAATGATTAAGTTTTTGATATATTTAAAAATAATTTCCAAGTGGAAGCTCTAAAATTAAAGCTTTTTAATATTGTTTCTAATTATTGGCATATTTCTTTTTTTTAAATATTATGCTATTAAGAATAAAGATATTATTTACAAATTTAGAATTTACAAGGAACCAAATTTAGTATAGTTTAAATAACTAAACTTGGTGACTATATTAGTTCTACTATATTCCAATAAGGATATTAAACAAAAGTTAGAGCGAAACCAATTAATGCACATAGCACAGAAAGAAATATTACGAGGATATGTGCGGGTATAGCACAAGAAATAATGTATCCTTATTTGTCAAATAAAATTGAAAAGTACACAAATTGTTATCCATCTTGGGTCTTAGATTGAATTTTTATTTTTTATTACAAATAGTTTACTCCTTCCACTTTTGTAACAGAGGGTATATAAATACGAACAGCTAGGGATGAGCGATAAAACAAGGAAAAATTACACACACACATTAGGTATACGTATAAAAGAAAAATCCTCACCAAAATAAATTTTCTACCAATCTTCGCCTTGTTCCAACATCTTGGTTTATTATAAGAATATTTTATTTTCAAATAATAATCTGCTATACAATTTTATGGCGATTTAGGTTACTTTCTTTATGGATCATTTTTATTTTTTATTTCTCGACTGTTCTATTGATGATATTGGAAACACAATAGGTACGCTCATGATGGTTATGGGTTTAAAAAAAAATAGAAAAATGCAATAAGCTACCATAATCAACTGGGGCAGAATGTCTCAGAATGGCTTAACCTGAATTTTGAGGAGTGACGATTTTATGGACTTTATTATTTAATATATAGTTCAACTTTTATTATATAAAGAAGAATGGGATTTACGATAATAGTTTGTGTTAACAGTTTTTTGATAGATCCGGAAATATATAGTTGCAATGTGTTAGACTAAATGACTCGAAAATATAAGTAATCGCTTGGCAAATCTAGGGGATACAAAATTTCAGTTTTAGTATCCATCATCGTAGGAACTACAGCAATATTTAGGTGCATAGTCCATTCTTTCTATCAAAATCATGGCATGGTGATAGACTTTTAAAACGACTTTTCTTAAACCATATGTCTAAATAATTGTTGCTTCCCTTCGCTGTTTAAGCAAATTTGTAGATTTTGCTAATCACTTCGGATAACTCTCCTATTAGTGACTACTACCCTGCCGTGATCCTGGACTGCATTTAACGGCACATACCGTCAATCATCTTTTTCTGACCATGATATATACGCAGCAGATGCGCGGAATTTATATACAAATATATTCGATATTTCAAAAAGCAATATCAGTGTTATCAGCAGTTTAAGTCAATCTGCCCTTGTCATTCTCCCCAGCAAACCTTGGAATGAAGATTTATCCATTGTCAATTTCAATCAAACCCAACTTTTAGAATTATTTTTAACAAAGTTTTAATAAAAATGAGATTAAAACTTGTTAGCCGGTAAATTACCGGTAAATCGAAAACTTATTGTACAAATTGTTAACTAAGTGAAAATAAATGTACGCTTACTTTGATAATTAGTTCAGATGTCATTCGAACCGGTTTATAGGGTACTCCGGGCCCTGGGGCCAGTATTACATGAGTGTTTCCCAACAAAATTCTACCAAAAATCATGAACTGCTATGTTCATTAAACATGTCGTATTCATTTTTGTTTGCTTCGATTACAGGGCCGATTTCGTTCGAATCCTTTTTGTATTATGCTTTAATTAGAATTTGAATCCGGTACATTCCAATCCAAACGTCGCTGTGCTATTTGCTCGGTATAATTTCAATTGAAAATTCAAAATTTCAAAAATAGCCCAAAATCACCCCAGTTAACTTTCTCTAAATTTTTGAATTTCGATTAATGGAAAAATTAGAAGAATGCTGTAAAATTCCAAAAATTACCACCAGGATTTGCAAATTTTCATGGATAATCAAATTTTAAATATTAAACCATTCGACGATTATTTGAGAAATTTTGTCTAAATTCTGAAAATTTTAACAAATTTTACAAAATTTAAATTCTGAAAGAATTTTGTAAAATTTTGAAAGATTCAAAACGCAAAACAGTTTTCTAAATTGATATTTTTTACATTTAAAATAGAACTTCGAAAAAATTTCTTAAATTCTCGAAATTTGAAAATATTTTCTAATTGCTTAAACAATAAACGTTTTATAAATAAATTCAATATGTTCGGTTTAATTCCCTTTTTGAGTGTTTTGTTTGACCGACCCATTTTACACATAGTATAAGATGCATGGTATATAGTTCGGCCGTTGGATTCGAACCTGGTACCTCGTGATCCAAACGTCACATACATTTAACTTTGACCTTTAGGCTATATGCTCGGTATGTTGAATATTATCATAACCGGTGAAAAAGCCTTGTTAGTTTAATTGCATCGAGTGACGTTTAGTTTTGAAATATTATGATGTTTTAAAAATCCCATTGCAAACGGTTTTCGACGTCTGTATATATTGGATTGGTAGTTTGATTTTTATTATAGAAAACAAACTACATTCTGTCATGTAAATGAACGGTAATACCGGTTAATCGATTCATCATTTACCGATAATGCGGTACCTCGACGAGTTGTAGGAAAGATACAAGTGCATTTTTTAATCCAAACTGCATTCTAATAAAAACAGACCGGAGAGGCACATAAAAGCCGTTTCGTCGGGAATACATGCTTTCGCAGATATACATACAAAACTGTAAAAAAAATTCAAAAATCAGATGTTTTTAGCTTCTAGGCTTCAAAAAGCTTAAAATTCTAGAGAAACAATTTACAATTTCAGAGATTCTCGATTTAAAGTTTGAAATGTAACATTTAGAAATTGGGAAATTAAAATTCGACCTTTCTAAAAGTTCCGGATTCAAAAGTACAAAAATTCGTTCAATTTATGAAAACTACCTTTAAAATTCTGCAATCGAAATTTTGAACTTAATCTTTCTGATGGAAATCGAAAATTTTAATTTCAAAGTCAGTTTTATCTAATCGCATTACCGATACCTTAACACATAATAAGACAAAAACGGACAAAAGGGACACCAATAATTTCTATTTCCAGAAATTATAAATTAAAAAAACTTATCTTAGAATCATTGGGCAAATCCCACAGCCTCTCTTACTGGCTAGAATGTAAAGCTCAGCATAAGCTATACCGCAGTTCGAGAAAGGACTCGTGTGTGTTATTTGAATGGACGGTAACTCTCCATTATCTGCTTGGTTGTATTTGATCTACTTTTGAATCACTGGGTCCCCTTCCGAAGTTCATCTCTCACAGTCGCTCTGCCATTCATGATTCAATTAATTAGGATGGGCCTGAATGTAGATACTTTATATGGGAAAAGGAAATTACCATTCTACTCAGGATATGCAATTTTAGTAGAATGATCGGATGTTTAAAATCATAGGAGTTGATTGAATTATTATGTCGGTCACCAACACGTATAATAATTCATTCTCATCAATAAATGGCGTGAATGATGACCGCTTGTTGTTGTTAGATAATGCTTAAAAATCTATGAACATAACTTAAAATACTGCTAAGTTTGGTGAACGAAAATGTTTTGCTAAAAATGGTTTAAACAATTACAAATGGTTTGCCAATTCGGTTAACCGATATGTTGGCAAATTACCCAATATTTGATTTATTGTATGTGGACGAGCGTAGAAACATCGTATTTATACTGTTCTGCATAGATTTCGACCTCGGACAATCCAATATACTAAGCCAAGACAATATGCAATAAAGCTTGCGGACCTGCATGAAGTAACCTAGTATTTTCATGTTGGACAAGTAATTATTTGATGTTTGAGGTCGTACGTGATCGGTGCATTTTGAAGTCACCGACTCTTAATAACCCGTCAGCATCCATGAACTGGGCCAGTACTCGAAGTGAGCTTTTAATAGGGATTATCTTATTACACTTGATGTCAGTGTCATATTCATTATGTTGAACGAGTTTCATTAGTGTGTTTAACCGCATTACTAACACTAAGTTCTAACGACAAATATAATTATTTAACAACCGTAGTCGAAGTGGCAGATTATTGAATGTTGACCATATTCATTTTTAGGTTGAAACAAATATTCACGTCCGGACTACCACAATGAGGCCTCTGGACACATAATCAACTGCGGATTTGATGAAACGTTAACGTAATACCAATGGTAAAAAAAATTGGTATTGAATTTGGTATCTTCTTCTATTTGTTGCATTATTGAAGGTAGAACTCGGAACCAATGATTGTAATGAACTAACGGATCATTTTCGTTTTCTCACCATCGGATTCGATGAAAGTTTTGGTTTTCTTCGACTATCATATCTTGCCGGTACATTTTAGCTGTAATCGTAATTCTGTTGTATCGAAATTTTAATAATGTATTCCATAATGTTATCTAAATAGTAGGGCCGACCATTAGCGTATGATTAAGGGACCCGTCAAACACGACTCGTAATTTTGTTGTGGTTCTGGTCAATATAATAAACCCGTTTCTCTGCATCACTTATAACTTCGGCTGAAACCTCGAGTAAATGTCCCAATAAGATATATTCTCGGATTATTTCTGTGTACCCTGATTTCAATTTTGGATCACGCTCTAATCTTTGTTTCAAATTGAAGAATCTTTTCTTTGCGATATTCAACGAATGAACAAATATATATTGAACGGTTGTGGTCCTCGCAATCGGTCTCTTCTTTGGAAAATAGATTGCACGTATAGGATTTCTTCCATTTTCCAAAATCTATCGTTGGTTGAAAGTTTAGGCAAATGTGAAAGCTGAGGCTCATAGTTTGCTTTGTGGTTTTCGCACGTTTGACCTGATAAAATCCACCCAAACATCGAATCTTTAACTTAACTTGAAAATTATTTAAACAACCTTACACAACACCAGGCTTATCAAGAAATAATGATATTTGTGATTTGAAAATTTTCAGAATTGACTACAAAACAAAAAATTACAGTTGTTGGCAAGAAAGCCCAAACCAAATCTAATCAAATTATTTTTTATTTTTATTTTCAGGTGCAATAATATTCGGTTCCGATCAAGAAGTGGCCGGTGTCATGCGTGCCGTCCGTCGTAATAATGCGACCGGCGCTTTTTCCTGGATCGGTTCGGACGGTTGGAGCGCCCGCAATTTAGTTTCGGATGGTAATGAACCTGAAGTCGAGGGCACATTATCTGTGCAACCTCAAGCCAATCCAGTTATTGGTTTTGAAGAATATTTTCTAGGACTAACAGTTGAAAACAATCAACGTAATCCATGGTTTGTAGGTAAGTTATATGTATATATACACAAAATTATAAATACAAAAACAACAAAATGCACGATAATCTCACTTTGCATGCAATAATTTAATAATATTTTATTTAATTCTATATCATTTATTATTTAGTTGTTGTTGTTATAAATTCATTTTATTTAAGAATTAAATTATAAAAGTAATCAAATGCTTAAATTAAACTACATAGAACCTCACACAATGTTAGTTCGCGTTATTGAAAAATAGAAAAAAAAAAAAAAAAATCAAATCATGCGATTTAATTCCATCACACAACTAACATAGTACATAAAATACCAGCTACCCACCATAAGCAATTATCTGACATTTTATATAAATTACAAAAATTAATTGGTTCATGTTCTGTTTACAAAATATATATATTTTATACAGAATTCTGGGAGGATCATTTTCAATGCCGCTATCCAAACAGCTCAAGGACACCGTACAACAAAAAATATACACGAATGTGTACGAAAAAAGAAAAACTAACCAAAAACAATACCGATTTTGAGGATCAGCTACAATTTGTCAGCGATGCGGTAATGGCATTTGCATACGCGTTACGTGACATGCATCACGATTTGTGTAAGGGTCGTGCCAGTTTATGTGACTCAATGAAACCGACCAAAGGTGCCGATTTATTGAAATATTTACGCAAAGTACATTTTGAAGGGCTGAGCGGTGATAGTTTTCGTTTCGATGTGAACGGTGATGGCCCGGCCCGTTACAATATCATACATTTTAAACAGGTCGAACCGGGAAAATATCGATGGATTCGAGTTGGTGAATACAATGAGGGGGAACTGAGATTGAATATGTCAGGTAGCTATATATGTTTGATTGCGACTCGAGATTAAAATGTAATTTAATTTTTTTTTCATTTTTCCTATTTAGAAATTCAATTTAAATATTTAAATCCAAAACCACCCGAATCTGTGTGTAGTTTTCCTTGTGAAAGAGGACAGGCTAAAACATATGTCGAAGGCGAAAGTTGTTGCTGGCATTGTATTAACTGTACACAATACCAGGTAATTTTTTTTTAACACACATACATACATACATCAATCATTTTTCCACCTTGTATATACATTTTCCCAATATCACTATTTAAAATAAAAAAGAAACTCCTAATCCACTTTACCTTTATGAGTTGTAATGACTGTTATTTATAAACATTATGATGTTGTGTCCAATATACGAATTCTTGTTTACTATACTCAACTACTCTTACTACTACATACTATATACTACTGTGGCCACTATTGTGGAAAATTCATTTAAATTATTTTGTTGACTGAGTTGTTTAGAAAAAAAACTGTATAATGGGATGAATAAATTTACCATTCAAATACGGAATATGAAAGTGACAGCTGTTTAATGAAAATAGAAATGTAAAATGAAAAATAATTTTCATACTTATGGTTGGGTTGTAATAGGCAATCGAGGAAATGAGTGTATAGCAAAATAATCGAATTTGTATATACTCGTGTATATTGCTGGAAAGTAGTTTTGCCTAGCATTTCATCAAAATGGTTAGAAAATATGGTTTTGTAATTAAGAAAACTTAAACTAGATGAATAACCAACACATGAACTCCTAATTTATAAAAAATCTGAAGTTATCTAATACTTCAATGCCAGGAAAATTAAAAACTAATTCCAACAATACGATAGCGTACAAATTCAATACCACATTTTGCCATTTATACGGTTGCCCGAAATATTAAAATTTCAAAAATTCAAAATTTGAATTCAAGGCTTTCTAACAAATTTTGGGGCATATAATCTGTTGACTCGTTTGTGCCTTTTCTAATCAACATTTACAAATAGATTATCGCTCTCTAAATACATTTGCATTTTGCTATAATAGCTTCATCTCTTATAGTCGTTTTAATCTATTAACATTTTAAAGTGATGCGTCCCTGGGGTCTAGAAGGTGCTTTACAAATGCCTTAACCAAAAATAAAAATAATCAAAATGTTGTCTGAAAAATTGTACATTTTCTTAAAAACAGGGGCCCATGCCTTACCCCTTCTACTGTACCATCGGAAGAACTTCGGGTTACAAAACCCAAGACTTTACCCATTAAAAAGACGACCATTTCAGTAACATTGCCAGCAGCCATCCAACAGGAGAAACAAATAAACCATCCAAAGCTATCGAGTAATAATGGCTTTACTATAATATAAACCGTATCGACTCAACCTACTAGCTTTAAAGTCTGATCCTAAACAAACATCACTGAAAACATTGAGATTACAGAAGTTGGCTTATTGTCAGCAGTATACATAATTCAGTTACTGATGAACCATTTCGCAAAATATTAACACAGATCGTGAATACAAAATACAAAAACACCGTCATGCAGACACACTCAATTTAACGTGCAGTTTTCGGAAAACACTATTCGGAAGAAGTAGACGAGCATCAATTTGGATTCAACGGAAAAGTATTAGTTCAATTTTAGCCAGATATAACAACATTATCGACACACCAATTTAGTTACGTTTTCTGCTCCAATGCAACAGAAATAGTGTTGGATAACAAAATATTTGAAAGAATACATAATCTTTTATTCCCGTTGGATAAATGCAAACCAGAGGATGGATTCTCAATCAAATTCATATTCACTCGGGAATGATCTTGTCCTAAGTGTTAACGTACTCCCAAGTACGGCATAGGTGATAGCTCATAAAGAAAGGTATATAGAAATCCACTGTACAGACGCTAACATCCCATATCAAAACAGGTAACATATACCGCAACACAAACAGAAGAATCGTAAGTTTCAACAAATGCCAGTAATGTCAAAATACCTTGTATTTAACATATACAAATTCCGATAAAAAACAGCCGAGTTAACTTATCTTACCAAGTCCGAGTAGAATCCTGACAATTCACGAAGCACAAGGCTTGACATCTGCACGTGTTATTTGTGTTCGACCAACACAAAAAGGTATTCAATTTTTTGACAGCCTACCACACGCTATAGTGGCTTTAACCAGGCATACACATATGAGTACATATTGTTCACCGATTGAAGGAGACCAACTGCACTCTATGATTCGAATAGCAATAACAACCTCCAAATAACCTGCGAAACCTGAAATTCTGTTCCCGTTTTCTGATTTTCAGTTCCATTTAGATTTAAAATATAAGGGCTACATTAGCAACTTAAGGTGAAAATAAAAAGAGGTCCCAAGCACTTTTATAGTGTGAGTTTTATTCACTTAGTCTCAACATTGACCCAGTGTAAATCGCTAATTCTATACTCGTCGTTATTAAACGATGGGCAGGCGACATTTTTGGTTTGGAGACATTAAAGATCTTGGATTGTTCATACGTCCGATCCTAGATTGAATACACTGTTAATCTGTGGTATCCGTTTTACGAGGAATGCATCCAGAACATCAAATAAATCCAACAGAAATGTACCTATTACCAAGTAACAAGTACCAAATACCAAGAACAATGTTCCAAGTTCCAAGTACCAAGTACGTATACGCTACTTGACATCGAAAGATGGATTTGTATATGATCATGATATACCATAGCACGTTAACTTACAGCGATTACCACCATTTTGAATGGATGTAAGAAATATAACATACCATCATTGAAAAATAGACGTGAGTTGCTAAAGTATTCTTTTGTTGGTAAATTGAAAAATTGAAGCACCTATTCGGCATTTAAGGGATCGTGATTTCCTTCACCTAGATAGGCACAGGACTACTTTAGGTGACAATGAACCAGTGAAATTACAATTTTTCATAGCATGGGATTGGTCTCGAATTCAAAAAGTTTAGTAAGTGTGTGCCAGAATTATTAAGAAATAAAACCCCGAAGGCTGAACCTGCGACTAGTTTTGTTAATCGAATTGTTTCCTGTTAAATGCCTGAATAGTTAGGTTGTAAAGACTCAAGTGAAGACGATACTTCACCATGCGCTTATTTGGAACATTGTTCAAAAATCGATTTTTTAAGTTTGAATGCAAATCTGTTTAGTTTAACTTAAACTTTGGGGCTATTGCTATATTATTTATAAGTTGAATAATTGTTTGTACTTTAAAAAAAATGCCGTTAGGTCTAACAATTGAGGACACATTAACGCGCGAGCTAATTCAGTCTTCCAGGTTTGCCGCTATTATACCTTACGATAATTCAAAAATAGCTTTATAAAAGTTCACATCTTCGTTATTGAACATGAACAGAAGTAGGTCTTTAATTTTTTCTTTGAAACAATTTCAGGGACATTAAGAATTGGCACAGTCAAGTTACCACTGCTCTTACTAGTGATTTTCGTCCTTCGATTACCATAAACCATCAGCGGAATTTATTGATAATCCTCACTTTAAGTATAATTTTCATTTTTATCATTCTCATATAACGAAGTTCAGTCACCAATGTACATTAGATGGTTCGGTGGTTTTCATCTGCATCAATTTCAATTTTACTTGATCGTTACCCACAGCTAATAAATGTCCACTTCTGGCACTCGTGATTGCCCAGGAACCGAAAATCGCTGGATAATACTGTTTATTTGGTCGGTGTCTTCGCAGAATTTGAACAGTGCCAATGAGTTGATTCGATTGCGATTTCGTGAAATTCCGGAATTTTGAAGAAGGTCATGGCTTACCGTTTTGTACGTGTTTTTTTTTACTTGCGCTTGGTTAAATAATAATAACCGGTTCTCTGGGACACAGACAATGTGGCCAAAAAGCAACAGCGGCAGACTCTCGTATTGTTTGTCTCTGCTTCCATGAAATTTCTGCTGCCGTTTTTTTGTTTTTAGCAGGAGCTCTTGTAACGTACTTAGCATTTTTCTTCCAAATCGTTTAATACGAGTATCCAGAAATATGAATCAGTTTCTTTCCTACGTTTCAGTGAAAAATGATGAACAGCTATATACTGACAAGAATTATCACATTTCGCAGGTAGAACTGTTTGACGGGAACAGGTGAACCAGTTGTATTTATATATTCGGTTTCAGCAAATTGCCGTGGTTTTGATTGCGCATGCTAGTTCATTTATTTCTGGCTTCGTAAACTCAATGGCGTCATCCTCAGGTACGAAGTTGCGATCACCAGTAAAATCATTATCGTAGATATTTAAACCAGAACTACTGGTACTATCACTCTCAGCACAGTCCCTGAATCAAAAGCATTAGTCAACATTCTAATAAAAGTGTTCAATGTTATTATTTTAGCCCCTAATAATTACATAACATCATGGTCGATGTGGAAATAAACCAATATTTATATAACCCCAATGCAATCATTATCTGGAGATTGGAAGTTTCGTAGAAACCCGTCCGTTAAAACAACTACATTAGATACACAGGGACGTCGTGGCCAGGGACACGTAGTGGCCATTTTGCCTAATAAATGGAACAGTCCTATAACAAATGTTGGCGATTAAGAAACATTTTACTTTATAAAATTGATTGAAAGATAAGCATTAAATGTGGATGAGACACGTCCTCAGGCTGATAGAATCCCGGTTCGAAGATGCTTGACTGTCATCCATAGTTAGTAATCCATAAAATGTTGTTTGTCCTGCGAACATCATAGTAATCTATTTATGCTCAAGACCCTCTGACATATCTTGCTAATTTCACGACGTACACTTTCCGAGAATCTGAGCCCATACTAAGGATAATAGAATCAAAAGCCTGTACTGAATTGTTGAACGAGAGCCATCCGCAAAAATAACTATATTGACTCAGACAACTGCTTATAAAAATCCTGAGAGAGCCACAGTTCAATCGAAGGGAAAACGAGGGAGAATAAATTGGTGAAGTTACATCCAGGCAAAAACCTGTTGTTCACCATTTCAACCTCCGGAATATGTGACTTAAACTTATTAAGAATTTGTCTATGCCCCGTACAACTCTCGAAGCCATATTCCATGCCACAATGGACCTCAGTCGAAACGCAACAGAGCAGACTGTACCAAGAATGTAAGACAATTCGTGTAAGCTTAGAATAGACTCCATATAGCAAGAAGACGACATACCCCCGGTTATTGCTCTATAGGCTGTTATCTAGAGTCCATTCAGCCTTGCTACAGAAGACGTCAATTTTACAACTGGCCACCATGCATAGGACAGTAAATTTTTTTTTTTTTTTTTTTTTTTTTTTCTATGGGCGGAGGAAGGGAACCTTCGATAGGCTTCTCGTGTGAACCCATATATCAATACGTGAAAGTGTCGGATTCTTACCGACCAAACAACCACCCCCGATAAACCATGCCGTTCGGCCCCGTGGAACTACCGTTAGGTATTACTTCGCGAGGCAGGCTCAGCTTTCGCTGCTCGGATGGAATTAACTCCTCACTGAATTTCTGCTTCTTTCGAGGCGTCTCAACTCACTCATTATCCGTGAGACACTTCCGCTTACGGCGTTCCACCCATCTTAAGACGCCAGCATAAACTCCACTATATTTTCCGGCGTTCGTTGGACCCCACGTACACAGATACTCTATCTCTCCTCAGCAAATCGTGGACACTCGAATAATACGTGCTCTACATTCTCCGTTACTCCGATGCATAAAGGGCAATCTGGTGACTCTTCGTGTTTGAATTTGAACAGGTATGATCTAAAGCAACCATGACCCGTCAGAAACTGTGTCAAATGGTAATCTAGTTCACCGTGTCGCCGGTTTAGCCACGCCTCGATGTAGGGGATCAGGCGATGGGTCCATCTACCATTCGTCGACTCACTCCATCTTCTCTGCTATACAGTGATCGTCTCAGCACGTGCTAATCGGTGGTTCTCCGCTTTTGTTCCTTGACCACGACGCAGGTAAGTGGTTTGGCGCTCCTTGGCAAGTAGATCTATTGGGGGCATTCCCGCAAGAACACAAGCAGCATCTTCTGACACCGTCCGAAATGCGCACAATACTCTCAGAGCACTTAACCTCTGAACTGTTGCTACTCTTTGTCTATAAGTATTCTTCTCCAACGAGTTGACCCAGATTGGTGCCCCATACATCATTATAGATGTAGCGACGTTGGCGAGCAGAACTCTGCTGCTCATCCGCGCCGTTTTTGTATTCGGCATTATTCATGCTAGTGCCGCATTAACTCTCCTTGCTCGCTCGCTGGTGGTAATGAGATGTGTCTTATATGACAATCTATCATCGATCATTACTCCTAGGTATCTGATGGATGGCTGACTAACAATTTGTTGGGCTCCAATCTCGAAGGTTACGTTCTCCATTACTTTTCGGCTAGTAATAAGGACAGCTTCTGTTTTATGTTCTGCTAGTTGCAGCCCAGCAGATGTTAACCCCTGTTGAATAGGTCTGACCGTCCTATTACAGATGTCCACAACAATCGCGATATCGTCCGCAAATCCAATCACCTGCGCATCCCTTGGTATGGGCAGTCGAAGTACACCTTCGTACATCACATTCCAGAGTGTAGGACCTAACACTGAACCTTGAGGAACTGCACCTGTAACCTCGTATGTTTTCTTTCCTTCCTCCGTATCCTACATCAAGACCCTCTCGCTAAAGTAGCTGGAAACTAGCCTCAGCAGGTACCTCGGTACGTTCACCCGCGTCGGTGCGTTAAATATGCAGCTGTTGAATGCGTTTTTCACGTCCAATGTATAACTGTCGCACAGTATTTTTTACTACCACGTAGCCATCGAGAACCGGATATCGCCTGGTGTGCCGTATCTGCAACCTCTTTAATTGCATCCACTGTTGAGCGCGCCTTTCGAAAGCCATACTGCTGTTCTGCCGGGTTTCCTGCTCTAACTATAGCCTCTTGTAACCGGTCACATACAACTCTCTCTAGGGTTTTGCCTGCCGTATCCAACAGACAGACGGGACGCCAGGATGACGGCTCACCGGCTGGTTTGTCTCCTTTTGGCAACAATACTAGTCTCTGTTCCTTCCATTTACTAGGGAACACCCCCTCAACTAAGCATGCAGTATATACTTCCGTGAATAAGTTTGGGTATGCTTTAACCGCCGACTTCAATGCAATATTCGGAATGTTCTCCGGGCCAGGAACTTTATTGTTACCCACTTTGCCACATGCCTTCAGAACCTCCTCCTCAGTAACTTGTGGTATATCATCCTCCTCGTTGCCTAATACCTCTAACACACAATCGGGTTGCTGCGGAAACAGGTGACTCACTATGTCAGACAGCATTGCCGGGCATGTGGGAGCGGTGGCGTAATTGTCTCTGAGTTTTTTCATTACCAATCGGTAAGGTCTACCCCAGGGGTCGCGAAAGCACTTACGCTTACTTTCTTTAATGGCATGCTTAAGCTCCGATCGAGCTTTACAATATTGTTGTTGAAGGGGTGAGTTTTCGACGTGTCTAGCACGCTGGTATCGCCTTCTTGTGTTCTGGCATCTTTTACGTAATTCAGAAATCTCGTCGTTCCACCAGAAGACTGGTTTTCTACGATTATCCACTATCCTTCTTGGCATTGCTGCATCACAGGCTCTTGTAACATGCCTCATAAGCTGGACGGCTTTGTTATTTGCGGTACCAGATAGAGTAAGATCCTCCATCATGAGACGGAAAATGTTCTCATCGAACGCTGCGGACTTCCATCCTATTCTCTTCCTGTGTCTAACTATAGCACTTTGGGGTTTACTATCCGCCAGTTCATACACAATAGCTTGATGCTTGCTATGCGTATATAGATCGCTCACTCTCCACGCTACTACTCTATCGGCAAGACAATGGCTCACAAACGTCAGGTCAACTATCGAGGTTGCATTTCCTCTACAGAAAGTAGGTGTATTTCCTGTATTCATTAATACGACCGGCAATGATGCGAAGGCTTCATGCATTTCGATTCCTCTGCTACTGGTTTCTATACTTCCCCACTCTTCGGCCCATGCATTAAAATCCCCGGTTATGAGCACCGGGTTGTGGCTCCGTGCATCATCCGTTAATTGATCGAGAAATGTTTTAAATTCTTCAATCGATGCACTAGGAGGTGCGTAGCAACTATAAATATGAACGCCGTTCACTTTGGCTCTAACAAACCCGGGTACAGAACTCACACCAACTTCCTGTAGGGGGTAGGTACCACAACCCCATACAGCAGCTCGATTCGATCTATCTGAAGCCCAACACCGTCTATCAAGGTTCCTATATTGCTCACATACAATTACAATGTCCGCTTTCACTTCCTGTATGGATTGCTGCAGCAGGTCCTGCGCAGCCTCACAGTGGTTCAGATTGACTTCAGGATGACTTTCATTTATCACGTTCTTTTTGCAGCGCTTTCTGGTATACCGGACATCTACCACTACCAGTTACGTGTTTGCTACAGCCTTTGACCGTTTCGTCGCATAGCATGCATTAGGACAGTAAAGGTAAAACCAGTCATTTGTAGATGAACCAGATCATTTTGGGGATAAACCCCGAGAATTGTCAAAGGCACTCCGCATTACCAAATAATAGCAATGACCTTTTGTCCTTGAGGTCCTTGTAATTGGCCAATCTCTTTTACAACCCCTTTTCCAGATACCAAACTTACACTATATTAAGGCTGTTCTGCGTCAGTTATTTATCAGAAACTGTCAAAACAAGATCATCCGCGTAGCTTTGCACGATAAACCCAGATCGCTGCAATTATAAAGTAAATTATCGCTAACCATGAGCCACAGCAAGGGTGAGAGTACTCTTCATTTGTCTCTGTTTTATTATCCTATGATAAGCTATTCCAGGACTTTGGTATCATATGACTGCAGTCTCTTAAATTATGTTTCTTTGAAAACTCTTTTTTGAATTTTTTTGTACAATTTTGCTGTTATAGTGCTGTCTCGGAAGCCGCATTTAATATTTCTGCTCCCGGATGAGATGGTGCGTTATCGAAAATGAGGAGCACTTTGTTTGTTTCTTTCACCTTGTTATTTTTGTACGTTTCGGATAAATTCGTGTTTTTATACCAATCTACAAAATTCACAATACAGCCAAGCCTTTCTCTATACTTTATAGATACGATCTTAAAACATCTTTGCTTTCTACATTTACCAATCATTAGCGCAGTGGTAAAGCATGAGATCCAGTGCCATTTGCAGATACCATAATAGTAACTCGCTGTTTGCCGACTTTAAAAGCGGGAGCTGTTGCCTCATCTTTTGATGAAAGTTATTTACGAGGCAATGATCTCCAATTCAGACCAGTTTCATGGGCGTTATAAACGTCATCTAAGGAATACCCATCGCTTTGTATAGAAATGTTTTTGAAATTTTGCCACGGCCGGTGCATCTCCAGATAAAGATTTTCCTTGAACTTGTAATTCCTTTATGCCATAACGAGATGTACATTTTGTTAACCAACCTGTGCTAGCCTTTAACTCAGATGAACCAACAAACTTTTGTTCAGATTCACCACATTTCTTCTTTACACGAACCATAAATACATAGCCTGTTTTAATTTATCATCAGTAGCTTTCCTAATAGTTTTCCTTTTTTTGACCCAGCTGGATAGCGAACAGCTTTGACGCTTCAAAACTTCCAAATATCATCTTTCTTCGCAGTGTTCGGTTAATTGACGTTTCAGATTATTGACGTTCGTTTTAACTTGATAACTTTGGTGGAATTGGAGATTGAATTGCAGATCACCTAAAGATGTTATATAATTAAGTTACGAAAAATTCTATCATGGCTGATCATGAACTTTTTTGCTTGCAGTAGTGTGTCTGGTTCTCTTTGCAATTAAATTTTTTAATTTTTTGGGCTACCATGTATTTAATATTTGTTAAGAATTCAATGGCGTGCACACTCCATTAGAACACAATTTTACTAACTTCAAAAATATGCTTCGGAAGCAAATACTATTGATTGATTAGTGACTAAGTCACAGATGTTTACTGCAATTGTAAATTACTTAAAAAAAATTAAGATCATCTGCAACTGCTTGTAGCAACATGTCGAACAGCTTTGAATTCTTAAAATGTGATTAAGTCTCATACGGCTTACGTACCAGCAAATAGGTTGATTGGTTTTTTACTTAGAGCAGTCAGAGAATTTGATAAGTAATTAGGATAGCGTTAGTTTTAATTTTTAACTTGGCAATACTGGCATACATTTTCTATTTGTCCTGTCACTTCTGGGATTACCTATAGCTTACCACTACCATTAAATAATCTAGAGTATCTTCCCCGATCAACTATGGCTTTTCGAGACAGATAATTTAGACAACCTAGCATTCCGCTTACGCAAACATAAACTATTTTTATACATACATCGTGGAAAGTCATCACAGAATTAAAACACTTGAACTAGTTACAAACAATTAAATTACCAATTTAATTCACAGATTCGCCATCCGCAAGATGAAACGCAGTGTTTAACATGTCGCAAGGGTACACTGCCCGACCAAATGAAAGAGACATGCAAACTAATTCCCGAAGTATTTTTACGTCCTGAATCGGGTTGGGCAATTGGGGCGATGGCATTTAGTTCAACTGGAATTTTAATAACACTTTTTGTGGCGGGAGTCTTTTTAAGGTAGGCCACTTTAAACTATACAATATATGGAGCTAATTACTTTAATATTATTTCAGACACAATGATACGCCTGTGGTGCGAGCATCAGGCCGCGAATTAAGCTACGTCCTTTTAGCCGGTATACTAATGTGCTACTGTGTTACGTTCGCGTTAGTTCTTCGACCGACCGATATCGTTTGCGGAATTCAAAGGTAAGTTATATTTATATACCTTTACTCATCATGATCCATGATGCCGGAACAAATTTTATTTTGTAATTGTGTTGCTCGCACTATCACATAAAAATTTTCATTATTTTGTTTCCATTATCCATTTTGCCATAAAATTATTTTTATTTATTTAATTGGTTGTGGTAGAAAATTTTTTATTTTAACTTTGTAAGCAAAATATTATTTGTTTGTGCGGATGTGTACATTTTTTATGAATTAATTAAAAAATGTACATAAAATAAATTACATTGTGTATATATAGAAGCCACACATAAATGGTTTAACAAATAATTTAAATTTAATTGAAATTTTAGACTTGTGTGGACATAATAGTTTTTCATATATAATGAAATAAAATATTTCAAAGCTTTGGTTCATCCAATATGCTACATAAAATTGTTCTTTACGTCCTATCAACACATATCACCTTGATGAATTAATTATTAATTATTGAACAGATCGGACCAATATTTGGTTTATTCGAAACAAAATGTGCTATGTTTGTAAAAAATTAATTTACCTTTTTCAAATTGTAAATTATGGTAAACATTACGTCAACATTTCGAACATAAATATTTTTTGTAAGTGTTGTCCTATTAACATATAGTATGAGGTTTGGGGTATTTGAGAATTAATGGATTCGAATATTTTATTCAGACGATAACATGTAAATAAGCTTTTAATAAAAATATAGATTGAATAAGTATTGATTGTATTCGATCGATATTATCATTGGAGTTGTAATTGGAACGCAGAATACTTATTTCGGCACCACAACTAATTGAACTTGTAGTGCACTTGCTGTGGACATCATATTGCCCAGCCGTTACGACGAATTAGATCGTGGCCGAAAGCATTTTTAATTTTGCCAGTTGTGTCTACGCTATAGATACATTGCCTAGATATTTGTAATTTGAATAAAGCAGCACTGTGTCGACGATATAGCACTCAACGCAGCAATTGGTCGCTCTGTGTTTTGGAAATTTTGGTATATTCAAGCCGATCGGTGCACCGACATGTCCGAAGATTTTCGGTAATAGGATCTTTACGTTGACCAAAAACTCGTAAATAATCTATGGGGGGTCGAATACCGACATAAGAGTCGAGTAATATGACAAGCAGGGATGGGCATTTAACCGTCATCTATTATTTTCTATGTCGACGTGCGTAGACAACGTCAATAATGTAAACAATTCCTAGAGTGATGTTATAAATTAATTCTAAAGTACGGTGACCAAATTTCTTTAGGATCAATGTGATACAGGTGGCAACAAGTTTGTAGAATTGCGCCTTCAATGAATTTTAATCTACAATTTTATAAAATAAAAGTGTTTTTTTAAAAGCTGTCTGCCAAGCGTCCTTAAAATCGATTTTAATAGTAAACATTTATTAAAAATGTAATTAAATAATCGAAAACTTTATTGTGCTTAAGTACAGTGAAAATTCATTGGCATCCGGTTTATCCATTGCAAAATTATAAAATTTACCTAAAACTACGATTTATTATAGCGTTAAAAAACTGTATAAAGTGGGTAGAAAAAGCAGCTGACAAAAATGATAAACAACAATGCTTAAATTTGTTACAACAAAGTTATAACTTATTTTAAAAATAATCCGGGGACCAGACTGCTGCTTTTTGGCCAAGTTTTGACAACAATGAAGGAGGTCAAAAATTATATATGCCAAAAATTATGGCAATGCTTCCGCTAAATAAAAACACTTCAAGTTAGAATCTTGCAAAAATAATTAAGATTTAGCCAGCGATTTGCAGTTGTGGACTCAAGAGTCATAATAATTTCTTTCTAAGCCGAATTCCTAAACTGATTTAATTAGTTCACAGTACTCCATTCAGTGTTGTCTATGAAAGGAGCTGTGGTGGACTTGGGAAAATGCCAACCATCGTATTCTCCAGTGCCCTGTCCTTTGCATATATGGTTAAGAAAAATTAACAACTTGATTGGAGAGCTTGTGGGGATTATAGGAGATTAAACCCCGTGACAGTTCCTAATCGTTACCCTACACCCCACATACAAAATTTCGCTATGAACTTAACCTGTTGTACTATATTCTCTAAAATTCACCTAGGCAGGGCTTATAATTTAATACCTGTTGCTACAGAAGATGTTGCTAAGACAACAATTACACTTATTAGGTATAGTTAAAGGGTTGGACTTCGTGTTTGCATACATTGATGATATTCTTTCAGAACAGCACAAATCGCATTTGCAACAATATCAATATCAAAATTTCTAAGGTACAAAATTATTCCCTAAGGAATATTCCCATCCGAGGAACGAGTTGTAGCGATATCTGAACTTCCAGTGCCTACATCCATTCGACAAATTCAATAATTTATTGGCATGGTTCATTATTATCATCACTTTGTACCAAAACTAGCTGAATTGTTATCGCCTATTCATGCGCATCTAGTTATTGTCTGCAAAATTTTAAATATTAATGACGAATCGTTGCTTTTGGCCTAACATGTATACAAAGACGTTAACCACACGAACACAGAATTAGGACAAACTAAACCACCTTTTGATCGATTTGAATACATTCATTTCGATATCGATGGACCACTTACCCCATCAAATGGATATGCATACATTTTAACTGCTGTAAGTCGTTTCACTAGGTGGCCAGAAGCTTACCTTATGTAGGATATTACCGCCGCAACAGTTGGAATTTTTTTTTAAAATTATATATGAAGATTTGGAGTACCTGTAAACATTGATATAGATCAAGGAAGCCCATTCCAATTTAAGCTGTTCTCAGAATTAACGAATCTTCTAGGCACACATCGAATTCGGCCAACTCCTTATCACCTGCAATATAACGGAATGGTTACACTACATGCATCTCTAAAAGCCAGAAGCGAAACAATAAATTGAAGTTCGCAGCTGCCAATATTTCTTCTTGGCATAAGAGAGCTACACCAAAAGGTAATACTAAATGTTCTCCAGCTGAACTAGTTTATGGACAACCCCTAAAATTACCATGCGAATTTTTCTTGGAAGCACCTGATCAACAACTAGCAGACTTCGCTGTCATATAAAGATAATACCGCTTACTAAGTGACCCCATACCATAACATCTCTAATTATTACATTTGCAGATGCAATGAAATTGATTAACTCCAACATATCAGAACAAGAAGATGATATTAAACGTTTTTTGGTAAAACTTCTGCCAATGTCTTCTTTCTACAATATAAATAAAACTAACAAGAAGTATTCTTGGCTACTTAAGAATAATCACTTGTATCAATTGCACTATTGGAAAGGTGCATTTGTTCAACGTTAATGTAACTTGCCTTGATTTATTTTGGTTCGCTTTAATCCGCAATGTCCTAAGCCAATATTAGACACCAGGATGTGTCATCAGAAAATGTTGAAAATCGGCTATATACAACAAATATAACACTGGATCTAGAACGCCGCCTTGTGGAACGCCCGCATGAATATCATTTAATCCAGCAGTTACTGCATTTTGTTAATCTAGATGTCTTTGATGCAGATAGTTTTCGAAGACTGCATGCAATTCAGCAGTAGGTTTTTAATCTTGTAAATTAGTCCATTCTGCCTAACTTTTTGAAAGGCTTCCATCCAAGAAGACAGCAGAACAATATTCATTTACAATTCTGTGCACTTACTCCTTAGTTGCATGCTGGTTTCGGAAACCAAATTGAAGGTCTGGAATACGATGCCTTTCTTATAAAGAATTGGTTTCAGTTTCTTTAATAACATTTTTTCAAATAAGCATGCTTATAGGGCTGTATGGTGAAATTTGTGCTTCACCTGTTCCAACCTTATGAATCATTGTGATTTGATCTTCCACTTTTGAGGAATATAACCAGTTCGTATAATAGCTTCGAAGATATATTGATATATACTTATATTTTATAGGTTTTAGGGTCGCGTCATTCACCAATTGTTCTGGTAGCACGCTAATTTCCTCATGTCGTGAAAACACTTTCTTTAACTGAATAGTAAAAGCGTTGGATTTTTCTTCGTTGCTTCTAGCCCAATTTCCAGTCTAGAGTTGGCTGGTCTTTTTAAATTTTGAGTGGCTTTCCACAATGAGTAATCTGTTCTCTCTGTTACCGAGAGTTCACTTAAATAATTCTGGAGAGTTGATTTACTTCTCCCCTCCACTTTTCTTTGATTAGTTCCTGGATATTATTTGGAAGTTTATTAACTTTTTGTAAAATACTGATATTGGTAGTATACAATTTTTCCGCTATTTCAAGAACATATTTTAAGATTTTTGCGATGTGGTAAGGGGAACATACAGCTTGCAATCCTGTTCGACTTATATATGTATCCCATTTAGTATGTTTTACACTTGCATGGTTGATTCTTTCAGTAATATGTGCTGCTGCAGTGGCTCCGACTGTATTGACTTACATTTTTGTCTTGAATTCGTTTCGATTTTCTATAAAGTTCGTTTGCGTTCACAACAGATGCTATAGACTCTTTCGACATTACTCTTTTAGGAATTTGCCCACTATAGATGTTAGGGTAGCTCTTAAATTGTTTAATATCAGTTACAATTGTGCTACCGCCAAGTTATGATAAGAAATATACTTAACGAAACTGAAATAATTATTTATATATAAGCCAGTGCGATCAAGAAAAGTTAGTTCAAGCGGGAATGGGCAGATATAAAGCTGCCCATAGCCTAAAAGAGAAAGATGAGCAGCAAGTGAAAGCGTAAATCAATTCAGTAGGCGAACTAGCATCGAATTAGCGATTGGCAACCGGTTTTATAGCTTGGTTGGAACTGAAAAACTTGCTGAAGATCTGTCCATCAGATAAACCAAAACCGAAAAAACCGCAATTAATCAATTTGATAGACTAACGAAACCAAAACACAAAAGGTTTATAGTGATGCACGCTGAACATTGATTAATCATTTTGATAAGTTGCTAAGCGATTTCATACCAACTCAAAAGTCAAAAAGGCTATGTGGTTATAATTAAAGTCATTGAGAGTTTCGTGGACACAAAATATATACATACGCATGCTGCTTTCCTTGCTCAGGCATTCCACACCAAATTAATATCTAATATAATAAATAGGCATATGGTACCTCAGCTTATATTAAAAAAATTAAAGACGGCATCTGATACATAATTTAAGATATCTATTTCTACGAAGAATAACCATCGAAGAACCTAGAAAAACGTTGAGCCAATAGAGTGTATTCGGTGCCAACAATACTGAACAACAAGACGAAAGCCTTTGCACTCAAAATAATGTTTTCGTTTTTGTTTGTAATCTTTATAACTCCAAACAATGCAATAAAACCAAAACAAATACTTTTGTGCTTAAAATGTAGCAACTGGGGTAGAAAACACATGGCAAAATTAGCGAGGGTATCCAGTCTATCTAGAACTGAAATGAAGAATCAGTCCTAGATAACGAATCTTGAAATTTAAAACAATTGGTAGATCTGAAATTTTCTAGTTCCACGACACATGGAATTAACGACATTAAATTGAAAATTTCGGTGAAGTGGGAATCAAATATACGAAAAAATTTAAGGGCAAATATTAAGGGCAAAGTAGCGGCCTACCAGTTAAATGGCGTTAACAGATACAGTTTATATTCTGTTAAGTAACTGCTCAAAATTATCGAATCATCATCGCCATCAGCAGGTTGAGGTTGTGTATATAGACTTTGCCAAAGCCGTTGGCTAGATCAGTCATTGCAAAACATTACGACTTTTGTCTTTTTCAGCGCTTTGGTAAACTGGTTTAAATCTAACCTGAACAACTGCACTCAATATATTGAAATCGAAAATAAAAAATCCAAATTAATTAATCCAAAAAGATTCTTCCGGGATACCGCAACATTTTAAAGTCATCATTTTCATTAACGGAGAAACCTTGTGAGTAACAGAATTCCATGGTTTTAATGTTCGCGGACGACCATACGAGCAGGTTACCAGAAGTTATCGACAAAATGGTGACCTTTCAAACGATAAACCTCTCCGCTATACATCAACTGTCACGAGCGGCTACTAAATTGTACTAAAGGCCATACCGTAGATGAATATTCCAAAATATACCGAACACGTGCATTGTTAGTTCTAGAGTAATCGAACAGCTGAAAGTTTAACATGCCTTTGAAATAATCATGTTAATATACCTACACCATTGATTCAATAAGATAATAAGCTTGGGTATGACGATAAGAATGACGATCCCACTCGAAAATTACCTACCTTAGTTTTTCAGCTCGCCTTTAGGATTGAATAAATATCGGAAGCCTCCCAAGGGTAATCGGAATTACCATATACTAACTGTTTGTGACTAAGCCATCCCAATTTTATTGCTCTGTTTAAATGTCAAATAATTAAATTCAATGGAACGTTTCGGGTCTCGAGACATGAAAGTGGGCGTCTTAGTTGTTTCGTATGCTGATGCGTAAAAGATAGTAAATTAAAGATGACTTTTTTTATACCTTAGGATTACGTTAATATGTTAGAAGCCAGTTATATCTTTTAAACTTTTTCTGGCTCTATCACAATCTGACTAACTTACGGCGCCTCTCGAGATGTATTTATGATGGATAGTCACACAAACGGCTAAATCCAACATTAAAAAATCTGGGAATGTAGGACATCATTAGCAAATATCAGATTCGGGAATACCAGAACTAATACGGTTTAGCTGAGCGGTTTAAGTGGTAGCAGGGTTGTTTATAATGATGAACGAAGCCCTTGCGTCAGTAGTTGTTGGTGTTTTGATACCATCTACACCAAGCCAAGCTATGTCGAGTAGAATAAAATCATCGACTTACATAATAATCCACTTAGACACAAACAGCTGTGACGTCGAGACTAAGATGGGTGCTAAAATAATTATCAGATGGAGATATGGTAAGTTGGTTTTTGCTGATTATTATATTTTCATAATCGTTGTCAAACATGCATTAACGGAAAGCCTAGCAACTGGAAGTTCCCTCGTACTTCCGTAATTCTTTTGTACAGCACCGATTTGTAGACTGAGTACAGTGCGATTGCCAACAACTCATGGCAAATGTCGAGTTATCCGTCGGCTACTGTTTTCTTTTAAGTCGGAGTTGACTTTCTCTTGTATAGTATACCATTTGAGGTATTGCCGTTCAATAGACACGTTGGTACAAAAAAGTCCAGATAAGAAGCTGGTGGTGAATCAATTTACGTCAATGTAGAAGTTGCTACGAATTACAGTGGTCGCAATTTCGATAGACCGAGTACGCTGTTTACACAAAGCCAATGGGCGCATTATCGAACGAAGTCATCTTAAGTTTATGAATAGAACCGGATTTTGTCATTTTGGCTAATGTTGTACGCACTATGATTTAAGACTCACTCGAGCTCACAAATAGAACTATTTTTTGCAACTCCGCGCAGCTATTCCGAAATGATAAGAAGCGCATGTTCGTATAATGAATTTCCTTTGAAATGTTGTCGCTGTCTCCGTGAGATATAATTTGGTGTATGAATCGGCACATTGATTGGGCATCAATATACGCAGCTCAAACCGCATAACCCTTAAGTGGTGGAGCTGTTTTTATCACATTATTCAGTTTATGTACTTTTGTCTAAGCGGTTTACATCCTTCATCGATTTCAATTACATGAGCGTTTAGTGGCCTGCCGCTTATTGATCGCAGTTTTGAAAATGATAAACATAAATCGAATTGAGCTCTTAAAATTTAAAACTTCAAATTTGTTGATTAGCTGTTTGGCGTTAAGAATTATCAACATTTAACGGTACTCAAATTTCAAATTTTAAAATGAAATTTATTGTTTCAAAAAAAAAACTAGGGCGTTTTTTATAGTAATAATCCAAGTGGAAATTAATTTATTATTTTAATTTGCCTTAAATGTATTTAATATATTTGAAATGTATTCCAATACATTATTATGAAGCAATATAAAGAACGCCCTAATTTTTATACAAATATTAACTTTAGGCAAATCTTAACTTTTTGCATTTTTTTTTAATTTTGAAAACATTTTGTTTCGACATGAGCGTGGAAAGGCCTTTTCATAATCCCACTTTTGAATGCGATCGATATAATTGCCACAAGTAGTTCTGAAATTTCTAAATTGAGTTTCCGCCAGAAATCAGTAGTTATACAAAACGGAAATTTGTTAAATTTGATTCTATGTTCATTCAGAAATTCAAACATTTGGTGTCTTTCAGTGTAAGTGTATTAATAAAATACCATTTCTAAACTTTAAAATACAAAATTTGTTGATATAAAATTTATTTTATTATTTCATAAAAAAATTACTGCGTTGTTTTTATTTCATCGTAATTATGCAACGACGTAGAATTTAACTTAATAATTTAATTTTCCTTTACTATTTAAAATATATCCCAATGCATCATAATTATGAACATCGTCCTAATTTTACTCGCGTACAACATTAAGGCACATCATACATTTTCGGTTACGGGTTTCAAAAATTTGAAGACATTTACGTTACCAAGATGAGGAGTGAACAAATCCAATTTCACACCTAACAAAAACATAAACTAAATACTCTTATTCGTTCAACTTTTCAAAATGTAAATATTTAAAATCATCTTTGCGATCCCAATAGACCCATTACTAAAGTTTTAATTTCAAAATTTGTTGATTTATCGTTTCAATTTAAGAATTATCTACATTTAATGAACTTTAAATTTCAAATCCTAAAAAAAATGTAAAAATATTGTTGTTTGTATTTCATAACAAAAATCCAATGACGCAGATTTTAAATTTTTTTTTTTTATTTGCAGTAAATATATTAAATGTATTTAAAATATACTCCAACATAATTATAAAATTTCATTTTTCATCATTTCAAATTTTTCGTCATTTTTCATGCATGGCCTGATTCTTATGCACGTACAACATTAACCCAATTCTTAAATTTATGATTACGGTTTTCAAAAATTTGAAGACATTTACGTTACAAAGTTGAGGTTTAGTGAACCCAACGGTACGATTTAAAATCCAATTTCCTACCAAACAAAAACAAAAAACTAAATACTCTTATTCGTTCAACTTTTCAAATTGTAAATATTTAAAATCATCTTTGCAATCCCAATAGACCCATTACTAAAGTTTTAAATTCAAAATTTGTTGATTTATTGTTTCAATTTAAGAATTATCTACATTTAATGAACTTTAAATTTCAAATCCTAAAAAAAATGTAAAAATATTAGGGCGTTGTTTGTATTTCATAACAAAAATCCAATGAGGTAGATTATACATTTTTATTTTAATTTGCCGTAAATATATTAAATATATTTAAAAAATACTCCATCATAATTATGAAATATAAACAACGCCCTAATTTTTTTCGCCATTTTTCATGTTTGGCCTGATTCTTATGCACGTACAACATTAACCCAATTCTTAAATTTATGATTACGGTTTTAAAAAATTTGAAGACATTTACGTTACAAAGTTGAGGTTCAAAAACCAAACCAAAAAACTAAATTCTCTTATTCGTATTCAAATTTCAAATTGTAAATATTTAAAATCCTCTTGCAATCCGAATAGACCCATTACTAAAGTTTTAAATTCAAAATATGTTGATTAATTGTTTGAGTTTAAGAATTATCTACATTTAATAGACTTTAAATTTCAAATTCAAAAAAAAAATTTAAAAAAATTAGGGCCTTGTTTTTATTTCATAATAATGATGCAATGACGTAGATTTTAAATTATCTTTTTTATTTATTTAAAATATACTCCATGATAATTATGAAATATAAACAACACCCTCACCGAGCAAATAGCGCAGTGGTTAAAGCTGCGACGTTTGGATCGGGAGGTACCGGGTTCGAATCCCAACAGAGGCGGGATGCAAAAGGGATTTTTCATCTCCCGATTACGATCCGTGAATAAATTGAAAACATCTATGACCCTCTGTTGGAATGTAGAACTCAAGGGCCGACCCATCTTTCATGTCACTGTACAGGGTGACATGGAGCTATGCAATGCGCAGATGGTATACTGTACTTGTGTGAATGGGATGAATGAATGGTTTGAATGAATGTTGTGTGAATGTAAGGTAAGGCTATGGACCAAAAGAGTGCCTATGCCAATACCTTTAAAAAAAAAAAAAAAAAAAAAACAACACCCTAATTTTTTTTTGTCATTATTCTTATATGGCATAATTTTTATTCACGTGCAATATTTAGGTACATCTTAAGTTTTCGGTTCAGTGAACGCAACGGTACGATATAAAATCCAATTTCATACCAAACAAAACATAAACTAAATACTCTTATTCGTTCAACTTTGCAAATTGTAAATATTTAAAATCATCTTCGCAATCCCAATAGACAATTTCTCTGCAGGAAAAAATAATTCCCAAGAGCATCACGCTGGGCATCTTCTTAACAATACCCTGAAATTCTAGCATATACACATTTTATATTTAAAAAAAAAAAATGTAAATTACCAACCAAAATAAAAAATATTACAATTTATTATGATTAATATCAATAATAAAATGTATATACCATCAGAAACCAGCAGCACCACTAAAATGTACCGCCCATTTACCCTTATACTTGTTTATTGAATTATGATTTTAATAAACATTTTGGTTGTTGTTGCGCAATGTTGGTTTATGATGCTATTTTTTGTTTTTTGCTACTTGTTTGTTAAAAAAAAAATTAATTTGATTTATTGGATGGTAAATACATGAAAATATAAATAAATAAAATTACAAAATTATAAAATAAAATAAAAATATTTAATCAACCATCCCCTAAATTTTGTTTCCGTTTTTAATTTAATTTAAATTTTTATTTTTTGGTTCTAGATTTGGTGCGGGATTTTGTTTTACGGTTGTTTATGCCGCTCTCCTAACCAAAACCAATCGGATAGCTAGGATATTTAAGGCTGGTAAAAAATCAGCAAAACGTCCATCACTAATAAGTCCTCGATCACAATTGATTATTTGTACGGGGCTTATACTATTTCAGGTGAGTAACAACATAAATACATATATGTCATATTGGTGCCAGACAAAGAATTTTTGGTTTTTGGTTCTTTTATTAATTTCTACAATATATATTCATATTTGACATTCCGCATGTAACATAAATTTGTTTACGTATGTGCATAACGGTGGAGGAGGATTTCATAAAATGGTTATTGCTTTATATATACATACATATATATATATATATATATATATATATATATATATATATATATATATATATATATATATATATATATATATATATATATATATATATATATATATATATATATATCACTTTCTAAATATACATACATAATATATTCTTTCCAGCATCAAATAACAAAAATTGTACATACATACGTACATATACATATATGTTTGTCTTCCATATAAATTCAAAGTGGAAAACATTTTACTTTGTAAAATATGAAACACGTATGAAAAACGCTTTGAATGGTTTAAGGGTAGAAAATATGTTATTCAACATCAGAAAAACAGAAAGTTCACATGAAATTTAGTGTACATATTTTAAACGAAACAGCATATATACATATATGTATGTAGCTTTTTTTTTGTAAGTAAGTTGCTTATAAATACCAAAAAAAGGTTATATATATTTAGAAGCACCTCTTCAGAAGCGTAAATTTCTACTTGGCTAAATATCAAATCAAAAAAGTTTATGTGCAGTTAAATGTTTCAAGTGTTTGCTCACAGCGATGTAAAATGGCATTATTTTTTGTGAATTGTGTCTCTTTTGTTTATATAGAGAAATGGATCATTTGGGTAAAAAAAAATTGAATTTGATAAGGTGCTTTGTAACATTGATTCAAACTACTCCTATACTACTCTACAAATCACCGATTCTCTTGTGTATGCTGATTTATTTATTTGGTTTCCAATTCATGAACTTCATTTATTTTTTGATTTGCACGTCAATTCTGGCTGGCAAATACTTCTATAGTGAAACCAGTCACAGCTTACTAATAAATTATATGTAGTGTGATACATTCAAATCAATTTGTCACCTATGATTCCACACCAAATATAGGATTTCAATTTCAAATTAAACCATTGAAAGCTCAATCGAAACTTTTCCAAAGCAATCTAAATATTTTCCAATTTAAACAAAACTTTTGAATCTGACCAATTCAAACTTTAAAATTTCAAATTAAATTTTAAAGAAATTTATTAAAACTAAAGATTTCAACTTTAAAATAAAATAATAATTCTTGCTCAAAAAAGTTCCTACAACATTGTGGTGTACTCAGATTTGCCTAGCCATATTTACGATTGCCTGTTTTTTGCCATTGAGTATTCATCTGCACATTATGCACGGAAATAACTCCTTATGCTTTGTAAAATCAGGTTTTACACACAAATAATGAAAAACGTAAACAAGATTCTGTGGAACAGTAATTGCTCATGCGAGCCCTTTGGCAACATACTATTCGATTTTCGTTCTTGTAATACACAGAGATAGACCAATCTCACTGGTTAACCCCATGGCCTTGACCAATAGCTATACCTTGGATAATATTAAAAACTTATTTCATTGAAATTCGTTTCAAGTAAATTCTTTTCACTTACATGATCTTACAGGTAATATTTACACCGTTCCAAGTGATAAAATTAGGAAATTGCGGCCAATTACCTCTACATGAAATATGCTCAAGCTTTTTCTCCCGAATGATGAAAGCATTATTACCTACTTTGATGCGGTAAATATTCGAAATTGTATATAATATAACACTCGTCAAACCATTATTTCCTATTACTAATCTATGTTTGAGTTTTAATTAACATTTAAATTGCACTCCAATTTTGTTGAAATCTATCCGTTAAAAAGTCTGTAACACGCGTTTAAAATTTCATAGCACAATTCTACCTGGAAGTTCACTTAAAAAAACCTTCACAAAATTTATAATTTAACCATCGTATAATTCAGATCTAGTTCACTAAATCCCTCTATCAATCGTCTACATTATCAACGTTTTCTTTGAATTGTCTGGGTCAAGATAATTTTCAGGAAAATTGCTATGTAATTAATAGAGTGGTGATTGGCCAATTTAGTAATGATTAGTATTTTCCAGAGACACCTATCGCTACGTCATCTACATAAACAATTATTCCAATTTCCTCTGTCTATAGTTCCAAAAGCAATCCAAATATTGGTATGTTCCAGAGAAGAGGGTACAGAACATCTCCCAGCAGGGTTCTCTTTACCACCCGCCTTTTATGTTGGGCTCTTCCATCTCCGAATTGGCCATCGTTATATCATTGATTGACCCACCTACAGGGTAGTCCTTTCCAAGGAATGACAATTCTACCAGAACTGCCTCCGAATTCATATTGTTAAAAGCGCCTGCAATATCGAGGAAAGCCTCTTGCGAGTATATTGATTTCTTAATCGTACGTACTATAGCATGCAGAGCTGTGCCCGATGATTTTCCTTTACAGTACGCATATTGAGATTGTGTCCAGTCACTGCTCTTTCTGTTTGCTTGAACATCTTTCAGTCTTTCCAAGGTTCTCAACAGGAAGGATGATAAAATTATAGGTTAGTTTTGGGGATAGCCATGTAAGCTTTTCTCCGCTTTCGGGATAAGTATCTTCCTGATCTCTGTCCACTTCTTCTGAATACAGTCAAGTTTTGAACACCCTTTGAAGATTTTTTTCAGCCCAGGGAAGAATAAATGACGGTCCGGACCAGCCGATGAATTGAATTTGAATTTGAATTATTTTAATCCTGATATTAGGTTTGAAATCTTTCCTGGATCCACTACTAGTCTATGTCGAATCGTCATAGATAATCCGGAACCGTCCGGTTTAATTAGATAATTAGGACTTGGGTTGGGTTAGTAGACATACTCTTCCTATGGTAAGAGTTGTTGGAAACCTTCTCCATTTTATCACAAAAGAGTTTTAAGACTTTCATTGTACCTTCCTTGCTTCCTTTTTATATAATTTTTGGTCCTCTATTAAAAGTTTCCTTGCAAGCTTTTCGGTAGGTCCCGAGTTCCGTAGACCACCACATTAGTATTTACCACATTAGTTTAGCTTTCCGGATAGATGTTAAGTCTTCAAATGACATATCAAAGAAAGAGTGTTCTATTGCCATACCTTCCATTCTCTTACCGATACTTGGATTTTCTCCTAGCATATTTAGTTTTTGGGTATTGCTACCGCATACTGGTTTCGCGGATGGATTCTCTAACAGTTCAGAATAATCACTTCGGAACTTTGCCTCTGATTTTAGGAGTTTTCGTTCGAATTGGGCTATTTTTGAAGAATCTTGATCGATATCCATCATACTTTGGTCGACTTTCTCCAAATCGCATTAGCCGCGAACGTAGCAATTGCTCCCCAGGTTAGCATATGCACTTGTAAATACTGAAAACAGTTATCGATCTTTGCAGACGAGTTAAAAAACCACGTGCATAGGAACGTGGTTTCGTGCGTATTCCGCAAATTTATTTTGAATATCCTTTGTGCATATTTTAAATATTGCAGAATAAAATTATTTTGAGTTAATATAAGAATCAGCTTTATCATCCAAAGCGTCAATTTTCGCTCGAAAGGCGTCCATTGGCTCTTTCGGCTACAATGGGTTGCGGATTCCAAATAGCGGCTGTGTCAAGTTCATCAGAGTGCCATTCCGATTCCACTCTGTTGCGAATCAGAACCTATGTCTAGTCTTAACATGCTCAATAAAAGCATACGCTGTTTTACTATGAAGGTTTCCTTGGAGAATCTTCATTTAACTTGATTTTTTCCTGGCTTCGCCCACCGCTCACCTGATTATTTGGCAGACCCAAACCATTCTTTCTGTCAGGGCCTTTGCAGCCCTCGACCTCGGTGGTTAGGCAGCCCAGATCTCTGATTTCTAGAGAGATTTTTTGGCTCCAGTTATCGCACTGTATCAGTCTCTCCCAAAGCAGCTGTTGGAGCGTCGCAGAAGTTTTCCTTGTTTCCCGATTTTGCTCCAAGTTCCACATCACCCGTTCTCGTGCGTATTTCCGTATTTGACTCTTTCAGCTTACTACTGTCCCTTATCGTTCTCAGGACATGTGCATGAATTTCACCCTCTCTAGTTTTAATCAAAATGGCATCCGGTCCTAATTTCCTTCATCGGGACCTTCTTCTTTTCCTTTTTCTTATTGGTTTCGCAGAGCATTTCGATTGGACTAAAGTCCACCATTGGGGCTCCTCTCGTTCTTTTTGCCTTTTTACGGCTTCCGATTCAACAGGGCTGGAGGCGGTTACTTTGCTTCATTTTCCTAATAATTTCGCTGCATTTCTGTAGCTCGTCTTCTTACCCTTTCCTCATATTGTTTATGTATGAGAGCTTTGGCGAAGCGTGCTATGTCGGCTCTACTACATTTTTACGACCTTACCTTCTTTTGTAGGCAGCTCTTGGTTCTTTCTAATTGAGGGCCGCTTGGGGGATGCTGCGGCGTTTTACTTCCCCATGCTAGTGGCACCTTGGTTATCTAGTTCCGGAAGGTTCACGAATGACCATGACACGGACCTTTCGATACTTGGGGGCAATCTTGGGAAGGCACTGCTTCTCTTGAAAGGGTCCAAATAACACAGTGATCATGCTATCGAGCCAGTTTCTAATAGAAAATACATCGTGTTTAAATTTTGTAAAACATACTCTGTTGCTTTTTAAAATATCTGATCAGCCTTATTATGGTATAATCTTTATAAGACAGGAAGAGAAGGAAGAGCAGGCATGGTGTATGATTGATAGTTTGGCCACATCATTTCGCCTATAGACTGAGTATACAATCCTTTCCCGGAGGGCATAGAAATAATTTAACAGTCTCATTGGCTTTGAATATTACCTCGCATAATCCTGTGGTTACAATCAATTTAATTATATTTAATACATTAAAAATGAAGTTTTATTAATATAAATAAATACACAAAAAAATAAAGTTAATTAAAACATTAAAAAAATTATGAATATTAACAAAAATATATGGATTATTCGCGCAGATTACAAAAAACATAAATGAAATTCCATTAAAATTTTACCACCTGCCAATTTATATCCGATTAAGTCTTTATCACCTTCATCGCTGTTTAAATCCCGTAGCATAATTATGTACCACATTTTCCATTATGTACAACGATAATAACGACAAAAATGACAGCCAGAGTTTATCCTCCCATCATATAAAATGTCTCGTAAAAGTATTATCTCGACACCGCATCTCGCATGTACCACACCACGGCTCAGAACAATAGTAATTTTTATCATTTAATGCGTACCTTGTATAATAGTATAATGACATAACCTAACATTTATGTACATATATGGTATATGGTATATGTACATAAGAAATCTATTATCCTTGTATGAATAAATATAGGCTTACTCAAGCTTTCGACACACACACACACACACACACACAAACAGTAAAGTTTTATTATTTTACGTTGGATGTTTGTGATTTTTTGATTGAGCCATCATGGAAGGAAATATACTTTTCTTTTTTGGATATATATAGTTGATTGGTTATGATCCTTTTCTTAACATACATACATATTATATGTATGGTGTTGGTGTTTGTTATTGTTGTTATGTCGTGATAAGGATTTACATTCGAATGATGAAAAATTGGTTTAGCTTAGGATTATTCCTACATCAATCATATACATGGATGTATTTATACGTATGTGTATGTTGGTGTTTGTTCGGGGGCTCTACATATACATACAAATTTGCTTGGAATATACATTTATATTTTTCCAATACCCAATATACATATACGTACATATATACGTATGTAGTTGGGTAATCAATTTTCAGGATATACTCTCTTGTTATGTGCGTATATAAAGGATTTCGTTATTTATATACGGGATTAAGTTAAGGATGAATGGTTTTCTATATTATACATATGTACACATACACACATATATATATATACATATACGAGTATAGGTTATAAACTATTGGATGGTATAAATTTTATGATTTTATATTATTCATTTGCATAAATTGATTCATGTTATAAACTTCGATATATGTACATGCATAGTTTAGTTAAGTCGCACTAAATAAATCCCAATACCCTAAATTACACGATTTAAATAATTACTAAACATTTTTAAATAAATAAATAAATATTTAATTGATTTATTTTGGTTACATCCTAAATTTTTAGAGATTGTCGCCGGATTGCAAAAACATTATTTTAGTAATCAAAAAATAATGATTAGATTGATTAGATTTAATTTTAATGTTATATTTCATAATTTTCCGGTTATTTAGTGAGGGGGTGACTCAAACCACTACATATATCTGCAAATATAAATTGCGGCGCTATATTATAGTAAACGATTTTGAAAACCAGATGCTGCAAAATTTATATTTTTGTAAAAAAAAAAGGTTTTAATAAATATTTTTGTCATTTACGGGGATATCAACCAAAACTGTAAGGTTTGGTTGGGACATACATATACATACGCTAGTCATAATATACATAATATGATTACTGGAATGCGGAAGAACCAATATACCATAAACGTACGATTTTTTTTTGGGAGAAGGAAAATGCTGTAGGATGTTTCCTCCTAATTAAAATATATACACTTTTATTTTAATTTGTTGTTTATATATATTGTATTTATTTATTATAATTTAATTATTAATTTTTGATTATGTAATTTATTATTTATATTATAATTATCACTTAATTTATTTACATATATTTTTATTTAAATTTAATTGTTAAATATTTATTCGTTAATAAAAATATTTAATAAAATTATTTATATGTGTTTCACCACCACGAGATTGCGTTGTGTTTTTTTAAAATTGAAAATCCGGATCGTAATGGACGACGATTATACACAGCGAAATAGAGAGCGTGTTGTCTTGCTGATTGTTTTTGTTGTGTGTTGTAATATGACGTCGTCTTCGTCTTCGTTTTGTGAGGGAACACATGCGCCGGCGACGGTCGACATTGCACTTATGTAGTGCAGTGAATTATTATTGCATCACCGAACATTGTTAGTTCGTGGTGATGTTGGTTGGATGGCGATGGTTTTACTATAAATGTTTTATAGTAATGGTTCGGTTATTGGATAGTGTTGGTTGGATAGATTGATATGTGATGGGGTTAGTGAACGCTTAATTCAAATAAGTTGGATTATATTTGAATTTCACTAATTATTTTGTTTGTGGCAGAATCCAATATCGGTGAGTCGAATATTCGAGCTGCTACAGTACCCCCTCTCCAGATGAGAAACCATAGGTTTTGAGACGTTATACGTTGAACCGGACGGTTTTATATCGTTTGCTGGCTGATATCTGATCAGCCGTGTTGAGAATACCGTACGCCGGTTTCAATCTGTCGATGGAGATTGATTGGTGTTTGTCTTTGATTGAGACAATGAATTGCTTGCGTAAGCGGCGTATAACTTTGTATGGCCCATCGTATGGAGATTGTAATCCAGTACGAACCTTATCAACCCTGACAAAGACGTAATCGCAATTGTTGAGCGATTTTGGAACGAATATGTTGCTTTCATTCGTTGGTCTTGTTGCCGTGGGGATAAGATTTTGCATGGTGGTGCGGAGTTGGTCGATGACTGTGTCGGTTGTGGATGGAGACGGCAGAGGATGTTTGATGAAGAACTCACCGGGTAGCTTGATGGTTTGACCGTAAACCATTTCAGCTGGTGAGCACTTCAGATCTTCTTTAACCGTTGCTCGAATACCAAGTAGAACGATTGGTACTTCGGAGCTCCAGTGAATTGTGTTGCCTCGGGCCTTGAGAGCAGCTTTGAGCTGGCGGTGGAAGCGTTCAACCATGCCATTGGCTTGCGGATGGTAAGCCGTTGTACGTATCCGATGCGAGCCGAGGAGTTTCGTTAACTCCGAGAAAAGCTTCGACTCGAATTGGGTTCCTTGATCAGTGGTGATGTCAAGTGGAACGCCAAATCGTGATACGTAGTTTTGCACGAATGTGGTGGAAATGGTTGCTGCAGACATGTCGCTCATGCAGTACGCTTCTGGCCATCGAGTGAAACGATCGACACAGGTGAGTAGATATGAGTATCCATTGGATGGAGGAAGTGGTCCTACGACATCCAAATGAATGTGCTCAAATCGACCAGGTGGAATTGCGAATTGTCCAAGAGGCGATTTTGTGTGTCGCTGGACTTTTGATTTTTGGCAGGATAAACAGGATTGTGCCCAATGGGTCACGTCTTTGTTTATGCTGGGCCAAAAGTATCGAGCAGTAATCAATTTACGAGTTGCGCGGACACCAGGATGTGAGATACCGTGTAATGTGTCGAAGATGGTTCGACGTAGTTGCTCTGCGATGTACGGGCGATTTGCACCCGTAGATGTTTCGCAGTAGATTTCGAGGCCAGGTAGTTTGAAAAGCTCCAGTTTCAGTGATGAACTGGCGTGACAAGCAGAACCAGAAAGTAAATTCTGAAGTTCCAAGTCTGCTTTTTGCGCTTGTGCGATCTTGTTGCAGTCGAAGTGAGTCTCGACTGTGGCCGTTTCGTTTGATGTTGTGCGCGAAAGTGTATCCGCGACAACGTTTTCGGTACCTTGAACATGCTGGATGTCCGTGGTAAATTGACTAATGTAATCCAAGTGGCGTGCTTGCCTTGGATTGCGTTCAGTTTTAGACTGAATTGCTCGAGTGAGAGGCTTGTGGTCGGTGTAAATTGTGAAGTCCCGACCCTCGACAAAATATCTGAAGTGTTTGATTGCTAGATATATTGCGAGTAATTCCCGATCGAATGCAGAGTATTTCTTTTCGGCATCCGAGAGCTTCTTTGAGAAGAATCCCAGGGGCTCCCAACACTTGTCGTTGTACTGTTGCATGACTGCTCCGACAGCAGTGTTTGATGCATCAGTAGTAATGCTGAGCTTTGAGTCGCTCAGTGGATGTGACAAGAGTGTTGTGCGTGCCAATTCAGCCTTTAGTGACGTGAATGCGTGTTGACATTCGTCAGGCCAAGAGAAGTTCTTGGCGGTTTTGGGCTTACGTAGAAGTACTGCCAGGTGGCTGTGAATTGGGTTGAGTATTTCAGCGAGCTTTGGTATAAATCGGTGGTAGTAGTTGACCATGCCAATGAATCGCTGAATACTTTTGATTGAGGTTGGAGCTGGGAATTCTTTAATGGCATTGATTCGGTCTTGTGACGGAAGGATGCCATTAGCGGTAATCTTGTGGCTGAGGAAATCAAGAGTGGATGCGCCGAAGACGCATTTTGAGCTCTTGATATGAACATCAAACTCGACAAGTCGTTGGAAAAGTGTTTCCAGATGGAGTTTGTGTTGTTCCTCAGTTTGAGATGCCACAAGAATGTCGTCTATGTAGACGAAAACGAAGTCGAGATCTCGAACGACTTCGTTCATGAAGCGCTGAAACGTTTGTGCGGCATTGCGTAATCCAAATGGCATTCGGGTGTATTCGAAGAGGCCAAATGGTGTGGTGATTGCCGTTTTGAAAACGTCTTCAGGTGCCACGGGAATGTGGTGATAACCTCTGATGAGATCAAGTTTGGAGAAAACTTTGCAGCCATGCAAGTGCATGGTGAAGTTTTGAATGTGGGGTATCGGGTAGCGATCCGGTATCGTAACCGTGTTTAAACGCCGATAGTCCCCACATGGCCTCCAGTCTTGATCTTTCTTCTTGACCATGTGAAGTGGACAAGAAACGGAAGATGTCGATGTTCGACAAATTCCTAATTCCACCATGTGTTGAAATTCTGCTTGTGCAGCTTTGTGACGCACCGAATCTAGTCTGCGTGGTCTCGACACGGGAAGATGGCCTTCTGTGACGATGTGATGAACCACGTTGTGTCGGACTGGCATTTTGTAGTTCGGCTCTGCTGTAAGTAGTGGGTACTTTTTGAGCAGAGTACCGTAGCCGTTGTCGATGTTGAAATGGATCGGTGTTGGTGTGTTAACACGAGCCATTGTGGCGTTTATTGACAGCTTTGTAGCTGGGTCAATCAGCCGTTTGCGTTTGACATCGACAAGAAGTCCGAATTTGCTTAGAAAATCGGCGCCAATGATCGGACGATTCACTGCAGCTAGTATGAAAGCGTGCGTGAAGGTTCGTTTGAGTCCGATATCCACGTTAAGCAATTTTGTGCCGTACGTGTGGATGATTGAACCATTGGCAGCCGATAAGACTAGATTTGCATTTCGATTAGCTAATGTATAATTCATTTTGAAATTCATAGCTGGAATAACCGAAAGGTCAGCGCCAGTGTCGACTAAGTAGGTGAGTTTGTTGTGTCTATCGTACACAAACAAACGGGACGTATAGGTTGGTGTCAGGGGAGGTGTGATACTCTCAACCCGTGACTTTCCTAGTTTTTTGAATTGTCAATGTCCATTTTTGCGGCGGCCGTGGACGTCGATGGTTGCGACGTGTTGAAGTTGCATGGTGGCGTGCATTTTCTGGCGGCTTTACCAAACTTCTCGTGAAACCAGCAATTACCGTGTCGGTATGTGTTATTGCTGGGACTGCGGATTCTTTTTGTGGAGGGAGCTCGTCGCCCACGCGAACGGCTTCGACCTCGAAAAAGTTCGTCGAGTCTAGACTCGATTCTCGCCAGTCTTGCTTCGAGTGTGTTTGGTGCTTGTGTTGTTGAACGGGGAGTTCTGTCTCCACTGCGTTCATTTTGTGGTTGTCGCCGGTATGGTACATTGACTTGGCTGACGCTTTGAGATGTGATGTTTATGACATCATACATCTTGTTCTTTTGTTAAAAACACACCAATACAATAAAAAAATACAACAATACAATACTGTGAGAAACCCCCCAATATGGAGTTCCTTTCGTCCTACCTTATATTGGGGGGGCTCGTTTAAAATTTGAATGCACCCAAAAAAAATTATATGTAAAAAAAAAAAAAAATGCAAGAAAAATGTTTGCGACGGATTTGTATCGCCGCTGTGGTAGTGGTTTTGAGAAAAACCGTTTTTTATTATTCTTTTTTTATTTCGACCACAACGGTGATGGCGGGAGGGCGTGCAGCGAGAAACGACCAAATGTGTGTAAAAATTGATTGGGAACGATTGTGGTGGTGAAAAATATATATAAAAAAATTTTACAATTAAAAATGATTTTACGTTAAGTTTGTAATTGAAAAAAAATTGAGTTTACGTTAATATGTATGAAAATAAAAAAAATGATTCTACGTTAAAAAAAATGAGCAAATAAAAATAAAAAAAAATGTTACGTTACGAATTTTATAGTACAAGAAAAAAAATTTTATATACAAAAAAAAAACTATGTACCGGTTTTTGTTGTTGTTTCTGCTGCTGTTGATGGAGCTGCTGCTGTTGATGGTCATCCGCTGCGGTGAGGGTGGATCGCTTCACCGTTACTTGTATCCCGCGTTGGTACGTTAGTCCTACGCACGTGTCCAATAAAATGAAGAATCCCACGTTGCGTGGGTAGCGTTACTTACTAACACACGTTTGTTGATTGGCCCCGTGAATCGCGTGATGTTTTTAGCGTGGTATTCGCTGCGGTGGTGTGAATTTGTTTTTTGTTTATTTGTATTATCAAAAAGCGGTAAAAACCGCCGTCGAGGTCACCAATTGTAGGATGTTTCCTCCTAATTAAAATATATACACTTTTATTTTAATTTGTTGTTTATATATATTGTATTTATTTATTATAATTTAATTATTAATTTTTGATTATGTAATTTATTATTTATATTATAATTATCACTTAATTTATTTACATATATTTTTATTTAAATTTAATTGTTAAATATTTATTCATTAATAAAAATATTTAATAAAATTATTTATATGTGTTTCACCACCACGAGATTGCGTTGTGTTTTTTTAAAATTGAAAATCCGGATCGTAATGGACGACGATTATACACAGCGAAATAGAGAGCGTGTTGTCTTGCTGATTGTTTTTGTTGTGTGTTGTAATATGACGTCGTCTTCGTCTTCGTTTTGTGAGGGAACACATGCGCCGGCGACGGTCGACATTGCACTTATGTAGTGCAGTGAATTATTATTGCATCACCGAACATTGTTAGTTCGTGGTGATGTTGGTTGGATGGCGATGGTTTTACTATAAATGTTTTATAGTAATGGTTCGGTTATTGGATAGTGTTGGTTGGATAGATTGATATGTGATGGGGTTAGTGAACGCTTAATTCAAATAAGTTGGATTATATTTGAATTTCACTAATTATTTTGTTTGTGGCAGAATCGAATATCGGTGAGTCGAATATTCGAGCTGCTACAGCGCCAGTGTCGACTAAGTAGGTGAGTTTGTTGTGTCTATCGTACACAAACAAACGGGACGTATAGGTTGGTGTCAGGGGAGGTGTGATACTCTCAACCCGTGACTTTCCTAGTTTTTTGAATTGTCAATGTCCATTTTTGCGGCGGAATTTCAATTCGATTCGAGCTGCTACAATGCATTATGCACTGTCAGGGCGTTTATAACCTGCCTGTGTGGAACTTTCACCCACTAAAAACCTCCTCTGCTTTTTCAGACATCACTCCTTGCTGGAACCGCTCATCGCATTACTTCAGGGTGGTGTCTCGTATATCACCTCCATATAGGCTCCTACTTCTCAATCGCTTCGTTCCTTTTGCATCGTTCATCACCATCCGATGGTTTTCCTTTCATCTCTGATCTACCATCTCCGATATCTTCTTCCTCAGCTCCTTTTCCACATAACTTGCCACCATGTCCCAGTTCGACTTACTGCTGAGCATAGCCTTCACCATATTAGCCGCCGTTAAGTTGCCGATACCAATACCGGTCTTCCTCTCTAGCTGCTGTCTCTCTATCTTCCATTTATCCCATTTGGCAAATATGTCATCATCGAGGGTAGAATCCTCGTAGATGTAAGCTGGATCCTTCATATTCCCCACCTTGTGAAGGTATTCTTAGAAATACCCGTAACCAGTAAAAACTTGGGTGGGCACCAGAAAGGTGCCTATGGGCATCTCCATCCGCAGGATGCCACCGTATGAGATGTTCCACAAGTCTAGGATACAGCTAGGATAGATCCCTGAGCTACACCTCTCGTTATCTTTCTACTGCATGTGCCATGCGCAGTTTCAAACTGCAATATTATATTTTCTAGGTAGCTATGCATCATTCTTAATATATTGTCTGGCTTATGGAACAAATTTTTCAAAGCCGTGGCGTCGCTAGCAACACTATTCTCATAGAGGAATAGCTTCATTGTTGTGCCTTCTGAAAGGATTTTACCACTTCTTCTACGGCACCGATTGTACATCGACATTTTCTGAAGCCATACTGTATCTCTCTGATACATCTCTTGCCACCTAGATCCTGTAACCCAGTCCCCAGGGTACCGTATCGACGTCTATCTTTAGGTCCTCCCATTTACCACGTTTCTTTTTATTGATTTCCATTTTAAGGGTCTTTTCACCAGTCTATACATGCTCATGATCATAAACAGCCACATATCTTTCTCTACTTCTTGCTTTGGTCACGGATCTTGTGACGTACAGACAACGTTTTTTTGAAATTTGCTATCTCGTCGGACGACCAGTAGGCTGCAGTCTTTTTTCTTCGTTAGCCCGTTCTTTTGGGCATTGGTGCAACGCAAGCTTGCTGTACCAACCTTATTGTGGTACTTGTTACTTTTTCGGCGGAGCCGGTCTCTCGTTATACCGCGTCTTTTCCACTCTCAACGGTTGCCAATAGGGCTTTTGCACACATCTGTGCTCTCCGGTATGGCTTTTGCGTAGCCTGGTCTTCTGAACGGTGACACGCTGCCCTAGATTACCACTGTGAGTCGTGTTCTCGTCGTCATCTCAAGGATGTATCATCACCTTGCGTTTGTGGTGTCCATACTCCACTCTAGCGCCCGGGCCTTAAAGTACCCGGAAACGATAAAAACGCCCTCTATTTCCCGTATCATATTCTCCAATTTATCAATATTCCCCCGGAAATCGGAGGCCAACTCATTTGGAGTAATGTTGCAGCTCACATATGTAATGTGTCCACACAAATCCATTTCCAGCACCATGACTCTGGACTAGGCTCGGGTTTTGTGCCCAGATGGCAGCCACTCCAAGTTTATTGGAGTGGTATTCGCGATGTTCCTTGTTATTGTATGCTCACTGATTATTATCAAGTCTGCGCACTATAGTTAAAGTCTATTGAGCACCACTGACAACCGAAGTTTTCAATACCTCCCAAACATAGTTCACACAGTCAGACTGGCAATTAGCTTCCTGAATATTGCCGGTGACAAGATCCTGATGTCGTTTCTTTTGATCTTCATTTATCAGACCTTTACAGTCGAAACAGTCTGTTCCCAGACTTGTACGAAAACTTCCATTGTATAGCTTATAGCGAGGATGGATCCATGTTTTTTAATGTTTTTGTTTGTGAGGGAAGAATGTGCTTGCTATACTCTAAAGCCGTGAGCAATTGCAATGTACTTTATTCTCTCTTCATACAAGTCGGCCTGATTTCTGCCAGCTCTAGCATTAAATTCCCCAATTACCATTCTAACATTGTGTTCCGGTATAAATCCCATCAGATAGTCCAAGTCATTGTAAAATGAGTCTTTATCATGCGGCTGGCTAACTTCTGAGGGTGCGTGTCCACTAACTTTCGACAGGTTGGCTAACTTCATGCTCAAGCGAAATTTACATAATCGGAAATTTCCAAAGAAGAAATCCAGCTCCAAGAATCCCGAGGTCATTAAGACATTAAGCTTTGGAATTAAAAATTAAACTATTTGGAAACTTTCGAAATTTAGAAATTATAATATCAGGTTTTCCGATTTTGGTTTGGGGCTTGACAACTTTGTACTTTCACTGTGAACGCACCCTTCAACAAATAACATGACTGTAGTGTCCAAACATTCAGTAAAGATAACATTTTCATCATGGTGAAGTACACGAACGAACAACGTTTACAAATAATTAAAATTGACTACAAAAATTGTCACCGAATCGGTAACTGCAACTTCAAGAGCGTTAATTCCAATTTTTGGGCTAAACGGCTTCATCAACAAACAGAATATGCGCTATTGGTTATATGGAAACCGTCATTTGTTTCAAGAAACACCACTTCATTCACAAAAAATAAATGTATTGTGTGGTTTTGATGCTTGTGGTGTCATTGGACCGTTTTATTTTTCGTTGATGAAAATAGTCGTCACAATACAGTCAATGGAGATCGCTACAGAGACTGCGCTATGTTCCAACGGTATTTCTTCAGTCAATTGCATGAGCTAGACATGAGTTAGACAAACAGTGGGTCTAACAAAAGACTTATTGAAATCTAAATTCGATGAACGTGTTATATCCAGAACTGGTCCTGTCGATTAGTAGCGGCCTAGATCGTTTGATTTAACACCGCTAGACTTTTTTGTATTGGGCTACGTTAAATCATTGGTCTATGCCATCAAGCCGGCGTCGTTAGTGGAGCTCAGACCCAATATTGAACAAGAGTTTGAGGCCGTTTCCGTCGACATGTGTGGCCCAGTCATCGAAAATTCGGCTCGATGAATCTACACCTGTACACGTGGTGGACATATGAACAATGTCGAATTTCATACATAAATGTACTGATTGTACTTCAAGCCAATAATACTATTTTCGAGATAGTCGTATCTCAAATGGTTTGATTCATATTTAAAAAAAAAGTTTTATTGGAAAACCCTTCATTAAAATATATTAGCTTGGTTAACAAAATAGGGACATATTAAAACCTACGAATAAAAATGTCAGAAAATTTCGAGTTTGAAAATTTTGAAATAAAAATATAAGAAATTTAGAAATTTTCAAACTATTAAAATCTTAGCAGTGCCCGGATTGGCTAAGTTTAAATTATAGGAAATATGGAATAAACCATCAAATAAAAAAGTTAGAACAGTTGAACAACTATCTAGTTGAAGGTACAAAATTTTTGGATACTTTCCAAATTTAAAAATTAAGGAATTAAATTCTATAGAATAAATAGGATGTTAAGTTTGAAACTATTTTGAGTTTGTAAATTTTAGAATTAAAAATTTAAAACCTTTCGAAAATCTGGAAATTAAGACATACAATTTTAAAAGTATGTACTAAAACTTTTAAGAAGTGAGTAAACATTTAACACGTTTCGAATGTGTCTGAAGTTATCCCCGGATTTTATTCCAGGAAATAAAAATTTTGAATCAGGCAACAATTTTAACAATTTTATACCTCATGTAATCTTGTGTGAAGGTATCCCAGCCCAGGAATTTATTACAATTCCTTTAAATAAAATAATAAATTATTATAAATTAAAACTATGAATGAATAAGGTTCTCCTGAATATAGTCATATTCAAATTGATAAATATTTTTAAAAAAGTTTTACTTTCAATAGCAACATAAAACTTGATAGTCGTAACTGTAAACTTTTCTGGTTTACCGAAATTAAAATTATTCTGATCAAAGCTATATAGTTTTGAGCCTAAATGATGGCCGAAGCTCAGAATATTTTAACTCAATTTTTGTATTTGTCACAATGAATTAAGAACGCGACAATTAAGAGGATCAAAAGGAGATGAACAGAAAATTAAATTATCAAAACAAAGAGTGGAACAAGTGTTTGAAGAAATGGTAGAACTTGAAGATAAGACATTTTTAAATGCGTTTAAAACCTCCAACGTAAAATCCATGAAAGTGCTTAGAAAAGCTTGTTCGGAAATAGAAAATATAATTTAGAAAAGAAATGTAGATAAATCCTAATCTATTTCAAAGGTATTCGAGAAAGCCGTTTTATGTTATTTCCTTTAACGAGATGCAATTAAATATCCTTCGTAGCTTATTTAAAATGTGCTCCTACAAAAAAATTGGTCGCATATTTAGATATATTATTAGCATATGAGGAATAACTTTGGTTAACTTTAATGGTCTTTATTTGGTGACAATTTCATGTAAATATTAAAAATAACAACACATATTTTGCTCGTGAATAAATCGCAATGCTTTAGTAGGCAGCTTGCCTAATGCTAAATTAGCTCTGGTTCTAGGTTTAACCGTAGCAAAATAGTTCACCACGTGACCATTCCTTAGCCGTGATTTGTGACAGACCAAAACGGTAAGTTCGTCATATATTTATAGTTTCTTTTGATTGATTTTAATTACAAAACTATATTTATTTATTTTTTATTAGTTATAATATTTTATTTAAATATTAATTTATTAATTTTGTTTGAATTAGATTGACATAACAAAACAGTTTTAGAGATGATGATTATTTGGCAATTACTTGTTGTCGACTGGTTACAATTTTTATAAAATTTCATCTTTACAAGAATACAGTAATTCACACTAATACAATGTAAAACAAATGCAAATACAATAGAAATTACTAAACTTGATTACAATTATTACAAAAGGTATTTTACATTGTTGCCACCACAGTACTCCCCCACTAGACTGGTGTTACCTATATCTTAGAGGTATGACGACTCTTCTTCCAGTTTTAGTAGTAACGCCAGTTGATGGTTGATGTATAGCCGGTGGTGGTAAATTATGTTGTGCAGATGATGATGTCATATCAGTGTTACTTTTTTCTAAAGATGTTGAACTTGATGGTATATTTGTTTTATTCCAAACTATGGACGGTTCCTGTGGTACTGTAAGCAATGCCGGTTTAATACGATCAATTGAAACTTTCGTAGGCTTTTGTGATCGCAAAATCGTGAAATATTTTGAGTTTTTCTTGAGCACTTTAAATGGCCCTTCATATGGTTGAGATAGGGCCGGTCGCAATGCGTCTACACGTACAAAAACATGCGTACTATCCCATATATCTTTATGGATAAATACATTTTTTTTCGTGTTATGATTTGACGCTGGAACTGGTTGTAATTGCTGCATTGCACGTCGAAATCCATCCACAAATTCGGATTGCAAAATATTTTTACTTGATATAAATAATTCACCTGGTAATCTCAATGTTGTACCATATACCAATTCTGCTGGTGTTGCTTCAATGTCCTCTTTGTAAATTGATCGGAGTCCTAGTAAAATGGTTGGTAATAATTCTGACCATTTTGGTGATTGATGGCACATTATTGATGATTTAAGACTGCGATGCCATCTCTCAATCATTCCGTTGGCTTGTGGATGGTAGCTCGTAGTTTTTAAATGATTGATGCCAAGTAGGCGAGATAGTTCTTGAAACAATGTAGATTCAAATTGTCTGCCTAAATCTGATGTTATTCGAAGCGGTGTACCATAACGTGAAATCCATCCAGAAATTAAATTTTTGGCTACTGTCTCAGCTGTTTGGTCTGCGATTGGTATTGCTTCCGGCCATCTAGTGAATCTGTCGATTATCGTCAAACAGTAACGGTAATCATTTGATGGCGGTAGAGGACCAATCACATCGATGTTTATATGCTCGAATCGCTGGTTTGGTTGGATTGTCGTTAGTATTTTTGAATGGTTGTGCCTATGAATTTTCGATCGTTGACACTGGAGACATGACTTTACAAATTGTGCACATTCTCTGTTTATGCCAGGCCATACGAATTTTTGAGTAATAAGCCTGGTAGTTGCTTTAATGCCTGGATGAGCTAGATCGTGCAATTTTTTTTATAGTTATTGATCGAAATGGTTTTGTGATGAAAGGACGAATTAATCCGTTGACAATATCGCAATATATTTTTGCTGATGTTCCAGGAATAGCAAGCTTCTGAAGTTTTAATGAATATTTTCCGCTATTTTGCAATATGAATTTTAACTCTTCGTCTTGTTGCTGGTGTTGAGCAATCTCTTCAAAATTGATGGAAAATTTCTCGATTGAGTCGACTCGTGATAGTAAATCGGCTGTTATATTCTCTTTACCAGCAATATGGCGTATATCGGTTGTGTATTGGCTGATAAAGTCAAGTTGACGAATTTGACGTGGTGCTGGTTTATCCAATTTTTGCTTAAATGCATAGATCAATGGTTTGTGATCGGTGAGAATATAAAATTGCCTGCCTTCAATCATATTTTGGAAATATTTAACTGCTTGATACATTGCGGTCAATTCACGGTCGTATGTGCTATATTTTCGCTGTGTGTCAGTGAATTTTTTTGAATAAAATCCGAGTGGTAGTGTTTCTCGATTAATGGACTGATAAAGTACTGCACCCATTGCAAAATCCGATGCATCGACGCAAAGCGATAATTCGGCATCTTTTGCTTGATATGCTAATAAGGTGTTTTCGGCTAAATCCAGTTTGCACTGTTTGAAGTAACTAATTGTTTCGTCGTTCCACTCGATTTTTGTGTTATCATTTTTTTATTGCCTTTGATGAGTTTTTGCAAATGCATTTGATTATTAACTGCATTCGGTATAAATCGTCGATAAAAGTTTATCATTGCTAGAAATCGCTTGAGTTCCTTAGCTACTTCCGGAATTTTAAAATTGTTAATAACACTAACTTTCTCTAGTAGTGGCTTAACACCCGATGGTGTTACAAGATAACCAAGAAATTATTTTTCTGGTTTTGCAATCTCGCATTTTGCAAGATTTATACATAGACCGAATTCACGTAACCGTTCAAATATTAAACGAATGTGTTCCTCATGTTGATTGATGTCCGTTGATGCAATTAATAGGTCATCTATATAAGGAAACACAAATTCGTATCCCCTCAGCACGTGATGAATATGACGTTGAAAGGTCTGTGCGGCATTACATAAACCAAACGTCATATAATTGAATTCATATAGTCCGAATGGTGTTATTATGGCCGTTTTGGGTATATCGGATTCCTCAATTGGTATTTGATGAAATGCCTTTTGTAAATCAATTTTAGAAAAAATGTTTTTGCCATGTAGTAAATAAGTAAAATCTTTCAAAAATGGCAACGGATATCGATCAGGTGTAGTTTTTGAGTTTAATGCTCTATAATCTCCACATGGTCTCCATGAACCATCTGGCTTTTTAACCATATGTAACGGGCTGGACCACTTACTTTTGGATGCTTTACAAACTCCAATTTTCCTCAGATATTCGAATTCTGATCGAGCGGCTTCTAATTTTTCGGGTGATAGGCGTCTGGCTTTCGCATAAACTGGTGGTCCAACTGTCTCGATGTGATGGGTTACATTTGTTGTTGTTTTTGTCTTGTTGACACTAAGTTGTGTGATATCCTTGTATTCGTGCAGCAAACCTGCAAATGTATGATCGGTATTATAAGTTTTAATTATACTAATACCTAAGTTAGACACTGAAGTTCCACAAGATTCGAGGCGAGTTTTATTGTCAATTAACATATTTCGTTTTACATCTATTAAAAGATCGTAATATGCTAAAAAATCAGAACCAATGATAGGTGAATTAACATCTGCAATAACGAATGTCCATTCAAAACATCTGCGAAGTCCTAGATTTATTTTAGCATGCTTTGTTCCAAATGTTTTGATCGGAGTTCCATTGGCTGCAAATAAACAAACATTTAGTTTTAGTTCTGGACGATCGGTTGATGAAGACGGAAGAACGGATATGTCTGCTCCACTATCTATTAAAAATTGCTTGTTGAGCGATGGTTCCAAGATATATAGTCGATTTATTTGATAATTATTCTCGCATGATGTTATTGTTTGTAGATTGATGATTGCTTGTGTTGCGATCGATGTTTCGTTTTTGGTTGATTGATGATTTAGCTCATTTGATGGTTTTTGCTGGAGTCCAGTTTCAATGATTTGATTGTTGATGTCTGAAACTGGCGATGTGCTTTCTATAGGTTTTTTGAATTTGTAGGATTATTGTCACATGGCCTTGAATTAAAATTACACGGTTCAATACATTTTTTTGCTCCTACGCCATATTCTCGGTGATACCAACACGTAGTCGATCTTTTTGGTCTATTTGGAGTTCTATCTCGTTTTGGTAAGCCTTGGTATCGACTTCGAGATGATGAACGAGGTTGAAATCGTGCTTGTTGTAATTGTTTTGATAATTCATCAACGCGTTTTTCTAATGTAGCTATGGTTGTACTATGATCCGATGAAGTTGCTTGTTGATTATTTGTACTGCCTGATCCATATTCATATTCTGTAGCTTGAATGCTACTGAAATCCAATTGTTCAAGTACCGCATCAGCAACGGCTGCTAATTCGCTTAACGATCCTTTTGCTGCAGCAACAATCGATCTGGCTTGCACTGGTAAACGGTTCATCCATAATGTTTTAAGTAGATCATCGCCAATATTTGGTTTCAATTTCCTCAAATCATTAAGTAGGTGTGATGGCTTACGGTCACCTAACTGTAGACCGGATACTAATTTCTGAATTCTCTTTTGCTCGGAATCAGAAAAGTTTTTGATAATTGCAAGCTTAATATTTTCAAATTTATTTGCATCTGGTGGATTGTGTACCGCATCATGAATTTGTGTCAATAATCTATTGTCGACCGTCGCAACTATGGTGTTGAATTTATTTAAATCCGATCTGATTGATTGTATTGAGAACCACGATTCCAATTGAAGAAAATATGTCTCAATATTTTCATAGTTAATTCGTGGAATCGGCACTCTAGAATATATTGGATTCAATTCATTACCCGATTTTTCCTCATTAGCACTCGTATTTGATGTATTGCTTTCATCTGCTTTTCCATTTGTCATTGTGTTTGAGTGTACACGTTATGTTGCAAAATGTTGACGCTGTGCTTGGTTTATAATAGTCGTGTGTTTGTACCGTTAAATTGAGTACTTCAAGTTAATGTTAATTTATTGGCAAATATGTTTTCGATATCAATGACACGTGTGTATACGCACACGAATTATAATTTATTAATAATCAATCTATAGTTTCAATTTAATTTGACACAAATATAACACGATTTTGTCACATTGACTGTGTATTTTAAACTGTTATGTACTCGTATGTTATAAATTGTTAATTGTTATGTATTACAGTTCGGTAAATCACGTCGGGGCCACCATTTATAGTTTCTTTTGATTGATTTTAATTACAAAACTATATTTATTTATTTTTTATTAGTTATAATATTTTATTTAAATATTAATTTATTAATTTTGTTTGAATTAGATTGACATAACAAAACAGTTTTAGAGATGATGATTATTTGGCAATTACTTGTTGTCGACTGGTTACAATTTTTATAAAATTTCATCTTTACAAGAATACAGTAATTCACACTAATACAATGTAAAACAAATGCGAATACAATAGAAATTACTAAACTTGATTACAATTATTACAAATGGTATTTTACATTGTTGCCACCACATATTTCTTCATTAGAATTTCAAGCAATTGTGAATTATAATACGAATTGATAGAGCTAGTATCGGAAATACTTTTGAACTGATAAGATGGATTCTGTATATGTATAGATATTCTTAATTGCCGTACTTCACTACTAAAAATGTCACATTTCACGGTTTCATTATCTTTAAAGAATGATTCATCATATATTTAAATAGTACTTGGTACTGTGCTCTTGATTATTGCTTTCAATGCATTTAATGTATCTGAACTAAGATATTTTGATTTTAATACTATTGAAAAAACATTTCAAATTTTTTTTATGGTTTCCTAATCATTTATTAAAAATAGTGATGCAAATATTTCCTTTAAGAGTTTGGAATTCTTATCAAATTTAACAAATGATTTATTAAAATCGTTAGCAATATTGTGCATCAAATGTGAAACATTTATAGTAACAGAAATGTAATATTTAAATATTTAACAATTTCCATATTATTAAATATTTCTAAAACTGAATTAATATCAGCAAAACTTCCAACAGCAACAATAGTGCCAAACACTGGCCATAGTTTTAATTTGTGCTCAATTTCAGTTCGGTATGATCTAAGCTACCCACCAATCGTCTCCCTACTATGACTCTTACTAATAATATCAGTCAATGGAAATGGATCTGCGGGATCTAATTCATCCACTTGCACTGGTACTATTAATGCGTAATATAATATACTTGGCATATTATGTCTTGGAGATCTGACCAAACCACTCGTTGCATCTAAATATGCGACCAATTTTTTGGTAGCACACTTTAATAAGCTACGAAGCATATTTAATTGCATTTCGTTAAAGGAACAAATAGGACCAATACAAAAATTGAGTTAAAATATTTTCAGCCTCGGCCATCTTTTAGGCACATTGCCACTGTACGATTTTCAAAAAAAATTCTTGAAGTAAGCCGTTGATATGTCCATCTCAAAACTATATAGCTTTGATCAGAATAATTTTAATTTTGGTAAACCAGAAAAGTTTACAGTTTCGACTACCAAGTTTTATGTTGCTATTGAAAGTAAAATTTTTTTTAAAGCAATTTGAATATAACTATATTCAGGAGAACCTTTTTCTTTAGTTTTAATTTATTATTTTATTTAAAGGAATTGTAATAAATTCCTGGGCTGGGATAACTTCACACAACATTACATGAGGTATAAAATTGTTAGAGCTGCCTGATTCAAAAATTTTATTTCCTGGGATAAAATCCGGTGATAACTTCACATACATACGTTTCGAATACAAAATTTAGGACAGTAATACTATCAGATTTAAAATTAAAATTGGGCGGATAAATTAAAGCCGTGACATAAATGTAATATCTGGACTTACATATATTTACACATTGAAAACGCCCCACCGTAATTGTTTGGTTATCACTAGGAATCGAACCCAGGATCCCTGAATACCAACGCTAAGAGTTATTTAAAGTTAAAATTTACAAATTTTGGTAATCACAATACTATCACAATAAATTATGGAATTAAGTTATGTATTTACATTTTCGGTTTGAAGATTTTGCAGTAGTTTGCTATATTTTTAAAGGATATTTTTTAGAAACTTGCAAAATTAGTGAATTAAAGAATTACAATATTAGGAGCTTAAACTTAAACACTATAACTATTAATTCGATTTGGCTAAGATTTGTGACAGTTATTCTATAAAATCTGCACTATAACTTGGCCATTATATCATTTACATAGCGCCCCTGTGGAAGTGAACGGAACATCTTTACTTAAACACTTTAAGTACACTAATTAATATAAGGTAAGAGCCGCATCGTAATTTATTTATTGTCGATTTAGTTATCTATTTAGTTTAAACTTGGCATGGACATGCTATCAACCTTCTTATTTAGTGAATTTAGAAAATGCATTTTTTGGCGTTTTCGAGAATTTAAGTTTAATTTTTAAAACTATAAACGGAATTCGTCGTCTATTTGCCTAGGCCGTCATTTGCTTATAAGTGTGGACTATAATTTTCTTCGTGGAATTGTTGCTGGCACATTAAGGGACTAAATTTCATGATTAGTCAGCAGTTTTTGCCGAAAGTTGGTTTAACTAAGTTAGCTAATTACGAGTAAACTTCAATCTTATTTTTATTTGGCAAAATGTCATTTAGAAGGGCTCACTTTAACAATTCCAAAATAATTTTTAACAATATTTTAGGTTTTATCGGATAATACGAAAAAAGTTCACAATCACAGTGACCAGCTGTCCTCTTTATCTATATTAATCGATTCTATATCCTGTTAAAGAAGTAAAAGATAAAGATGAATTTGAAAAATTTCTATAGACAACCAAGAGAAATCGAAACGATTTTGATTGACACCGTGGGCTATTATTATTATTATTAAAATTGGCCGGAACCCACGAGGATTCCGCACTCAATGCCACAAAGGCCCATGGTGCAAACCCAGGATTCTATCCCAATTCGCAAACGCGCACTGCTGCCTTCGCAAACTGAACAAGTTTAGACCAAGGCAGAGAGGACAACTGATCTAAATTCAAAGACCTAAAGTTGAATACCCGAACTCGTATAGAACTGAACGCAGGACAACTGCACACGAAGTGGAGGGAATCGTCATCCTCCTCAAGGCAGTCCTCGCAAATAACATCATGAGCTAAACGCATACGATGTATATGATCTTTAAAACGGCCATGTCACGTAAGAATCCCTACCAAGACTCTTAACTGGCTCTTTTTTAAAGATAAAGCATACTTCGTGGACCTCAAATTGGGCTCCCCAATGAATTACTTCACCTTACGACAGCCAAAAGTCACAAGCTACTGAGACGTTAAGTCTTTCAAAGCGTAATCTTTAATAACTTTCTTCCCGTAGTTGAAAGATATAGGAGTAGCTGGTTCAGGACCAATTAAAATTGATTGGGAGCCAGCTTTGGCTAAACAATCCGCGATCTCATTGCCTATGATGTCACAATGAGCCGGTACCCACATGACCGTAACTTTATTGTTAGAACAAAGAAGGTTCATGAATTGTTTGCATTCCTTGACGAGTTTAGAAACAGTCAAGGGATTTCTTAAAGAGTTAAGTACAGGTTTACTATCCGTACACAGTAGAATACTCTTGTTTTTAACAGCAAAATTCGAAGCCTCAATAACACTACGTGTCAGCGCTATTACGCTCTCGAGGGATAAGCCACCGAGAAAAATTTGAGAAATGGAATTCGAGTAGTAGTCTGTCGTTAACCATATCGATTTCTGATAAACTTGAAGAATAATTACTAAAAATTTGTCGATGTCCCACGATAGAACCGAAGAGATTCCATACCCCAATGCACCTCAGACGATAAGCTGCAGAACAGGCTGTTCATAGAATAAAGGTGCGTAACTGAGGGAAGGAAACAATGGATTCCATAGCGAGAAGTGGAGTCGAGGACATAGCCCCGTTATGGCTCTGCAAGCAAGATTCTGTAGACATTAAGCTTGGCTACAGAAGCCCTCAGGTTAACTACTGGCCACCACACAATAGAGGCATACGATAGTAGCGGTAGGACCAGTGATTTATAGATAAAAGAAAGTATCCTAGGGCTTAAGCCCCAGGATTTCTCAAAGGATTTTCTACATTGCCAAAAAATGGCAGTAGCTTTTTGAAGCTTGTGGTCCAGGTGATTCTTCCAGGAAAGTTTACTATCCAGGATAATACCAAGGCGCTTGACGTTGTCACATTTTGTGATCGTTCTCCCATAAAGGGAGGGAACAGAAAATTCAAGAGTATTCCTCTTCTTTGTAAAGACAATTAAATCAGTTTTAGAAGGGTTGACGTGAAGACTCTTCTCAACACACCATGCCTCCACAATAGTTATAAAGCATGTTGAGTTAGGTCGGATAAAACACTGAGATGTTTGCCTGAGACTGTCAGAACAAGATCATCAGCGTAGCTCTGAGCAATGTAGCCTTAGTAGAAGATTGCTTCACAAGCAATTCGTCAATGACCAAAAGCCACAGCAGAGGTGAGAGCACACCTCCCTGAGAACAGCCTTTGGTGACCTTAACAGAAACTAACACACCATCCAGCTCCGCCTCCATAGTGCGAGACTAAAGCATTGATTCAATCCATAGGATAATGGTGCGATCAATACCAAAATTGGTACAGGCAGTAGTGATCGTAGCAAACGAAGTGCTATCGAAAGCTCCCGCAATATCCAGGAAAGTACCCACGAGAAACTCCTTATTATAAAAGGATTTTTCAATCCTGATTATAAGTTCATGTAGGGCGGTTTCACAGGACTTACCGATTCTATAAGCATGCTGCTTGTTACTGAGTGGGAATGTGATTAGAAAATGATCTCTAATGAATCTATCGACAATTCTTTCCAGAGCTTTAAGAAAAGTTGAGGATAGACTAATAGGCCGAAAGGACTTAGGATCCATATAATCGGACTTACCAGCTTTCGGGATAAAAACAACTCTACTTCTACTCCAAGAATTTGGAACAGTGCTAAAAGCAATGCACGCTTGAAAAAGATGGAGCAAATGATCCTGAATTTGAGGAAAACCCCGCTGTAGTTCAACAGGAAAGATACCATCAGGACCGCCAGCCTTATAAGATGCAAAGGAAAATAGGCTCCAACGCAAGACATCATGATTGATCAGCTTGTGAGCCAAACTCCAATCGGGACTCGCAACAGACGTCCTAGTGAGTTGACGATAACACAACCAGGAAAATGAGCCGAAAGGAGCAGCTCACCAATTTCCTTGTTGGAGTAGGTAAGCTGTCCGTCCGGTAGACGAAGAGAATCCAGTTTACACGTACTGTTCTTAGCTAAAGCTTTATTGAGTCCAGCGAAAGCAGAAAGACTGTTGATTTCCTCGCAGAAGTTCAACCACGCGGCTTTTTGAGCGGATCTTAGACTTTTTTTATATTCCTTTTGAACTAACAAGAAGTTATCCCAGTCAATCTGTTGCTTAGACTTTTTTGCTTTGTTCTTCAGTTTCCTAGTAGATTTCCTTAATTTCTTAAGGTCAGAGTTCCAAAAAGGTTTGTTCCGAATCTTTTGATTAGTGATAAGAGGACATGATTTTTCAAAGGATATCGTAATTGCCAATGCAAGTGACGATGCTTGATCCTCAATGTCCTTCCTCGACCGAATAACCCTCGGTGGCGCAAGTAAAGAACCTAGCTCGAGAGAGAAAAGACCCCAATCGGTTAATTTCCGATTGCGGTAAGGTTTAAGAGGTGGTCGTTTAAGGTTGATATTAAACGAAATACACCTGTGATCAGAGGAGAGGATGTCATCCGTCACTCTCCAGTCTAAAATTAAATCAATAATGGACATGGAGCATAAACTAATCACCTCCTGCCGGATACAGTTGACAAAAGTAGGCTCACTTCCAGTATTGAGAATCTCAAGCTCAGAGGAGCTTATATAATTAAACAGCGAAGAACCCCTGTGATTAATGTTCGTACTACCCCAGATCGAGTGATGAGCATTAGCATCACAACCGATCACCAAAGGGGTACGCTTGTTCTTACACCATGTCACAAGATTAGTGAGTTCCTCAGAGGGAGGAGGTGAAGAAGAGTCATACGGCAAATAAACTGAGGCGATGGCCAGTTTAATGCAGGAATTAGCGGATACCAGAGTAATAAGAACAACCGTAATATCGGCCGAGCTATACACTCATGAATAAGAACTGCATTGATTTTATTGCCAATAAAAATGCACGCTCGAGTTTTATTGACAGAATTCATACAGAAGATTCTGCCATTAAATAAGTTCAATCCAGAGACAACATTATCAAGAAGATATGGTTCCTGGATTAGACAAATATCTGTATGTATTGCAGAAAGCAACTTCCTTAACTCAAAAGAAGCAGACTTACTGTGTTGTAAGTTGATCTGTTTTACTCTAAGGATGGACGACATTGTAGAGTCGGGCAAAAAAAAGAATAAAAGTTCCCTACGGACCAGAGATAATCTTGAAAGAGATCCTCTCCAGAACGTACTGCAACAACAAACCGGAACCAGATATACTCTCGAAGGATTTCTGGTCAACCCGAAAAACAATCGATTGGCGATTTTACTCACGTTTGCATCGAACAACCTTCCATCCTTCACTTGCAATAGCTGGATTCATCAGCTTGATGTTAGTGGTTACTACACATGGATCCTCACGCGGACCAGGAATCCAAGTTAGTAAAAGAAAGATAGTTGACAACCACTCCAAACATCTTTCATTTTGGAGATTGTCTCACAAAACCACTTGTACGTCTCGTCATTGTTGCACCTGCAAATGAAGACACCATCTGAAAGATAGCACCCAAGCATCTGCGGTACAAACCCTGACGATTTAGCCGAGTCAAGAACTCGACGACTAAGTTCGAGCCGGAAAACACCCAATTTCTTCTCATCAAGAGAGATATCTGGATTGTTCTCCCGAACCCAGAACTTTTTAATCGCAGATTCCGCGACGGTCTGCGCATACGAGCGAGGCTTTTTACCGTCGCCATTTCTGGAGTGGTACCGGTTATGGTACGCACTCGTTTGGGAGTGCCAGCGGAAGTGCTGGGCTGCTCCGTGATTGTGCCTAGTGCAAGGCCAGACAGTCTTTTTTGCAAACGCTGTCGACGACGTTTGCCTAGACGTCTAGCTGTAGTGCGATGGCTCACAACTTACAGAATTAAAAAGTGCAGGATTGGATTTTTGGATAGCTTCGAGAAAGTGGAAAAATTCAACAGAAGTACAAGTTTTAACAAACTTGAGGCCATTTCACATTATCCCGAGATAACACATAGGAAGCAGCTCTGTTGGTCACAGCATTACCACAGATTCAAGTAAGCATGAAACGCCTGTTTTCTGCATTGCGAGTAATTAAATCATATCTAACAGCAATAATAAAGCCAGATTTACTCGAGGGTATATTGATTTTAAGAACAACTTCGTAATCCAAATTGTGGTCTGGTATACAACTTTTCCTTTCAGTTATTGGTAGGAGTCTTTGCAGCAGTATCTTTTCAAATACTTTAGACATTACTGGCAATGGTGATGTATGACTTTGCTTCCTGCGGAGGTTTTCCTGGTTTCAGAATCATAATGACTTCAGCCACTTCCATAATTGCCTTTTTCGGTAGTTCTTTTAATACCTCTCTTGTTATCAAATCCTACTTTTCAGATTATAGCTGACCTCGATATCGAACGTTTCTGCTCGTTGGCAATGAATACTCTTCAGGTGTCATAAGCAAACCTATCGGCTGTTTCTTTATCTCTTCCAGCCCAGTTTCGATCTATCATTTTAATTGGAGCATGTTAGATTTTTGTTGTCTTCCTTAAGGAATGTTCAGTTATGCTGTTCAGTTGACCTTTTCCTTGGCAACAAGTTGGTTATGTACTGGGAGTAGTTATGTCCTTGAATTAGTTCTAGCTTTGATTGCTTGTGTACTTTCCCATTCTGCTTGTAGAATTTCTTTAATTCATTTTTCAGTCTCTGCATTCAGTTCTTCGTTGTTTTCCAGTGGACTGACGAGTCGTCAGTGGTATTTTGCTATTTAAAAGAATCTTAAAATAGTCCTAATCCGTGAAGTTATTTCTTAGAGTGGGAATTTTTTCCTTGTTCTATAGTGTTTTCACTAACTATCAAGACAATGGATAAGTGGTCGCTGTGTCATTTCGTATCTTTCTGCTACTGTCATGTTGTGCTTTTAAATACTCTTCGTTACAAAGAAATCTATTTAATGTGGTATTTTAGTTATAGTTCCGACGTATGTTGGTTTCCCTGAGGATAGCGTTTCGCAGTAGCTGTCTATAATTGCATTCAACAACTCTTTTTCTTTAGTTGTTGTTAGTCTCGATCTCCAGTAAGTGTTCTTAGCGTGAAAACCACCTCCTGCTATAAACCTATTTCTCATATGATTAAAAAATTGTATGTATTAGTTGAAAGGGTGTCTTGGCGAGCTATACAAACCTGTAACGGCATACGGCATACCTGTAACGTTTCGAAATGTTTGATATTTTCTCTCACGATGACTGTGACTGTGCACTTCCGTCGTTAGCTATGTTACTGTGATGTGTATAGTGTAGTCTAAACTTTGTACTTTCTAAATTTGATAAAGGATTCTCAGGTAAAGTGGGTTTCTGATGTAAGACAAATATTTATATTTTGCTTATCTAGAACCATCTGCAGCTCCCGTTGATGTTGCTGTAGTGCATTGGTATTCCAGCATAATATTCTAAGATACTTACCCATTTCTTTGTTTAGGGATAGCTGCCTTACAGCTATACTCAAATCGTATAGTAACCGCCCATCAAACGAGTTGAGTCTATTTAATATCATTTGAAGCGTTTGGTTGATTATGTGCTTATTCTTGAATGACAGTGAAATTCATACTAAAAAAAATAACAAAAAATTACACTGTTAAATTTGGCAATTTTTCCAATTGGAATTTTATTTATACGAAAATTTAAATTTGAAGTGTTTTGTAAATTGTATGCTGCCGATTCTAGTAATAATTACATTCTCTCGAGTATATATTCGAAAAGTTTAGAACAACTGCGACCTTTTCGTCCATAGAAATTAAATTTGATTAATCGGTTAGATTTTCACGGAATTTTGAAGTTTCGTGATTTTAAACCAATTTTAACATTTTTACTGCCTATCATAGAGATGTCCACGGCAACTCATGTATATTTCCGGATAGTTTAGACCACCTAGGATATTTGTGGTCAATCAGATTAAATTCTAATTAACTTTTCTATTTGTTAATGGAATTAAAAATTTCTTGGTTTTGATTAATTTTTAAAATTTTGTACCGCCGATCCTAGAGATGTCCACGGGTATTGGCATATCTTTCCAGATATTTTAGGCTATTCCGAATCTGTATGATCAACAAAATTAAATTCTGATGAACTTTACTATTTATTTTTCATCATTTAGAAGTTTCGTAAACGATTTCATTTTAAACGATTTTTAATAATTTGTACCGCCGATCCTAGAGATGTCCACTGGTATTGGCATATATTTCCAGATATATTAGGCTATTCTGAATCTGTATGATCAAAAAAATTGAATTCTGATGAACTTTACTATTTATTTTACCTCATTTAGAATTTCAGTGATTTGAATAACTTTTATTATTTTTCTCTATTGGATTTTTTGTTATTTTTCCCAATTGGATTTTTTATTATTTTTCCAATTGGAATGCTTAAATAGGCGATAAAATCTGTACATTTAAATAATAAAATAACCAAAATTGTAGAGATGTGTACAGGTTCTTGCTTAGGTTTTCGAATAGCTTAGACCAACTAGTATCTTATTGTGGTCAAGTTGACTTAATTCTGATGGACTTTGCTATTTTTCATAGTAAATAATCATTTACGATATATATATATATATATATATATATATATATATATATATGGCCGCTGTGGTCGGGCGGCATCCACATGTCTCGTAAATCAAAATTCCACAAACATGTTTCCGAAGAATACCACCACAGTATCCTTTGCTTGTCGTAGGAGGCGACTAAACGGTTGTTCTACAGTGGAGATGACCTCGGAAATCTTGGAGCTGGATTTCTTCTTGGGCCGCAGGTAAAGAACGCTGTTTTGGATTTCCAAGCAGTCAATAACCGATTGTGTAAGCTTCGATTGCGCATAAAGTTAGCCAATCTATCGATAATTTGTGTACATGCGCCTACAGAAGTCAGCCAGCCCCAAGATAAAGACTCATTTGACAATGACTTGGACGATCTGATGCGGGATCTATACCCGAACACGATGTTAGAATGGTAAATGGGGACTTTAATGCTAGAATTGGCAGAAATCAGACCGACTTGTGTGAAAACATAGGTCCGTACTCCCGACACGAAATTGCAACTGATAATGGTGAGAGAATGATGTACTTTGCGGTTGCTCATGATCTTAGAGTAGCAAGCACATTCTTCCCTCACAAACACATACATTTAGAGACATGGACACATCCTCGCGGAACTTCACGCAGCTAAATTGTCCATGTGTTAATTTCTAAAGGACGGGCTCGAGTTGTGCAGGATGTGAGAACTTATCGGTCAGCAACCAAAAACGTAGGTAGCGATCATCATTTGGTCGCTGCAAAGCTACGATGGAAGTTTTCGTACAAGTCTGGGAACACAGCGAAACGCATGGTACGTTTCGACTGTGAAGGTCTGATAAATAAAGATCAAAAGAAACGATATCAGGATCTTGTCAGCGACAACATTAATGAAGCTAATTACCAGTCTGACTGCGTGAACTCTGTCTGGGAGGTCCTGAAAACTTCGGTTGTCAGTGCTGCTCAACAGACTTTAGGTATAGTGAAAGTCAGACCCAAGTATGATTGGTATGATGACGAGTGTCGTCTTGTAGTTGAGCAACAAAATATAGCCCATAATGAAGTGCAACAACGTCTCACAATCGCGAGGAAAAACAAGGCTGCTCTTGCAAGAAGGGCAGCTAAGCGGATTTGTAGACGGAAGAAGCGAGAATGGTGGAAGGCCGAGGTTTTGAAAGTACAACAACTCAGCAATGATCGCAGTTCGCGTAATTTCTTTAAAGGAACTACTGGACTGCACCATAATTTCAGGCCTACGCCAACCGCCTTTCGGGACCGGGATGGAAACCTCTGTGTGAACATCGACGCAGTACTAGACAATCAAGTATATTTTAATTGTTGCAGAAGAAAATAGAGAAAATCAGTAATCACAAACTAAATTTCAAAAATCCTGTAATCCACTCAAATATAACAGGCAAATTATACAGTTCTATATCTCCAATTAACATTAATTTGCAAATCAAATGTTTCTGAATATATGCATCAAATTTAAGGTTGCAATGTGATAAAAATGTCAAAATTAATGTCGAAAATTTAAAAATTTGAAAATTCACTATTATGTGACTAACTGTATACTAACAAGTTATTATATACAAAAGAAAATCGAAAATTATAGATTAAGGGTAAATTATGCTATTAGTACTGTTAAATATATCACATAGTAGTTTTTCAATTTGATGTAAATTTGAATAATTCAGTACTCGAAAATGCGTCATACAAAAATTCTGACCACAGGCATGCAAAATGTCAAGGGGTTGTTCTTCAACCTGGAATCAAAACTAGCCTTGACATTTTAAAGATTAAGGCCAACCTGAACTTTTGGAACTTTCACATTATTTCCCATAGTAAATTTTTCAATTTGATTTAAATTTGAATAATTCAGTACTCGAAAATGTGACATAGAAAAATTCTGATCACAGGATGTCATTTAATCCCATAGTAGTTTTTCACTTTGAGTTATATTTGATAAATGATATTATACTATGATTATAACAATATTTTAATTTTAATTTAAATTTAAAATACATATTAAGAAATATTTTGATTTTTTTTTGATTTCATGATATGTTAATTGTTATCTAATACACATTTCATTGTTTTAGTACAAAAAACAAATTATCCAAGATACAAACCACTAGGGTCAGTGTCATTTTCGTGCTAACTTCCAACCGGTATTTTATCGCCTGTAGGTGCGTTTTTTTATTAACAGAACTTCAAGTTCTATAAGAACATCGGGAATTATACTGGGAAATTTTTTTTAGTTTAACCAATATATTTAATTTAAGTTCTATTTATTTGAAAAAATTTCCACTTCTAACTATATTTTTTGACGTCTATTGTGAAGTAATACAGGTATTAAGCATAAAACACTGAAAAATATTTGTTTAAAATATTTCCTTTTAAAATTTCCCTTTTTTTCGAGTTCGTGTACTATGAATTTATCGCGAACTTGTAAAAACCAATGTTTTATCCAGAACATTCAAAAATAAAGTTAAATTTTATTTTATTTCGATAATAGTGAATTAAAATGTGTAGTTTAACATTAAATGTATCTTATTTATTGTTAAAAAATTAAATTCATTTGGATTTTACTGAAAAAATGAGAAAGTTCTTATTCAGAACTTCATTCCAATAAGAAAATTTTTGAATTAAAAAAAATGACTTATTTAAGCATTTCAATTGGAAAAAATAATAAAAAATCCAATTGGGAAAAATAACAAAAAATCCAATAGAGAAAAATTATAAAAGTTATTCAAATCACTGAAATTCTAAATGATGTAAAATAAATAGTAAAGTTCATCAGAATTTAATTTTTTTGATCATACAGATTCGGAATAGCCTAAAATATCTGGAAATATATGCCAATACCCGTGGACATCTCTAGGATCGGCGGTACAAATTATTAAAAATCGTTTAAATTGAAATCGTTTACGAAACTTCTAAATGATGTAAAATAAATAGTAAAGTTCATCAGAATTTAATTTTGTTGATCATACAGATTCGGAATAGCCTAAAATATCTGGAAATATATGCCAATACCCGTGGACATCTCTAGGATCGGCGGTACAAATTATTAAAAATCGTTTAAAATGAAATCGTTTACGAAACTTCTAAATGATGTAAAATAAATAGTAAAGTTCATCAGAATTTAATTTTGTTGATCATACAGATTCGGAATAGCCTAAAATATCTGGAAATATATGCCAATACCCGTGGACATCTCTAGGATCGGCGGTACAAATTATTAAAAATCGTATAAAATGAAGTCGATTACGAAACTTCTAAATGATGTAAAATAAATAGTAAAGTTCATCAGAATTTAATTTTGTTGATCAAACAGTTTCAGAATAGCCTAAAATATCTGGAAATATATGCCAATACCCGTGGACATCTCTAGGATCGGCGGTACAAATTATTAAAAATCGTTTAAAATTAAATCGTTTACGAAACTTCTAAATGATGTAAAATAAATAGTAAAGTTCATCAGAATTTAATTTTGTTGATCAAACAGATTCAGAATAGCCTAAAATATCTGGAAATATATGCCAATACCCGTGGACATCTCTAGGATCGGCGGTACAAATTATTAAAAATCGTTTAAAATTAAATCGTTTACGAAACTTCTAAATGATGTAAAATAAATAGTAAAGTTCATCAGAATTTAATTTTGTTGATCAAACAGATTTGGAATAGCCTAAAATATCTGGAAATATATGCCAATACCCGTGGACGTCTCTAGGATCGGCGGTACAAATTATTAAAAATCGTTTAAAATTAAATCGTTTACGAAACTTCTAAATGATGTAAAATAAATAGTAAAGTTCATCAGAATTTAATTTTGTTGATCATAGAGATTCGGAATAGCCTAAAATATCTGGAAATATATGCCAATACCCGTGGACATCTCTAGGATCGGCGGTACAAATTATTAAAAATCGTATAAAATGAAGTCGATTACGAAACTTCTAAATGATGTAAAATAAATAGTAAAGTTCATCAGAATTTAATTTTCTTGATCATACAGATTCGGAATAGCCTAAAATATCTGAAAATATATGCCAATACCCGTGGTCATCTCTAGGATCGGCGGTACAAATTATTAAAAATCGTTTAAAATGAAATCGTTTACGAAACTTCTAAATGATGTAAAATAAATAGTAAAGTTCATCAGAATTTAATTTTGTTGATCAAACAGATTCAGAATAGCCTAAAATATCTGGAAATATATGCCAATACCCGTGGACGTCTCTAGGATCGGCGGTACAAATTATTAAAAATCGTTTAAAATTAAATCGTTTACGAAACTTCTAAATGATGTAAAATAAATAGTAAAGTTCATCAGAATTTAATTTTGTTGATCATACAGATTCGGAATAGCCTAAAATATCTGGAAATATATGCCAATACCCGTGGACATCTCTAGGATCGGCGGTACAAATTATTAAAAATCGTTTAAAATGAAATCGTTTACGAAACTTCTAAATGATGTAAAATAAATAGTAAAGTTCATCAGAATTTAATTTTGTTGATCAAACAGATTTGGAATAGCCTAAAATATCTGGAAATATATGCCAATACCCGTGGACGTCTCTAGGATCGGCGGTACAAATTATTAAAAATCGTTTAAAATTAAATCGTTTACGAAACTTCTAAATGATGTAAAATAAATAGTAAAGTTCATCAGAATTTAATTTTGTTGATCATACAGATTCGGAATAGCCTAAAATATCTGGAAATATATGCC